>JABFTP020000165.1:16541974-17141974 GCA_013387265.2 Cryptolaemus montrouzieri
GCAACAGAGCTGTAAAGCACAATAGACCAGATATCGTTCTTATTGATAAACAGAATCAAATAACATATATAATTGATATTGCTATACCCGACACACATAATATACAAAATAAATACAATGAAAAATTTCTAAATATATGATGCTTGGCGACGAGATTAAAAATGTGGAAAATGAAGAAAATATTTATTCTACCGATTATTATTTCTACAACAGGCGTTATTCCTAGAAATCTTCACAAAAGTATTGAGATTTTGGGTCTGAAGAAAATTTGTTTGAACAGTTACAAAGATAACAGTCATCAAATCTTGTAATATTCTTCGTAGGTTTCTTTCCGAAAATAATAATGAGGTAGAGTCATAGGTTTTCTCTTTAGTTTATACTGCTCAGAATCTCATTTCATATTTTATTTATTTGTTTATATAAATGTAATATAATTAACTGACAATTTTGTCATATTTATATTCAGAGCAGTATTCTATTCGATCGTTCACCACTTCAACAAAGGAAACTATTAATGAGTAACATTCAGTGTTACTTGACTAAGGTCCGTACACTGGATTTTCCAGGGAGAAAGCCTCTGACACTACTCGTTGGTACATTGATATCATTGTCTGATGATGCTATAGTATGTATATATTCTGGTAGATTGATATATTCTCAGCAACATTTAACGTTATCTTAATATATAATTACTCCAGGATATGTTTTGATTATAATCATTGCCTGGCAATGGTATTATTATTACCGGGTGGTGGATTTATATTTTTCATGAAATCAGTTTGATTGCATGAACAGATATATGGGCAACTCGTCGAGGTCTTTTTTTATATATATATCTATATATATAATATATATATATATATATATATATATATATATATATATATATATATATATATATATATATATATATATATATATATATATATATATATATATATATATATATATATATATATATATATATATATATATATATATATATATATATATATATATATATATATATATATATATATATATATATATATATATATATATATATATATATATATATATATATATATATATATATATATATATATATATATATATATATATATATATATATATATATATATATATATATATATATATATATATATATATATATATATATATATATATATATATATATATATATATATATATATATATATATATATTATATTATTAGGGTTATGCGTCAGGGCTTGAGAAGGCAAATTCAACAAAATCTCTATGTTGTCAGGAAACTGAGTGATTGATGTGCAAAATTTTGAATTATAATGTCAAAATTTCATAGGAGAGTTTAGCATAAAATGGATTTTGTGTTTATGATTCAATTTCAACAAAATTCGAATTTAACACGTTTCAAGAAATTTACGTTTTCTTTCGTTTTTATCAATATCGAGAATTTTTATATTTTCAAAAGTCATATTGTGACCGGTTATATGTACGTGGTTAGCCAAACACTTCTTTCAGGACCTATCATCTTTTTGTGTAATGCGAGCCATCTATTGGTTGATTAACCAGGTTGACTTATATAATTTAAATCGCAATTAATTCTGTAGATAACATTGCGATGCTTCCTGAGTGGAATTTTGACTGTTTTAATTTTTGAAAAAGCTTTGCTTTTCCTTCTAAATAAGAAAGTATATATAATATATATATATATATATATATATATATATATATATATATATATATATATATATATATATATATATATATATATATATATATATATATATGATCATTACTGCTTACCCCATCAGATCTTTGAAAACGAAAGATAAGAGAATACAATCTTCAATCAAGAAGACTGTGTTTATTACAGTACGATCTTTGACTTGAGCATGTACAGAATATGAATATTATCAATAATATCATCAAAGCAGATGTCTGGGGTTTACGTTTCAAATATTTTATTCATCCAATTTCTATACTGGTTACTGCTATTCTTTACTAGCAGCGTGCATACTTGATTAATATTAGATAATAGAACTATTTGTATTTATTTACGGTGTATCTGCTTAAACTGTTGAATCTTTTGAGGTAGCCACTCTTACTTATTACGCTTCTTGATTAACTTAAGTGAAAAATACAAATAATACTACACAAATGAAATACACCATTTTCTGTTAAAATAAAAGCTACCAACGAAATGGGATCGCATAAAAATATAAACTGTAAAAACTGCCAAGTCTCGCAACCTAGTCTTCCCACGGATTTTGTAAGATTTCATGTAAGAGCATGATTTATATCAGATACATTCTATGGAAGCGCCTATTGCTATCTAGTGTGTTACCTATTAAAATTTATTATACCCATATCAAAGTAAGACATTTTTATTTCTATAATGAGTATAATTGCGATCGCACAGCAACATAGTTTAATGTTCAAAGTGCTGTATTATTGAAATCTGTTTAACTTACCTATATGGAAATTCGGAGAAATGAACTTTTTTATGGTCATGATTTCTCAAATTCTTTCTAATTTTCACACATAATGCCGAAACTTTATATATTACATTAATGAGATATATATCAAGAATTTTACTAAAAATTATAGAATTGAATTATTAAACTGTTACTTTATGAGGATCAGAACACTTTTATATTTACATTTGAATTATCAATCTTGTTGTGATGATAATTGAATCTTTTGAAATACTATTCATTCTTTGTACTCTCAGCAGAGCAACCGACGACGTGTAGACCATCCTTTACACCATGGTCCGAATGTAGCAGTTCCTGTGGGGCTGGTTTATCTTCGAGAAGATCAAATATAAATCCTCGTTGCATTTCTGAACAAGAAACAAGGCTCTGTCAGATCCGACGGTGCCAAGATCCGCCGATGATATTGAAGCAGAAGAGACAACATCATCTTAGGGTGAGTCCGCTATCAGCTCCGAGAAATTCTAATTATTTTTCAGCCATTGTATATTCTTTTGAAGAATTGTTATGTTAGTGTTGTCTTCGAACAGTGGCATAACAACTAGAATAATACTGAAAGGTAAAGAATGAACTATTTTCTCAAAAATTGTTTTATATGTAAACTAAAAGACATATAAAACAATTTTCGAGAAATAGTTCATTCTTAACCTTTCAGTATTATTTTAGTTGTTATGCCAATGTTCGAAGACAACACTAACATAACAATTCTTTAAAAGAATATTATATATTATAATAATTATTGCTATGTAAACTGAAAGACTTAGCAATAATTGTGCCTCAAATACTCAATATCTTTGAACAACGAAATTAGTATGAGGATTCATGAACTATTGAACAATCTCACGACAAAAGAAGAAGGGTTGTAAAGAGTATAGCATCAGCGAGACTATAAAAACAGTGAAAAGGCGAATTTTCCTTATTTTTCTGAACTTCCCTGATTTTTTAAGTTTGTGTTTTTTCGAGGGTTATGTGAAGAATTTGTAGTTTTTATGGCTATGCTTACCGGCAGTCTTGGAAGAAGTTATTTCAATATTATGTTGAGAAAATGAACATGATGCATATCATGCAGTAGTATATATAAAAATTAACATACATCAAAACAGTAAAGAAACTTGGGACAACAAAGCTGTAGTTACAACCAATGAGAATACGTAGATCCGTGAAATGAAATAACTTTATATCGATCGAAATTAAATCTGAAAGAATTTTTGTCTACCCATCGAATCGAAGCATTAACCTAAGATTGTGAATATTCTTAGTCATATGAGTTCTTCACAACCATATCCAATTTTAAATCATCTGCTAACATAAGAAATTTGGTCGAAATAGAATATTTAACGTCATAAACGTAATGGTTGAATAAAAGTAGGCAAGGGGGAGACCCTTGTGGCACACCTGAAGTTACTAGAATCTCTTTCGAGTAGAAGTTTCTCATTTTATAGCCCATGTTCTACTATATAAAAAATTTTGAGGCACCGAAGCGCATAAATAAGGGAAGATTTAGCAGAAATTTGAAGAGCATCTCAATCAATTCGACAGAGAGCAAGAATGTGTATTGAGAATCAGGGCAATCACATCACAACAGTTACCTTGTTAATCTTCCAACCAGTTTCGTTTTTTTGTGAATGAAGATGTTTCTGCACGTTTGAAGCCATGAATGCTCATTTTTGTCAACTGATAGTAGGTATTCTATTTCTGTCCTACCTAATGGTAAGCAGTTGTTATGAATGCAAGATGTACTTACTCTATTAAAAATTCATCAATACTCAGTTCTTGAATTGCTTCGAGAAAAGCAGATGATACCTACTTATCTTCATGAGTTTTTTAGAGAAAGTCTCGAAGAGGTGTGTGAAAAATTTGTGTTACAGATTGTGGAATATTTATCAAACGCTCTTTACTCGTCTCAACCACTACGACCAAAGCGACGTTTCTCATAAAAATCTTTGAATTTTCAGATTTCGGTGTAAAAAACGATACACTGACGCTTGTACGAAATTTTGATGACAGAAAGTAAAAGACGATCAACGAATATGCCCATAAACCAAATATCGGGGGGTAGCCTCTTTGAGGGGCCGTAACTCCGCAAGGTGAAATTTTTCGGGTTGTTGGGAACTCTCGTACTATCTCGAATCGTAGAATTTCTGCCAAAAACATACGCATCTCATTGAGTTTGTTTCGTTCGAGAAGATCTCGAGGATCAAGAAAAGTAAATTCGTGAAGAAAGCACAATATTGGGACGCATTTTACTCGAAAACGGAAGACTACGAGGACATTTTTTTCGTGGAAAACTTTGAATTTGCCTATTTGGGTGCGAAAAATGGTATAAACTGATCAACGAAAAAGTTGGGGTAATTGTTACTCCATACCCCCTCTTTTTGACGTCTAACTTTTCAATATGGAAAATTTTCTGAGGAAAACTAAAAGAATATCACAAATTATGTCGACAAACCAAACTTCGTTATAATCCGTTTTAGCGTTCCGTAGATGTAGTAAAAAAACCGTTTCGGGGAAGCCTCTTCAACGGGGCCGTAATTCCCCCCAGGTGAAACTTTTCGACCTATGTTGTAAGGAACTTTCATACTACTTCGGTGTGTAGAATCTTTTGTCTTTGCCAACTAATTATGATTTTTATATTTCATTTTTTTATTTATATTAAAATTCGGAAACGATTTAACAAAAACGAAAACTTCAAATACCTTCCTGCTTTCTACTCGAAAAGTGCTATAGATTGTCAAAATATTTCACATCTCATTTTGACAGCACTCAGTATTAGCATATGCTGAATTCCCGGAAAATCGAGAAATCTGAAATAACTCGAAAATAAAGGAAACTAGATCGGATTTTTGCGTCAATGAATTTTCTGCGAAAATCGAGAATGGAGATAGGGATTCATTTTTCGGGATTTGCATATTTCACAAAGCTGTCGTACTGAAATATCGACAATAGGACATCCCGTAGCTCATGGTATAAAATGGTTTTTTTCGCCGCATTAGCATATATATGTCATTTTAAGCAATTAGCCAAAGTATTGGGTAATTAAGCCTGATTAGAACACGAATGAAAATTTTCTATCTGTTTTTACTTCTAACAAATTTCCAGACTGCAATAATTTCAACATGGGTAGAACTAGCTGTTTCTTGAAGATAAGATGTATAGAACATCAAACTTCATTCTTTGAAAAAAATACAGACAAGATTCAACAATGGCGAATCACTGCATGCAAAATCTTTCTTTTTATCTAGTATTGATGAATTGAAGCCGCAAAAAGAGGACAACTCAATTAAACAGAATCTGTGAATATTCTCATTTCAGAATCGCCTTTTACTGATAATGAACGACCAGTTCGTATTATGTCAATCCCAAATTTTTGATGTTTCAAATTCCTTTATTTGAAAACTGTATACCTGTTATCTGGTTATTCCAAGTCCAATAAATATCTTTACTGGGTGTAACTGAAACTAGTGCCACCCCTGGAACTTTTTTCTATTTGGAATATTTTGATAAAATTTGGGAATTGGATAGAAGACAACACTTCGAACATTAATGTGTTTGACTTTTCGTTTCCGGTTATGCCGAAAACGATACCAACTTTCGATTCTTTGCTTATTTTAAATGTTCATGGAATCTTTCAAACTTTTGAGATATTTTTGAAAAAAAAACGAAACACAATCTTTCTTTGAGAAATATTTCATCTTTCATTCTAGAAGGCCATGAATAGTGACAATTGGCTTACCTACACATCTACTTCCACGAAAATACAAGACTGTATCTAAAAATTCAATTGCTTATTTTTCACGGGGTGTCAAAGTTTCAAATTTCAGTTTTTCCTCAAAAAGTAGGTTTTCTTCTGAGACAACCATATCGGACCACCTGGTATAACAGAAACAATATTTTTTTACCATTTTTTCAATGACACTCACGTCACTTCATTCTTATTTGTTCTGGAGTTCTAGTGAAAAATACTTAGGCAATAATTGCAGAGTCTCCCCATTCGCTTATAACAATAACTACGTTGGCGATGCAAAATTTTTGTTCATACTTATAATATTCTGTCATCATAAGAGTATCAGTGTTGCATGTCAAAATTCTATTGTTGTTAATTATCGGCATTGCGAATTAGTGAATACAGTTTTGAGTATGAATCAATACATACACAGTGAAAAAGTCGAAATGCTCCTTATTTATGGAGACTCCAGGCATAATAGCGTTCAATCTGAACAATTATAAAGAGAGCGCTATCCAGAAAGACTTCAACCTGATAGAACCTTTTCTCTAAAGTTGAACGAAAAATTTCGTGAAATGCAACCTGCTGAAGAGGATGATTTCGTTATCGACGTGTATTAATTCATGCTCGAAAATGAATTCATCAATTCGCAATGTCGATAATTAACAACAATAAAATATTGACATGTCACACTGATATTTTCATGATCACAGAATGTTATAAGTATAAACAAAATTTTGCATCGCCAACGTAGTGATTGTTATTGGCGAATGGGGAAACTCTGCAAAAATTGCCTAGGTATTTTACACTAGTGCTCTGGAATCTAACCTAACCTAACCCCACAACACAAGGGAGGTCTGGCGGTATCACGACGAAAATTTTCAAGAAAAATGGATAATTACAAATGGTCGCATAAGATGGCTAGCTAGATCGCCAGATTTGAGTCCAGTAGATTACTTCCTGTAGTGCCATTTGAAGAATGAGGTTAACCAAACACCTATTAGAACATAACAAGAATTGGAGAACCGTTTGAGACAGGCTATTGCTGGCATTACAGCCCAACAGTTAAATAATGTTGTGGGGGAAACCATCAATCGTGTACGATGTTGTGTTCGAAAGAATGGTGATATTTTTGAACATATATTATAATTATTTCGTTTTCGCTATTCGCTCTTTTGTTATTAATTCTTACACCTCGTAAAAAATAAGCAACTAATATTTTAGATACAATCTTGTATTTTCGTCATGAGGAGATGTTGAGCTAAGCCAATTGTCATTGTTCATGTCATTGTTCTAGAACGAAAGATGAAAATTGTAAAAAAAAAGATTGTGATTTGTTTCTCTTGTGAAAATATGTCAGAAGGTCGTAGGATGAGATAAACAATTAAAATAAAAGGAAAAAAACAGGGTGTTCGATTTGAAAATCGAAAGTATCCTCTCGAAACGAAATGTTGAACATATTCATTTTATCAAATTCAAAATGTTGTTTTCCATATGATTTCCAAATTTCTTCAAAATATACTATCTAAAAAAAAAGTTAGCGGTGTGGCCCTAATATCAGTTACACCCTGTTTAAATATTAGGCTACTTAGTTTCGTACTGTCCGATAATGAAAAAGAGTTTGAAAGCTCCTGTAGTGAACCATTTCTGTAATATTGAGTTTAGCTATGATTTCACGTTAAAAAACTCGTATTTGCGCGAATCTACGCATCCATTTTTCAAACTAACATATAGTACGAGTTCGTTTTGAAATGGATCATTGGTTGAATATCATCCGGTTTTCGGGGAGGTTCAATTTGCCGATTGAATCGCATTACTGCTAGTGATGAACAAGAGCGGTGAACAAGTTATCTCATCCAGGTGATCTTAATTTTTTTGGGGTATCTGAATATTCTATAAGGTAGTAACGCCACATTCTGCAACTGACTGTAGTGGAGATAATTCATTTTATTTACTGTTGTCATTTAATTGTTGGAAATTATCAATTATCGATTCATTCAATTTCTTTGCGAATTGTTAAGAGATTGATGACTGGTGTCTATCTTGAGTGATATCTTCTGGGTGCGAAATCGTCAGATAATTTGTTTCTTCCTTCGTGAAATCTACCAATATAAGTGGGAGACCTTGGTGCTCCTAGAAATTCATTAGGTTCAAATTGGAACGGTGCAAGTCAACCTAATTGTAACGTGTTAAGTCGGATGTCCAGATTTCGTGTCCATCAGTCGATTAGAGACAGAAAAGTGCCTGGAAAGCCTCGAAAACTGACGTGTTCATTAAGTAGAGCTGACTGAAATTCTACAATTCTACCACAATTAGCCTTGTTGGGATTCACGCAAGTACCACGCCGTTTAGCATTGCGAAGTTAAAGTTTGGGTGCATTTTACCTTTCAAACGAAGACTGAGAGTTGAATAATATGTAGAGTGCTGCTCGCATTGTAATTTATTTACTTGATAAACAATAATATCCAGTTTTCTGAAATCAAGAAATATTGAATGAACTCAAGTGAAACAGTGTGATATTACTATTTCGTTGATGTGGAGAATATTTAAATTCGAACGCTTAAGATAAGTTTTTTTGTAGTCTTGGATTCATTTCAATATGATTTAAGTTATTTATTGTCTTATATTGCTCATTTTCTTGGGGTCTTATCATATTAAATGTGAGGATTTGGGCAAAACTTAGTATGTGGTAAGGGTATGTAGAATTGATACATTGTTTTTTATAGTTTTTTCTTCAGATTCAATTAAAAAAAACTAGTGGATCTCAACATATAATTTTAGAAAGGAGTTATAATTCTGAAGTTTGTAAGTTTGTAAACATACATTGATCATTTATGAGTGTAACCCAAATCTAGGACCACGCCACTAGCCGGTTGCGGTCATTGTTAAAGCCGTCCATTAGTGTTTTTCTTTGTAAAAAAATTTGTCGCCCAACATGGGGCCTACTTGAGAAACTAATTTTTAGATACAGGAGTAACTCATAAAATATTGATTTTTAGTTTTGAGCATCGGTTTTGATGCACTTGGTTCACGAGCATTTTTGGTTATCTGTTATTGAATTAGGATATATTTGTTTACATTTGGGTGAATTTATTTTTCTATTAGAGAAAATCGTACTTTCACAGGCTGGTTTCGCATATTGTCGAAATAATATTCTTTTTGGATTTCTTGACATAAACGCGAATAAGTGTCATCATCTTTGCGTAAATGTATTTTGTCACTTCACTTTCGAAATTGTTTTTCGTTTTGCGTTTGAAATGGTTCGGAAGTCAAGTCAGGTGTTTCGACTCGTCTCATTTTTTCCCAATTACATGTAATCTTTCGTCGCAATTTATAAGTCGAGTTATTTTGAATCTTTTGAACCGAAAAGATGGATTCGTTGACTCCATCAGTCGATTAGAGACAGAAAATTGCCTGGAAAGCTTAAACGAAAACTTAAAGATGTAGTGGTAGTGATATTGGGCGCATGCGTAAAGTTGAAACATTTACTTACTCGCTTAAGATGATTATAGTTTGCTGACGTGTTCATTATTTTGAGGATAAATTAACTTCATTTCAAACACTTACATCGCTTAGAATAACTCGCCAGTTCGGCCCAATCATCCTATATCTACTGGCTCTAGAGCTGACTGCAATTCTACCACAATTAGCCTTGTTGGGATTCACGCAAGTACCAAGCCGTTTAGCTTTGCGAAGTTAAAGTTTGGGTTGCATTTTACCTTTCAAACAGAAGACTGAGAGTTGAATAATATGTCGCTCCACAATAGAATAAGAGCTGCTCGCTATTCTTGTAATTTATTTAGCTTGATAAACTTGAAGTTACTCGAGAGATGAATTATCGGCCTATTCAGAGGTAGATAAAGAACATAACGCCACAGATTGCACTGAAATTGAAACTTGGTCGGGAAATACTCGTTCTGATGCGTTTAAGGAATATTGCTGTTACTGTGAGAAGACTGGTCACTTCTTCAAGCATTTTAAGGAACCTAGGAAATTTAGGTTCTGCTTCTGCTACTGTACGAAGGGAACTGTCCGAACAGATTGTGACCACTGTAAGTCGGGGAACGGTGGACGAGGTCAGTGACTTGTCGGACATTGCCTTTTCGTAAATCTCGGACTACAACTCAAGTTGCTGGCTGTTGGTGCAAAGATTAGGCGGTACAAGACCGCATTTAATGGTTAGTATAAAATGCATAAATATAACGGCCCTATTGATTTTGGTGAGATATTTCATTTTATTTTGCTGGTATCGTTTAATCGTTGAAAATTATCAATTATCGATTTATTCAATTTCGTTGAGAATTTTCGCGAGAGCCTGGTGTCTATCTTGAGTGATATCTTTTGGGTGCTGAATCTTCAGATAATTTCTTTCTTCTTGAGTTGAATCTCCTTATATAAGTGGGAGACCTTGGAGCTTCTAGAAATTCATTAGGTTCAAATGGGAACGGTGCTCGTCAACCTAATTTTGGTCCGGATTTCGTCTTCAACAGTCGATTAGAGATAGAAAATTGCCTGAAAGCCTTCAAATGTGACGTCTTCATCTGGTAGAGCTGATTGCAATTTTACAATTCTACCATACCAAATAGCCTCGATCGGATTCACACAAGTACCAAGCCATTTAGCATTGCAAAGTTGAAGTTTGAGTGCATTTTACCTTTCAAACGAAGCCTGAAAATTGAATAATATTGAGAGTGCTTCTCGCGTTGTTATTTATTTACTTGGTGAACGAACAATAATCTCGAGTTTTCTGAGATTAAATATTATTGAACCCAAGTGAAACAATGTGATATCACTATTTCGTTAATGTGGAAAATACACACACCACAAAAAAATGTCGCATCACCTGGTATTCTAAAGTCCACAATCGATTGAGCAGCTCGATTGCAGTTTTTTTGTCAACATATGTTTTTGATCATATGAGGGAAAAAATTTCATCTATGTAGTAACATTTGTTCCTATATGATCTCAAACACGCCTGAAACAAGAACGATTTTATTCGACTATCAGTCTTCATTCAATTTTTCTTCAGTTTTCACGCTGAATGAATGCAAGTTTTCTGTATTTATTGTTGATTTTCGAATCTTTGAATTTATTGTAATGGCTGCTGAACGTCCTGGACGCTATTTGAGTGGTCATGAAGTGGTAAGGATTGAAACACTTCTAGAAGAGGGGCGAAGCCAACGTTACGTGGCTAACTTGTTGAATGTTAACCAAAGCACTATTTCAAGAGCAATTAATCGATACCACAAAACAGAAGAATATAGAAGAGAGGCCGTACAGGGAAGAAATTGGATAACAACATGATGATCGTTGGCTTTGTTTAACTGCACTAAGAGTTCGGCACTGTACGGCTAGAATGCTACAAAATGAACTTGCACTTTCTTGAAAAGTGCATATTTCATTGCAAACTGTTAGGAACAGGCTCATAGAAGAGGAAATCAGACCAAGGGTGGCTTCTACCGGCCCGCGTCTCACCAGAGAGCATCGAGTTGCAAGACTTCAGTTTGAGAGGGAACATGCAAATTCGGGTGTTTCAGAAATGGCCGAATGTTCTCTTTTCCGACGAGTCGAGATTCTGTTTAGTATAGAAATGATAGACGCATGCCTGTAAACAGACGACCTGAGGAACGGCCCAAATTACTCCAATACACTCCCGTTCTGTAGTTGAATATGCTCGTTCGTGGCAAGTGTGGCTACGAATAATGTAATATATCATTTTTTCCCTATCAGAGTGCATCTGGGTCAGTACCGCTCCAAGTTCAAACCCTGGAGCAACCGTTTGTACAATGAATAGCAAGTCGAAGTCAGAAAAGTTCAATATAGGCGCACTCGCGATTTGGATTAGCTATTTCGTTAAATCGCTCCTTGCAAGACGCATTCCAAATAAATCCACGAGACTTTTTCAAAAGATCCGAAATAGAGTTCTGACAGATTCGGCAAAAATCTTCTGTACCAGCTGACCATACTCAGAAACGAAAGCACCTCTTTAACGGTCGAAGGTGGTTTTATCTGCAGAATGGCGTTCACTTTTTCAGGGTCCACGTTGATACCTTCACGGTTAACTATCATGCCAAGGTATCGCAACTCAGGTAAACAAAATTTGCATTTTTCGCGACTCAAGGTGAGGCCTGCCGCAATAACTGTCCTGAAATCCTCACTGAGTACCCGAATATGGGTCTCGAAATCAGGCGTACAGATGATAACGTCATCGAGGTATACAAAAACAAATGGCTCTAACCCAGGGCCCAAAACCTCATCAATAAAACGTTGCCACTTAGCAGGGGCATTGTGTAGGCCAAAAGGCATTCGACGGAACTGATAATGTCCTTGGGATGGAATAGAAAATGCTGTGAATTGCCTACTTTCTTCATCTACCTCGATCTGCCAATAACCAGACCTAATATCTAGTGAGCAAAGATAACTCACGTTGGTGAGACGATCTAGAATAGATGACATGAAGGGAAGGGGGTACGCATAGCGTTCTGTTAGTTTGTTCTAACGGACGGAAATTCACGCAAAATCGAAAGCTGTTATCTTTTTTCAATACCATGAGTACTGGAATCGATCAAGGACTATTTAATTTTTCAATGATTCCCTCCTTCAACATCTTGTGTACTTCTGCATCGATATGCTTCTGCATAATCAGATTTACTCCATAACTCCTCTGTTTGATAGGAGGTGAATTGGTAATTATTTTATGTCTTACACGTGAGGTACAACCAATTTTATCTTCCATTTCACAGAATGTCATATTCAACAAACTATTGAGCTCAAAGTTTTGAGCTGCTGTCAAATCGGAATGTTCGACAATAGTGTTCACCGACGCCTCCATTTCACCTTCAGAGAGAAATTCTCACTGCCCTGTATTCAGATTGGGAATAATTTCCATCCTACGCCAAAAGTCTAACCCTAGAATCAAGGATTGATTCAAGTCAGGCATTACCAAAATTTCGAATATCTTAACTTTACCCTTAAGAGTGAGAGGTACGCTAATAGTTCCAGTGATGATACATTTTTGACCATTCGCGATCGAACAAGTTGATTTCTTGGCCTCATTCAAAAATACCCTTTTTTTTCAAAGACTGATAAAACGTTCCGCTAACCAATGTCCTGTGAGCACCGGAATCCAGCAGGCCTAAATAGGTTTTTCCCAAAATTTCAACCTGCAAATATGGTGTATCATTCTGATTTTGACTGAGAAAATAATTTAACACAACAGTATTTCTAATATCCAAATGAACCGATTCTTTCTGAGTTCTCCAGCGTACACCTCGATCTCCTAGTGACGGCAGGAATTTCTGTTTCCCTGGTTAACTGGGACTTTACATGTTGGACAAGTGAACTTTGTGAAACCCTGCTAACCATTGAAAGCAACGCTTCTGTTTCGGTGCCAAACAACCAATTGCCAAATGATTTTCAGCGCTACAATTCCAACAACTACGTGTTGTGGAAGGTTTTGAATCAATCGTATTGCAGCCACCATCTTCACATTCTGGACTCATGTCAAGTTGTTGTAATTGATACTCCAAATATGCAAGGTCAGGTTCTACATCATCCTTGCTTTTGGACGGAGGCCTATAAGATTCCACGAAGCATTTGCTCCTCTCAATTTGTTTGCCCAACCTCAACAACTTTCGTTCTGAGTCAACATCCACGAGACTCAGTTTATCCTGATAGAATAGAGCCAAATTCTTACGAAGGATCATCAAACGCTCATCCGCAGACAACTGATAATGTAGGCGAGCGAACATACTATCCATAACGTCCATATAAATACCTATCGACTCATCTCTCTCTTGAGTTCGTCTTCTAATTTCACTTAGTAATCGATCCTGATAGTCGTATGGCAAAAACTCTTCACTTAGTTTACTTTTTAACTGATTCAATTAAAAACCAATTTCCATATTAATCGAAACCAATGCAGACAGTTTCCTGCGAATAGGTCAATAGCGGAGTTGAATAGTTGATTATGGCCAACATTCCGAGCGAGACAAAACTCCTCTACGCGTTCAATAAGAGCGTTCACTCAATGATCCTCCTCATCATCACTAAACTTCAGGATCTATTTCAACACTGGTATCGACGACAAATGTTCGTGTACTGCTGAAGGTTGCGAGGTTCCAGCCCTTATGGGAATAGAGGAAGCATGTGGTTCGCTTAATTGTTCGCTTGATGGGGTACGACCTTCTAACTCCTCATCAGAACTATCGGGACCGTTGGATTCCTTCACTTTCTCGCTCAGAGAATATAGCAACTCTTATATGCGAAGGATTAATTATCCCCTAGTGGACTGTTTTTTGGAATCTAGGGGTTGAATTCTATTGGCCCGGCCGAGTAGATGGTCTTCGTTTTAATTTTTCGTGTTCCCACGATTTTTGTCCCTCCTCAAAAGAATCAATCAACTCTGTGACTTCCAAAATTTTTGGCCAAATAATATCAAATTCTTTATCAATATCTAGAATATATAACTTCACAGGAGGGTACAAAAGTGGTTTAACTTGTTTTTCTAATTTGATAAGTTCCCGTAATCTTTTTCACATTTGATCAACTGTGTCGGGCTGAGGAATACCTCTCACACTCATATATAAGCTCCTCTTGCGACAATCTATTAACGGTCAACTTTTAATATGAAATGTTCACCTAATTAATCGAATATTCTTACGTAAAAAGAGAAAAAAAATCTTTATAGGAACTAAGATATAACTAGTTGATGGTGACACCGAAAAAAATCAGAAAAAAAAATGAAAAACACTTTAACTAATATCAAAATCATTCGAAATGGCCTTCAAAAAAAAATCAAATATCGCCCCACGTTGACGATTCTTGAATGACCAACCCAAAAGTTTATGTAGGATTGTCGTAAAATAAGGGTGATGCGACAATTTCTGTGGGGAGTGTATTTAATTTCTAACGATAAATATTAGTTATTTTGTCATATTAAGTGTGAGGGGTTTGGCCAAAACTAAATAAGTGGTAAGAGTATGTAATAGTATCAAGGAATGATGTTTTTTTTCTCATGTCAGTTACTTGAGTGATATAAGAACTTTAACTGCACTTTGATTCTTTTTACAGTTTTTTTTCTTCATATTCAACTAAAAAAAAAGTAGTGGTTCTCAACATATAATTGTAGAAAGGAGTAATTATTTCGAAATTCGTGAACATACATTGATCATTTATGAGTATAACCCGAGACTAGGACGACGCAACTCCCGTTGCGGTCATTGTTAGAACCATCCATTAATGATTTGTTTTTCGTAACAATGAATACGAAAACACTAAATATTTATTAGATTCGACTTTCTCCAACTCAACTCGCGTAACGTTTGATGGTCTCTACCATTTACAACGACCGAAAACCCATCCAAAATTCCATTGCATTCATAAATACAACATTTCCATTAGCTCGCGTTCTCTCTAACGAACTAAAAGTTAGGCAATAGTCCAATTCCGTTTCCAATCTGTATCAAATTGATTTAATTCCTCCCGCAGGATCCGAAAACACATATCCGATGAAAAATTAAGCGCGGTCGTCAGAATTTAACCGCATCAATAGCGGACGGACACGAACCATTATTTCTGTTTTTCAATAGCGTCGTTGCCGTCAAAAAACCGCCGACGGAACCGGGGGTAGATTTGAATCGGTGAATTATTCATTTTCTTTGCGAATAATGAACTGCGCGTCCTGGAAGATTTTCACATCGCATTAATCATGTTCACGGAAGAGTGAGATAGAGAGGGGAACATAGGGACAGCTTACGTTTATTTATTATGTATGGCGCCTTCCGAAATAACAAAGTTTCTCATGCAATTCAATTATTTGATCTTTGTGACGATGTCTTGAAAAAGTTGGATGTTATTGTGGAAAAAAACATACTTTCTCCAACTTTGAAATTAATATTTTATCTATGATTTACTGACGTTTTTCTCCCTATTTGGCGATTACTGAACAAATCATAAAAATCAAATAACATGTATTATAAATGGTTATTGAGTTAAATAGTTCAATAGTTGAAGAAACAAAATTAGTCTCAAGTTTCACCAAATAAAATGAGCAAAAATAAATAAATATGTTCAACATGTTTCAGTTAGTTTTATTTCATCCTTAAAATGTTGATGATAATTTTTGTATTCGGACAGCTACTAGTGGACAACTAAATCTCTTTTTTTCAACTCATTTTAAAATGCGATCCAATTCATAGAAATTGAACATATGCAAAGGGACCTTAACTTCTCGAATATTCAAATTATGAGAACAGATAATCTTTCTGAATCTGATGGTTGTCGAAAACAAAAGTTAACTGATACCTTAAGCCATAATAGTTATTATTCCCATCTGCCTCTAATCAAAATGTCCGCGTTTCATATATTTGTGTATAGGATATGTACGGTTCCCGTATCACGAAAAATCTTATAAGTTAGAATTTTGAAAACATCTACGTCAAACAAATGGTATAACAATAATAGCTTAATTGATAGCTGAAAAACCAAACAAATTTTTTAACGAAGCAATAAAATATCACAGCATTAATTATGTTCCACAAATAAGTACTGAATGATGTCTCATATTTAAACAAAATTGAATCAACCCAATGACTACGTATATGAAAAATCTTTGATCATCATTTGTCAATTACAAAGATCGATATGATACAGGTGAAAAAAGTGGTATATATAAATTATATTGTAATGAATATCTTGATTTTTATAGGTCAAATAGGTAGTTACATCAATATTAGAGTAGGTTAGGTTAGTATAGTATAAAATCAATGATTTATAATTACTCAACATCTGGTTTTTCATAACATTGTTTGAATGACAATTTTCTATAAGATTTCACAACGCAATATTTTGTGAAACTTCAGCTCTGAATGTATTTTCTTTAATTTTCCAATAATTTACTAAAATTTCCATCCAGCAGAGTAAAACCTATAAACTTTTCTGTAAATGATTTCAAAATATAAATTTTACAGTCAATCAAACTTAGTTAGTTGAAACAAAATACAAATAATGAACTGCTCTTCAGTTTTCACAATAAAATGAAATATTAAACTCGATACTAGTTCAGCCTTCAAAAATCAACGAAATTATGTGAAGGTGAAGAGTTTCTTGAGTTAATTCAAGTTGTGCTTAACTAAAGATGTGTCCTGAAATGCTTGATCGAATATTGTAAACTAGACTAAATATTCAGGGGAACATCAGACGCGAAAATTACCTCATACAAGTAAAAGACTCAGAAAAGATAACTGAAGATTTGTGAGTTGCTGAATAGTTGAGACTTATCTGCTGGTATTCTTACTAAGAAGTTGGATATCTCCCGGAATTGAAAGAGTTCTGCTCCAGAAGGCTCAACCAGAATAGCAGAATGTCAGTACTCTCCAAATAAAATATTAGTCTCTTCCAAAAGGTTATGTCCTCTAAGGGTTATCTTTACTACACAGATACTTTCCAAAATTATTTCCTCTAGAAATTATTTTCTCCAGTAATTATCTCGCCTGAGAATTATATCGTCCATAAATCATCCTCTGCAAGAATTATCTTTTCCAACTATTACTTCCAACGAAACTTTTCTTCTACAGACAATGTGTTCTTCAAAAATTATATCCATCCAAAAATAGACTTTTTGGATCTTCCAAAAAGAACCTCCTCCAGAAAGCTTCATGAGAATCATAGCCAAAGATCATTACGTTGTTAATCGAAATTCGAATAAATCTTTATGAATAGAGGAAATACACTAGTTATGAGGTGCCTGTCAAAAGCTGCCCTTCAATACATAATTAAAAAATTATCAAAATTTGTTGTTCACCGTGGTGTTTTCAATTCAACATGAGAGGATATTTTATATGTATTTCATGCGACAAATCAATCGGCAAAAGTGTATATAAAATAAAGTGTAGTGGAGATTAAGGTGGTTAGGCCCATTTAATGTGCAGTGACATCATGAAGGAAGATTTAACAAGCGAGAAAACAATTACATGGTTTTTCCAAAGATGCGAGAGCAATTCGGATGATGATGAAACAACTGTAGTGGTGCAGGCGCTTCCACACGAAGGAAGAGTATCAACTTATATGAAAATGACAGAAAGTTGAAAATTAACCTCTCACCCAAAACATGTTCAAACAAATCATGAAGAAAATGGACAATTTAGAAGCTGCCATTTCATTCGATAATGAGGTGATGGAGGAGCTAAAGAAATCCCTTGAAGACATGAAACAGGTTGATAAAGGTCTGAAAAACGACCAAGAGAAGCTTAATGCTGAAGTAAAGTTGCTACAACAGGAAGTTATCAACTTAAAAGGTCAAGCAACCAACACTGCCACAAAGGCAGAACTTCATAACGGAAGAAACAATCTCGTTATATTTGGAGCGCAAAATAAGCAGGAAATTGTGAAAATACTGGGAAAATTAAAAGTGAAAGTTGAGGAAGAAAGAATTGAAGTTAGACCAATTCCAAACAACAAAACTGAGAAACCTTTTTCCATGCCTATCAGATCATGTCTTTCACTGAAGAAGGAATACGAGATCCGGTACTCAAGAAACGCAAAATTTTCGGACACCTGAATTCTACAAACATGGAGCTCAGCGGAATTGAACGAAGTGTTCATCAATGAAGACCTTCTGAAGGCAATTCAAGACTCGTGGAGGGCGGCAAGGGTATTGAAAGATGTTGAATATATATTCGTTTGGGCAAAAGAGGGGAGGATTATTTTTGTAAAAAAACTGAGTCTTCAAAAGTTATTCATTTGAAAGATGTGGATCATGTTCATGAATTGAAGGGATAATATGTGTTGTGCGAAGTGTTGAAGAGTTTCTTTGTTTTTTTTAAGATGGCGAACAAAAATGTCAGGACCTTTAAATCTGAAACAGTAAGCACCAGAAATGTAAGCAGTACTAATGTTAATCATTTGCTGAATGATGATTTTTCAATGACTTGACTGAAGTAAACACTAAGAAATACACTGATAGGGAAGAGGTAAGAGATGATTTTATTAGGAATAAGTATGTCAATATTATTCATTTTAACATCCGCAGTATGAGAAAAAACTATGATGAGTTGTTGTTATATCTACATTCACTTGATTGTAAGAATGTTGTTGTTATTGTGCTGTCGGAGACTTGGATACTATGGAGATAACCAATCATGAAATAACAGGTTTCCGCATTTATTATAATAACTCTAAATACAATATCAGAGACGGTTTGGTCATTTATATAAAAATACTATGCTAATTGATGAAAGTGTCATCAATCTATCAAATACATATCTTCTGCGTATTACATTTGAAATAAACAAAGTAGCTTATGGTATAACGGCATCATATAGATCACCGTCAATAAATACATCCATCTATCTCATAGAATTAGAATATTACGTTACGAATTTAAAAATCTAGATGTTGAGATATACATGGGTGACATAAATATGAATTTGAAAGATCGATATTCTTACGATGTCAATAAATATCAATGTATCCTTGGTGAACAAGGTTTCATCTCGTAAATAAACAAGCCAACGAGAGAAATAGATTCTTCTACCACAATGGACCATATCTATGTCAGGAAAAATAACCGTTAGTCTAAAGTGAATAATTTATCATTCAACTCCGGTACTGTACACGTGTCAATCATAGATCATTATGCCATGCACCTATGAATAAAATCGCCTGTAGCTGAGGTAGAGAACAGCAGTTTTGAAGAACCTCTGAAGAAAAGTTTCATTGATCATGGAAAATTGGAATTATTGTTATCAGAGGAACAATGAGTGATGTTTTACATATAAAGAATCCTTAAAAATCATATTTTTTATTTTTCAGGAAACTCAATGAATAAATGGGGAGCAGCACATATTGTCGCATCATTAAAAGTAAGAGGTTGAAAAAGGTTAAACCATGGATAACTAAGGGGCTAGTTATTCCGACGAAACATAGAGATAAATTGAACATGAAACTGAAAAAAATAACTCAATTGAAAATAGAGAACATTTCACTACTAACAGAAATTTGTTGAATAAGTTGATCAAAAAGGCAAAAAGAAACTATCATGCTCAAAACATAAAAGAAATAGTAACAACACTAAAAAACTTTTGAACTCAAACAATGGAATTAACAATAAATCAATAAAACGGGATACTGTGAAATTGTTGATGTGGAGGTTAACCTCATTATCAATGATAATAAAAAAGCTAATAAATTCAATGAGTTTTTCATAAATGTTGGTCAAAAAGCAAAATCGAATTAACTAACGGAATATTAATCCCAAAAACTGCGTCGAATGCTGCCTTAATGTATTTAAGACCAGTTACGCATGAAGAGGTCGTTTCCTTGATGGCTTCTTTGAAAAACAATACATCACCTGGACCCGACAGTGTGAGCTCCTTGATAACAAAGAAGATCCATCCACACGTTGTTATACCATCAACAGATATTATTAATCGCAATTGTTGCAGTGGACTAATGCTCTCCGAGTGGAAGGAATTCCATGTTTCCTGCATATTCAAATCCAATGACAGGAAGTTAATGACAAACTGTCGCCCTATCCCGCTTTTTGGTAATTTCGTTAAAATTTTTTAAAAAGCTTTGAAAATCAGGTTATGTGATTTTGCGAAAAGTTCCTTTTGCTCAGCTCTGGACTATTTGGTTTTCGCGACGGTTTCGCAACCGAGGATGCCATAGAGGAGCTGAGCCAAAACAAAATTTTTTCTATGAATAACAATCAAAAATGCTCAGCTGTTTTTCTGGATTTAGCGAAAGCTTTTGATAGTGTTGACTATAACATCTTGTTGAAAAGGATTGAGAAAATGGGTATAAGAGGTATTACTCGGAAAATTTTCGAATGTTATCTTACGGAGAGAAAACAAAGACTTAAAATTAATGGAATCATAATTGATCCTCTCACGGTAAACATGGGTGTTCCTCAAGGGACGGTATTGGGACCAATATTATTTTTAATATTCATCAACCAAATAACTTATTTGGAAAAACCAAACTACGACATTATTTCCTATGCAGATGACACGTCAATGATTTTTAATGGTGATACATGGAAAGAAGTATATTCGGCTATGGAATTTGGTTTGACAATTATGGTTTCTTGGCAAGGAGACAGCAAGCTAACTCTTAACTCGAAAAAAACAAAGTTTTTTACTTTTACAATTTTATCAGAAACTCCACCCGTTCAACGAATCCGATTGTCACAAACATTTTCGCGACTGCCCTGCAATTACCAAAGAAATGCAATTGAAGTACATTTACATCGACCAACATCTGAGATGGGAATCACACGTGCGGTAGTTGATTGATAGACTTAGGAGCCTATTTCATAAATTCTATAATCCAAGAGACAACAGGAGCAGCATGCTTCTCATGACTCATTAGTTGAATCGATCTTGAATTATGGGCTGACTGTATGGGGTGGTTTACGTGGGAATGTACTGGGCCAGTTGGAAATTGTTCGAAGATATTCTAAATAATAATCAAGTCTATACAGCTGATAGATTTCAAAAAATTTTTATATACATTTTATTTCTGAAGAAATTAAATTTAATCATACAGAATTATACTGAAAAAACCATAATATCTTATAAATACCATCAGTCTTTTCAAATTTTGTTCTAATGTCAATCATATACAAGTGTCTGTACGTTTTTCACATTACTCTTTTCCTTTCTAAGTGCTATAGGCAAAGTTTATGGGTTTGCTTATCAGGACTTCACAAATCATTTAGTGGAATAGTAATTTCAGATAAATAATTATATTTGAGTTGATTCGCATGCTTTTTAATGATGATCCTTTCTCTGGTATCCAAAGTTTATACACACAGTTTCCTAATTTTTCTTTAACACACTTTTTTCCCAATATGACTTATTGGGAAGTATTTTGTTTGTTTACTTCGATTCATTTTTACTCCATGTATCACTCTAGTAGGTGGAAGCATTGAACTAAATTTGTCATTTACCGTATGTCTAAACATCAATTCGGACGGCTTGACGCCAATAGTATTATGAATTGGATTTCTTTAGTCATAAGGATATCTAGACAATGCAATATCAAAATCATTTAAGTTTGATTTGAGAAATTTTTTCAGAAATTGTTTGATTATTTCTACTAATGGATCAGCTTGTGAATTCGAGCTCTCATGGTATGCTGGCACTTCAATAAACTCAATTCGATTCTTTTCTAAAAATATTCTGAAAAAATTGGATTCCAATTGTTTTCCTTGAACTGACACTATGACTTTTGGAATATCAACACGAGCAAAAGTAGATCGTTATATTTTGATCGTAGCATCTGCTTTGGTATTACTCATTTGAAATATTTCTAACTATTTCGAATGTGCATAAAAAATGATCAGAAATATTTATTTTTAAATAAACCCATAAAATCGATATGTAAACGATTCCACAGTTCTCTATGCTCCGTTGTACTTAGTTCAACACACTCACATAATGGATCATCCGAAAGACCAATTCTATGCAGATAAAAGGGACTTAACGCGTGAACACCTCTCAGACGAGATATAATTCGAACAAACTCCTTACGCTGGCCAATATTTTATACCATACAAAAGTGGATTACAGAATAAATTTTCCTGCCAAAATATTTCGACAAAATTGAAGAGGAATTTCACCTGTTTCAGACATTACAACGTCATTTGAAGTGTTCCTAAGTAAGGCTACACAGAGTCTGAGTTATATTCCCGGTACAATATTCAATCTTTTTAAATCACTATTGAGATTATTCCCATAGAAATTAATTCACTTATCTCTAACTGATCAAATAAAACAACAATAGGATAATAAAGAAGTATTTTGATGATCTCCTAACTATTGTGGCATACATATCTTAAAATCTGATGATTCCTTCGGCTTTTTGATTAAAATAAGTTATGTGATCCTTCCACATTAATTTATTGTATAAGGGAATACCTACAAATTTTACGGAAGTTTTATGTTGGAAAATATAATTACCCATACTGAACTTATTTGGTAAAAGGACTCGTCTAGTAGTTAATGAACACATAAAATATTTTGAAGGTGATAGAGAATGTCCATGAAACATTAAGAATATGGATAAAGAGCCTAAAGCTACTTCAAGTTCTCTATGGCACAATTAAATTGAGTTATTCAAAATATAAAAACATATATCGTCAGCATATTGTAGAAATCTGATATTCGGATTATTGAAATTCTTTTCCAGGCGATGATAATACAAGGTGTTACATAATAGTATGTCACAACTTGAGATGGGTAGATCTACGTGCAATTTTGAGAAAAATTTTTTTATAAACATAGGTCCGCAAAAGCTTCAATACGCAGTGTTGAAATTCTGCAGAAAAATTGTTGTTTTTTCTTCAAAACTCCTGCAGTTTTTGAGATATTCAGGCCAAATTTGTAATGCAAGCTATTTTTTACAGGCTTTCCCATTACACGTCCTAAATTTCAACTATAATCTACAAGGTGTTTTTTTTTCCGGAGCTATGTCTTCTTTTGCCCTTTCAAACTTTTTTGCAGTACGCCACAGATGGGCATCAATTTTCGTCATCTTCGTTCAATTTATAAACTATTTTGACACTTGTAATTTTTTTGAATCTCCGACCATTTTCGAGAAAAAAATTATTAGACGATTGTATGCATTCGCTGAATTGAAATCACTTATAATTGAAAAAAATGTCTAGTAGGCTTTGATTTTTGTATTTATTTCGACAGTTGCTAAAGTTTAATCAGTGTCTGCTCGAATTGTTTATTAACTTAGCGATTAATTTTAACACCTATTGCTGTAAGAAAAATGGTTAATTTTACTAACGCCGTTTTGGCTTATATCCATTCTATGTACGGTCTGGCTGACGGAAACACAACAGAAGCTAGGCGATTATATTATTATATATATTGTGAACTCCAGATATTGAGGAAACCAGTTTTAATTTTTTCCATTTGAATACTCACGTGAGTACTGGAAATCAATTGAATGTTCCACGTGTTCTAGTTTGCCTTTTTATTGTACCCGTTTTATATTC
This sequence comes from Cryptolaemus montrouzieri, assembly GCA_013387265.2. Classification (NCBI taxonomy): domain Eukaryota; kingdom Metazoa; phylum Arthropoda; class Insecta; order Coleoptera; family Coccinellidae; genus Cryptolaemus; species Cryptolaemus montrouzieri. Next base: position 16,566,186 of record JABFTP020000165.1, read on the forward strand.
AACGCGTCCAAACTCTACTTCCTCGAGATTTTCCTTGGGGACTGAATTTCTGCTGAAGGTTCTTAGATAAAATTGAAGAAAATACTCAGTTTGATAGTTTGAAAATAACTCTTCGAGAACTGCTAACCCAAATTTTCACAATAATCATTTTTGGGCTGAAGAAAACCTTCATTTGATTGAAGAATCTCATCATGAAGAACAATTCCCACTGAATGTCTGGGTCGGAATAATTGATTATTATTAAATTATTTGATTGGACAATTTATTCTGCCTAACAGACTAAACGGTTCCGCTTATCGGCAATTTCTGGAGTTACCTTTATCGCTCGAGGATGTGCTACTTTTGGTGGGAGGCACCAGCATATTCCAGTGGGGAGGCTAGGAAATTTTGGAATAATATATTCAACAACCGATGGATAGGTCGGAGTGGGCCAGAACTATGGCCTCTCAGGTCCCCAGACATAAATAGCTTAGACTTTTTCTTATGCGGATATCTCATGAGTGTATTTTGTACCACTCCAGTGAACACTGTAGAAGAATTGAGAAATCGAATAATAACCTCTTGTGACACGATAAGAAATACCCTAGGAATATTTCAAAGCTTTCGTGATAATATGCGAAGAAGCACAGAGGCCTGTATTCTTGCAGGTGTCCTCCACCTGCAAGAATACAGGCCAGCAATTTATTTAGTTTTTAATTGTTCTTGCTTTTAGTTTGATATTGAATATGTATCAGTTGAGTTTCAGAAGACGAGCTATCAAAATAAAAGCAAAATTTTGGCATACCTATCCAGTATTTCTATTATTTATTTTCATTCATCGAATAACATACAATTCAAACAACTCATATTCAATAATTTTCACTCGAAATGTTGGCGATACGAAAGAATTACGAGTGTCAGAAAAGGTTCTTAATTGAACGAAGATAACGAAAATTGATTGTACGCTGATCAGTGGCGTACTGCAGACAACTCTGAAAGGGCAAAAAAAGACAAGGCTCCGGAAAAGAGAACAACTTGTAGATTCTAGTTGAAATTTAGGACATGTAATGATGAAGGCTGAAAAAATAGCTTGCAATCCAAATTTCGGCTGAATATCTCAAAAAGTGCAGGTGTTTTGAAGAAATAACCAATTTTTTCCGGAAATTTCAACACCCATTAGCTCCCTAATAAAGATTTTGCGGACTTATGTTTCATGAACTTTTTTTCTTAAAGCACGTATATTTACACCCTCCAGTTAAGACATACTATTACATAACACCCTGTATATAACTTATAACGAAGAAGATAAGATTGCACCCTTGGAAGTCCTTGATTGAAGAATCTCGGACCCTGTAAAGTTTGATTCAACTTGAAAAACAAACATCAGCTTCTATACAAGATATATATTATATTTGCAAATCTTGAGCTGAGACCTATTTCAATTATTTCGTTTTTTAGTTTTCAAACTGACATCATCATATGCACTAATGGTAAGCCATAAGAATTTGCTTATTAGTGATAGTAAAATTCATATCAGTAACTAATTCACTGGTTGAGTAGAACAGTAGCCACGGCTGAACTTCGCCAGTGTAGAGCACTATTTGTACATTTTGTAGGTACCGTAAATAAAGACGATATATTATTATTATAACAGGCCTATCGTAGTATAATCTGATAGAGTCATTTTCCAATACGGACGCCAGTTGATACTTGTTATATGGCTGGAAGGTGTTCAGAAGTCCGTACTTGCGTGCAAGTTTCTGATGGATAATGTTGCACACTGTAAAGATACTCCGTATTGGCCAGCTGTTCGCATACGGACGTAATATGCTGTATAGTCTCCGATCTTATATGGCATTTTCTGCACTTATCTGTTTGTAATGTTCCATCCTTCATTATAAATTTTTTGTAATTGTTTGTAGCGATCACTTGGTCTTGGATGGCCATAAGGAATCCCTCTGTTTCTGCGAATAATTCTCCTTTCATCAACCATTTTTTGGAGGCTTTTATGTCGATGTGTGGTTGATTAAGCTCATGGTGATGTCGTCCATGCAATTCGTTTCTTGACCATTGCTCTTGTTTTTCAGTATCTGATAGGACCGGTTGATTCAGCAGGTGTAAATTGACAACATCTATTAATCCACGTCCTCCTTCTTTCCACTTCAAAGTTGTTCGTATCACAGACGATTTTGGATGATGATTGTTGTACTATGTCAGCATCGTTCGGGTCTGCCTTTGAATATCATCCAGTTCTGTCTTATCCCATCATCCCATCTATTAATTATTATTATTTTTATTATAATCATATGCTATCATAACTACTGTGATGTTTCCAAAAACTAAACTGTGTATGGGGAAATTTGTCATAGAATTCTAGCCACCACTCTAACCGGAATTTTAACATTCTCTCTACCGTTTTCATGATCCTGAATATATTGGTCTATAAGACTTTTCATCATCGGGGTTTTTATTCGAATTCAAAATGGGAATAATAACATAGGTTTTCCAGTTCACTGAAAAGCAGCCTGTGATCAATAAGTTATTAAACATTTGTGAAATAACCTACTTGGTGTGTTGTGGGGGATTGTACAATATGATGTATTGAATATTGTCAAAACCTGGAACAGTTATCATGCAAAGTTTTGGGTAATAACCCAGTCGAAAATACGAAGACAGGAATCTATTAATTATTTTTTATTATCGTGGACTTATGCACTATCTCAGCTGTTAGCTGGATATAATTTACCTTTCCCAGATTCAGCAATCAAAGGGAATAGGCTCGATTACAATATACTTGACATAAATTTCCTAACTATCCTACATGAATTAAGAATTACAGCTTTTTGCGTTTCTATAGAGGTATCCTTATGCAATTCTAATTTCTTAAGACTGTCATGCAAAGTTTTGGGTATTAACCCAGTCTAAGATACGATGACAGGAACAATATCTATTTTCTCCAGGTGCCACATCTGCTTGATCTCAATAGCAAGGTCAGTGTATTTGGACTTTTTCTCCTGGAACTTATTCAGCACGTTGTTATTATTCGGTATGGTGACATCCACCAGCATTGCTGTTCTGGCTCTCTTATCATACACTTCTATGTCCGGCCTATTATTTGTCACCATTCTGTCAGTGATAACAGGCCTATCGTAGTATAATCTGATAGAGTCATTTTCCAATACGGGCGCCTGTTGATACTTGTAATATGGCTGGGAGGTGTTCAGAAGTCCGTACTTGCGTGCAAGTTTCTGATGGATACTGTTGCACACTTCATTATGCCTGTGAAGATACTCCGTATTGGCCAGTTGTTCGCATCCGGACGTAATATGCTGGATAGTCTCCGATATTAAATGGCATTTTCTGCACTTATCTGTTTGTAATGTTCCGTCCTTCATAATGAATTTTTTGTAATTGTTTGTAGCGATCACTTGGTCTTGGATGGCCATAGGGAATCCTTCTGTTCCTGCGAATAATTCTCAGTTCATCAACCATTTGTTGGAGGCTTCTTTGTCGATGTGTGGTTGATTAATCTCATAGTGATGTCGTCCATGTAATTCCTTTCTTGACCATTGCTCTTGTTTTCCAGTATCTGATAGGAATGATAGATTCAGAAGGTCATCTTTGGTAGCAAGATTTAGAGGTGTATATCCCTTATCAGCCACCGATACCACTCTATGGAGGTCAGAAGTGAGAGCTTTTGCTGAGAAGAATTTTCTGAGATTTTTTATCTGTTCGGTGTGTAAATTGACAATATCTATTAATCCGCGTCCTCATTCTTTCCGCTTCAAAGTAGTTCGTATCACAGACGATTTTGGATGATGGTTGTTGTACCTTGTCAGCATCGTTCGTGTCTGCCGTTTGATATCATCCAGTTCGGTTTAAGTCCATCTAATTATTCCAAATGAGTGAAGCAACACTGGAATGGCGTAGGTGTTAATTGCCTTGACTAGATTCCCCGAGTTCAACATCGATTTCAGCACAGACTTCAGACGCTGACTGTTTTCTGAACGAATCTTCTCATTTCATTGGTTTTGGTCTAACAATCTGGCTTGTTGGTATCCCAGATATTTGTATGTTTGGCCATCTCTCATGCACTGAATAATATCACCGTTTAGGAATTGTGTTTCACCATCTATGACTTTTCCTCTTCGAATGTTCAGGGTCTTACATTTTTCAATCCCGAATTTCATATAAACATCTGCCGAGAACTCACTGACAGTTTTCAGCAAATCATTCAATTGCTTCTTGTTCGAAGCATATAATTTGATGTCATCCATATACAGCAGGTGGGAGATTGTATGATAATTCCTTTCTGCTTTTATCCTAAATCCGTATCCTGTTCAATTGAGCATTGAGGACAATGAGTTCATTGCTAAACAGAACCGTAGTGGACTCAAAGAGTCTCCTTGAAAAATTCCACGACGTATGGGTATCTCGTCGGTTTTAATTGATTTATTGTTCATGTTGACCTGCAGAGACATGCGCCAGTGTGTCATTGTTGTCTTCAAGAACTCTACCAGGGCTGGGTGAATTTTGTATATCTGCAATACTTCAACAAGCCAAGAATGGGCGGTACTATCGAATGCCTTCAGATAATCGAGAAAAGCGGAATGAGAATTCCGATGCCCTACGTGTGCCTGTTTCATTATCACAGAATCGATGATGAGTTGTTCCTTGCACCCGTGGTGTTTCTTTCTGCATCCTTTCTGCTCCTCTGCTAATATATTGTTGTCGTCAAGGTGTTGGTATATTCGAGATATGCATGTTGAGTATTTGTAGAGTGTTGGCAGGCAAGTGATTGGCCTATATTGAGACGGATCCTTTGTTCTATCGCTCTTAGGTAGCATATATGTTAATATATTGTTGTCGTCAAGGTGTTGGTATATTCGATTGGATATGCATGATGTGAGTAATTTGTAGAGTGTTGGCAGGCGAGTGATTGGCCTATATTGAGACGGATCCTTTGTTCTATCGCTCTTAGGTAGCATATATGTTAAGCCTTGCGTTAGGAAAGTGGGTGTTTTCTTGGGATGTTGAAGAACATACGTGAGCTGTTTCGCTAGGGCTCCATGGAGCTTATCAAACTTCTTGTACTAGTAGTTGTGGATATTATCTATAACTGTGGTCTTCCAATTGTTGGTGTTTTGAACTACTATTGTGATTTCTTCCTCCGTTATTCCATCAAAGTCCATATGTCTGATATCGAGGCGTTCTTTTCATTCGTGATCCATTCCGCATCTCTATTGTGTCGGTCAAGTACTGTGCGTCAGGTACTTCTCTGTTATTGTTGGTCGCAGTTTTGTTATTTCCCTTATGAAAATTGGCCGCGTTTTGGAGAAACCTTTGGTTTTGGTGTTTCCTTTCAGTATACTTGACGTCTCTTGAAAGCCTCTTTGCTTTTGCTTGGAGTTTCTGTTTCAAAGTGTCCATATAAACGTCGATATGTTGTTTGTGATCAGGGTGTTTTGTGCTCGTACCAATTTCCCTATAAATTCTGCGTATATGTGATTTCAAGCGCCTTGAGGGTTTTCTGTTTCTCAGGAATTCTGTAAGGCGACCGATTTCTGCTCTAATATTACAATATCCTTCTCCAGTCGTTTTTGTCATGGTAGTTTTCTGACGCTTTTTGGCTCAGCTTGAATCAGAGTTGTGGAGATTTGTTGTTTGTGAAGTCGAAGAACCGCTACTGCTCAACAGTGAATCAAAGTGTGAATCTTCTTCAAGGTGTTCTGGTCAGTATATACCTCAAACACTGAGTTTACGTTTGCTAGGATGATATTGGTGTTCTTGTTCGTCTTGAGTTTGGGCAGTTTAGGTCTTTTAGTTTGGTTACTACCACTGAATTCAGTTGTGGCTCTGTTGAGTTCTGATCTTGCTAAATACATATATTCGTTCTGCTGATTCGGCTCAGGAGGGCGTTCCATGTTAATATTCGTTTCCGTGGCTTCGATGTTATCTGTAACATTTTCATTGACTCCGGCAGGTATACCGTTATGGGTATCATTTTCGCTTCTGAGTTTCATTATGACCTCTTCTCGTATGCTTTGCAGCGTTTCTTCAGAAACGCTCCAAAGCATAATTTTTATTATTATTATTATTATATGCTATTAAGTACCGTGACGTTTCCGAAAACCATACTGTGTATGGGGAAATTTGTCATAGAATTCTAGCCACCTTCTAACCGGAATTTTAACATTCTCTCAACCGTTTTCATGATATTGGTCTATAAGAATTCTCATCATTCGGGTTTTTATTCGGTTTCAAAATGGGAAGAATAACATAGGTTTTCCAGTTCACTGAAAATGAACCTGTGTTCAATAATTTATTAAACATTTGTGAAATAACCTACTTTGCATTTTGTGAGGGATTCTGCAACATGATGTGTTGAATATTGTCAAAACCTGGAGCAGTTATCATGCAAATTTTTGGGTAATAACCCAGTCGAGAATACGGTGAAAGGAACAATATCCATTAATTATCATTATTTTTATTATTATTATCATATGCTATCATAAGTACCGTGACGTTTCCGTAAACAATACTGTGTATGGGGAAATTTGTCATAGAATTCTAGCCACCACTCTAACCGGAATTCTAACATTCTCTCAACCGTTTTCATGATCCTTAAGATTTTGGTCTATAAGAATTTTCATCATTGGGGTTTTTATTTGGTTTCAACATGGGAAGAATAACATAGGTTTTCCAGTTCACTGAAAATGAACCTGTGTTCAAAAAGTTATTAAACATTTGTGAAATAACCTACTTACCAGTAGTAGTAATTTTGTGCCTTTTTCTTCAATTCTTACTTATTTAAAATCATTTCGAGCCCCTTCGTTTCCTTATCGATAGCGAGCCCTCAATTCTCGACCTCATTTTTACTAACGATGAGCAGCTAGTCACGGATCCGATATTCCATCCTCCTATTGGTATCTCTGACCACCTTGTCATAGCTTCTGAAGTTCAGAGTTTTCACTCACCCCCAAACTCCGCAGAAAGATCCATCATCCGATCAACGTTACAGACTTCAACGAAATGACCAATGAATTCTCTGGGACAAACTGGCTTTTCAGATGATCCAAATAAAATATTGTCGAATTTTCTCTCCACCATTACCTCTTGCGTAATGAAACATTCTCGCACATTTTCCTGTCGAGAAAATCTGCTAAAACCCAGGCTTACCAATGAACTTATCCAGTTACTGCTTCACAAGAGAAATCTGTGGCGGTGGTATAAGATATCAGGTAGTGTGGAGAATTTTGACAGTCATCGCGTTTTCCAAATTTCCTCAGGTGTTCAATTTGCCCTGCAGGCTGAATTATGGGACCAGCATTGCCATCTCAGACAATCCCAAACTAGTCTCAAAAGCAAAGTTACAACTCCTCGTCTACGTCGTGCTGATGATTATATCTGCTCGTCAGATGCCGAGTCTGCAGATATGCCAGACGCAGCATTAGCTGAGGTTTATATAGTTGAAACAATTGATGACCCCTTCCGCAACTGCTGTCACCCTGTGTTAAGGATAGTCTCACAGACATCTGATTTTTCCCAGAGAAAGTGAAGAAAAACCTTCAAAATCTGAAGAGCTCTTCATCCCCTGGTTTGGACGGAATCACCTCGGCATTACTGAAAACAACACAGATATTTTTTGCCATCCGTTATCTCGAATGATGACCGCCTCCTTCGAAAAGAGATAATTACCATCCTTTTGGAGGACCGCGTCAATTATGCCTGTGTTTACGAAGTAAATTAAGTTGGACCCCCTAAATTATCGACCCATAAATCTTTTGTTGGTGCCTTCGAACATAATGGAGTCGATCATAGCAGATAAAATCACCACTTTTCTAGACCTGCATCCAGTTATGCCAAAAGAACAACATGGATTCTTCAGAGAAAAATTCACGACTACTAATTTATTGTCGTGTATCAATGGCTGGTCTAATAAAGCGATTGATTCAAAAATACGCAATGACGTAATTTATTTCGATCGCACTCCTCCGCGGCGTCTACTTCATAAAATGGAGCACTTTGCCGTTACCAGCGGTATACCGCAGGGCTCTGTGCTTGGTCCTCTTTTATTCAACGTGCTTATTAGCGATCTACCTTGTCATATACAGAGTCAAAAAGCAAAAAATGCTGATGATACTGAAATTTACGCGGATCCTCTGGCCCAGCACGGAGTCCCCCAGTCTGACATAAACTCTGTCGGTCGATGGTGCAATGACTGGCTCCTTCCACTTAACTCCGCGAAATGTGTCGTTCTGCATTTGGGGAAAACCAATCCCTGTACAACTGTATGGTGCATCGTTAACACCAGTCTATTCCTCCGTCGACTTAGGGGTAACTGTCAGCAGTGAGCTGTCCTGGTCTGCCCCCGTCAGTTCTGTGTGCAAACGTGCAAATTCTCTGATCTACTTAATCGGAAAGTTATTCGCCGTTCTCTTTCAGTTTCTCCATAAAGTCTATAAAACTTGTGCGTCCGTTGCTGGAGTACGCTGGTCCAGCCTGGTGTCCAGCTTTGGCGAGTGACAAGGACCTATTAGAAAAAGTATAACGCAGTGCTACACGAATGTACGACGGCCGCATTAGAACAAGTTATAATGATCGTCTGCGCGAATCCAACATTTTGCATTTCTCTCAGCGTAGGCTTTGATGAGAGCTCATATTCGCCTATCGAATCTTAAACGTCGACTATGCCAATCTGGCAAGCATATTCACACCTAACAATGATGCATGATTGTGAGGTCATGGACTGAAGTTACGAAAGGAAGTGTTCAGGACAACATTTCTTCTCAAACAGGATATTTGGCTCTTGGAACAGTTTAGGCGCAGGGGTTGTGGACGCCTCAATGTTGAACTTATTTAGGAATGGACTTGACCTAACTCTTTTCGCATAATTCTTTGCATTCTATCACAACGTACTAATCCTACTTTTAAGTTTGTGTCATCAGAGCTAAAAACACTATTTTGTATAGTATTTAATTTAAGTATGAAAATTGGTTGTTTTGGGTTTTTATAGGACCTTCTCCTCTGCCCTTATTTTTGTATAATAATAATAATAATATAATGCTGGTAAATTCATTTCGATTTAATAAATACCTTGTGGTGTTAATTTTGAAGAGAGTTGATTATTTCAATCTATTTCAACTACTGATTGACCACTAGATGAAATACTTCGAACATTTTGAAATTCTTCCATACCGTATTTATGGGTTCATTTTATCAAGAGAAGAACCTAAATTTAACAAGAGTCTCGTTTACTATTTTTAATATAGTAACTACAGCTTTATTACGTTTGTAGACCTAGAAGTTGTCTATATTTGAGTTCATTAGATATTTATGATATGTTAAACACAGGATTATATTTACGAATACTTACTTCACATGCTTTGATAATATTTCTCTCAAAGGTATTGTAATCTTATGAGTTCTCCTGAGTAGATTCCTCCGTATATTGATGCATAAATTGCTAAAAGGTGGACCAATTTGCGGGCTTTGTGTTGTACAAACGTGAACGGCACTTGTTGTTGATTTCATAATTTTCAACTCCACATTATAGCTTATAGTAAAATGATCTGACCTTAACGTGTCATTTTCAACAAACCAATGAACTAAAGGACTCATAGATCTAGGACACGAACTGTTATTTGCCGAAGATTTATTTTGGTTAGGATATTGAATGCGAGTGGGTGAACCGTCGTTCATCATGAAAAAATCATTATGCTCTATAGATGATAATAGAATAGAACCGTAATAATGGTCATTAGGGGAACCCCATGCTGTATTTTGTAAATAGGAATCCCCGCCTACAATTTCTCCTTTTCCAATAGAATTAAAAAACATACTCTATTCATTATATTCAATTTCAGGGTTATGTGGAATATATAGATAATAAATAGACCATTTTGAATTATCCGATTGTTTGACATCAATTGCTGATCCTTTGATGGCGTCCAAATCTGGGAAGTCGATTTCTTCGAAAGTAATACACTTTGAAGCAATTTTTGCTGCCCCTCCATAAACGTCCAACCTATCCTCACTAACTATATTATATCCAGAAATTCTGAACCGATTATCTGATTTCAACCATGATTCACTACTCAGGCAAATGTCTATAGCATTGTCGCTTAAATAAATTTCAAAGTAGCCCTTGTTTGCCCATAGAGAACGGGCATTCCATTGTAAAATTTTAATTTTTTGATCCATTTAAAAACTATTCTAATTTGGATTTGATTAATTCCTGATTTGAAGCACCATCAACAATTCACAGAGAACCCCTGAAATCTTTCATAATTGAAAGAGTAACCTTACAAACGACATTAGTGAGTACTGATAATTCTGAAACATCATAATATGGGAATGAATTCGAGAAATCTCGTTCGCCCTCTCTCAAGCAAGTACTGCTACCTTAAGAAGACGGGGAATATTTTATAATTTCAGAATGTTTTCTTTCAAATTAGACATTCGGTTGATTCGATGGAATTTTCCGTTTCGAATACTTTATAGAAGGAAAACCGTTACGATAGTTAAAAGAATTATTTTAAGTCATTCAATATTAGAGATTGTCGCCACTTTATTCGCAAAACTCTCTTCAGTGAATGTCTTTATATTTCAATATCTCAAGCTATCAGTAGCTATTTTCCCTTCAATTTTCTTCTGAACTGCGAACGCAGGGCAGTTTTTATAATCAGAAGGATGATTTCCTTTGCAATGTAGACAAATAGTTTCTTCCGCGTCACTCTGTTTGAGGACATGATTACCCCGCATTTACTACAACGAATTTCGCTTCACAATTAAAGATAGCTATTTTCCTTGGAAGTATTTGACCCTTGAAAATTAAAAGGACACTCTTTGTTGGAGCGGACTACCATCATTGAGAACTTTTATGGACATTCTTTAACCTCTAGGATCTTCAGAGTGCCACCCCTGACAGGTTATATATAAGTTTTCAATTCATCATCAGATTTACCCGAATCGACTGATCTGTATACGAATTCGAGGGTCCTGTTGAACTGTTTTCTTTATTGAATAAATATTTTCTCATGTAATGCGACTTATCACTGATACCTACATGTTTGATGTTTCCTTTGGAGGAGATCTGGAGTTTTCAAAATTTCTTTGAAAGGCTTTTCCTGCAACGGGGACAAATTCAATAGTACGGTATTATCTTTCTGGGTGTCTTTTGATTTGAGTGCCAAACTTTGTTGTACACCTGACGAATCTGGTTAGAATATCCTTCTAGATGAAGTCGATTGCGCGAAGGCTTCTTCAGGTATCGTACTGCCATTACATTGATATATACCTGTACTTCTAAATCCACTGGTTATATTTGCAACCGACATATATTTTCCCCAAACTGCTCAAAAAAGAACAGCGAATCCTTCCTTCGTCAAACGTCTATCTGGATTTTCATACCAATAATTTAAGAGTTCATCATCCCAAAAGTGTTCAAAGGATCTAAACACTGCTTTATCAAGAGGCTGTAGCTCATGAATAGTATTGCTAGGGAGGCATAGCAATACACCATATTTCTCCGTCTTAGTTGCAATTACAATATCGAGGTGGCATGACGCTCCGCCAAATATCAGTGAAACTTTTCCTGGCGGTTCAAAAATTGAAAATTGATCAAGCCATTTGCAAAATAATTCAGATATCATGCTACCTTTTGGGCTCATGGAACTACTGATCCAGTCGGCAAATTGTCGGTAAATGTAGGCTTTAGACGAGCTCCTTTGAATTGAGTCATTGGCGTTATTGTGTTACCTAAATCATATACACAGGCAATAATGGTCACGTTTTCAGCGTGTCCATGTGGCACCAGATGAACTCTTTTTGATCCTTTCAACGTTGATGCGATTAACGATTAACCTCATAGAGTGAGAGGTAGATCAACATTTGCTAATCGACTTATACTATTTTCTAGATCTAACTCTTGATCCTCCGTTGAAATTGGTTTTCGACCTAGGCTTCTTGAGGTTTTGTTATTTTTAAATGGTTTCTCAAAGTGCGTCGAAGCATACCTGTTTATTGTTCTACCTGTCTTTGGGAGTGCCCTTGTCTTAAAAATCTTAACACTTCTTCCATTATCGCGCTATTCCAACTGGCTCTCAATCCTCGGCATTTATATTCAGCTATCTGAAATACAACAAGAAATAATTCAGTCCTTCATGCTGGCATAAAAGTGTTTAGAAAATAAGGCCCAAAAAAATTTTCGAAAATAAGGACCGGGCTTTATTTTCATCAGTGTACGTATCCAACTCAACTCATAACCACCAGAAAATGAAACCATAACCTAACATTTTAAAGAGCAAATATTCGACCAGACTAAGACATTACATAATGAAATGGATGAAACCAATACATTATGCACCAAAGTGTAACATTATATACTCACCCCTCAATATAACTCACAAAAACACTGGTAATGATTTACACTATGAAATAATGAGTCAACAAACTTACAGATCGTGAGTACATGTGAACAAATGAGTCTCAACTGAATTCGGGGCTGGGTAGAATGTTTCATCCCAAGCTGGAAATTTGAAGATTGGCTTCATTTTCCGAAGGGCCTTGTTACCTTCCTGATCCTTAAGTGAGGGGCATTTTGGTCTAGGGTCCTACTTTTTGAGTAATTTTCAAACTAGGATAAAAAAAATTGAAAACATTTTAGCTATCCATATTTTTATACAATATTTATTTTTTTTAATGTATATAGAAAAAAATTTTGAAAAAATCGAAAATTCATCCAGTGACAGGCCGGTGAAATGGGGGTTGCCAGTCAAATGGTGCTCCCTGGTTGGCATGATTCCAACCCTTGTAGTGATCTAAATCGAACAAACAAAAAAAAATCTTAATTAGTAAAAATGTCGCTATTTCTTAGACCTTGGCCGAAGAAAGATCACAAAACGGCGTCCACTTGAAAAAGAAAATTTTTTCACTCGTTTTTCGACCTAAACGAACTTCTTAAAAATACTTCAAATCAAAATTTTTCTGAATACAAGGTCCGAGTGATGAAAAGATGTATAGAGAAAATTTTCACAAAATTACTAAGGAACCGGTCAGATAGAACTTGAGATATAGTGTCAACCACCTCGGGAAAAGGAGTTTTGAGAAAAACGCGTTTGAAGTTTGAGAAAGATTTCCAGTAGAATAACTCAGATAATAATATTTAATACCCACTTTGGATGAATCGGCGATCCCATGTCCATAGGTTGGACCTTCTTCTTTCTCAAAATCGAGATTTTGTGAAGTTTGTTCTTCTAAACGAGCTGCTCTGCCTGCTTTTGTAGCAGCAAAAGTTCGTGGTTCAGAGCGATTAATTCTCCACCGGCTTAGGTGCCGCGTCACCAGATTCGCTGTATCTCCCTGAATAAGTCGAATTTTGAAAAATCCTTTTAAGAACAAATTTTGTGAGAGTCTGAGCTTTGAAAATATGCATGAAACCGAGTCAGTTTCGACCCCGCATTCATTAAACGGATTGTTTCTGGTGATGAGACATAGATTTATCAGTTTGATATGCAAACTTTTTAACAAGCTTTGAAATGGGGCTTTTCAATTGAACCGAAACCGAAAAAACCACGTCAAAGTTGATCAAAAGTCTAGATAATATTGTCTGTTTTTTTTATTATCACGATGTTGTGCAATCGTTATTCTTGCCAGAAGGTTAGACGATAAATAATGAATATTACCTGAGCGTTATGCGGGTTTATAAGCCAAATTTGTCAAAAAAGGCCACCCTGACAATGCACCATCTAACAATACTATCACTGTGATTGAATTCCTATCCAAAAACTCAACAAAAATTCCACTGAACAACTACCGTGTTCACCTAATATTGCTCCGACCGACTTTTTCTCTTTTTTACAACTCAAATTCCCTTTCCGAGGTACCCGTTTCAAATCGATAGAAGACATAGGAGAAAATTCGCGGCGAGAACTTGAATCGATTCCGTAAAAAGCGTTTTGAGGATTGGATAATTCGTTGGCGTAAATGTATTATTTCGGAAGGAGAATACTCTGAGGGCAATACAATAAATTTGGATGAAAAATAAATGTACATGAATAAAATAGAGGAAAATAGAAAATTTAGTAATTTGAGGTATGGTTTGATAAAAGCCACATAAACTGAGCTGGAGTTCTCCATCGCCTTAATCGAATAAAAATCAGCACGTTGAGGTGATTAGCCAATAATAAAGCAGATTCGACTTTAATGTTTCTTGATTTGCTTATGAAGGACGATTAGCATACCGTAGTTTTGACGCTAATTTAACTTACCAACAGAATCCTGTGAGCTCGATTACTCCAAACTTCCCAACAAGATGGCGCACCCTGACAAAAAGCAGGTGTCATTAGAGTTTTCCTCAACGAGACATTTCAAAACCAGAGCATTGGTAACCAATGAACTGGCTACCATGATCACCTGACAAGAAAGGTTATTCGGGAGAAAAAATATACCATTCGCGCCAGGAAGATCCAAAGCCTTGGATCAATGTTGAGAATAGAGCTCGAATACTTACGAAAACGACTTCTGTTTTATTGATGCTTTTCTTCAGTGATGTCGAATTTGTCCTCAACAAAATAGGTAGCATCATCATCATCATCAAGCAGCTCGTTCTGTCCACTGCTGCAGATAAGGACATTAGCCTCCCGTAAACTATGCCACATCCTTCTGTTCTGTGCCGTCTGTATCCAATTCTTCTGGATGCGTTTTATGTCGTCAGGCCACCTTGTTGGGGGATGTCCTTTACTTCTTTTTGCTTCGTGTCGTGGTCGCCATTCTAGTTTTTTTTTTTAGATAGACTGGGAAAATATGGGTATAAATATTAATGGGGAATACTTGAACCACCTTAGGTTTGCCGACGACATCGTCCTCATATCCATACATAGGAGATGCAAAAGAAATGCTTGAAAGGCTCAAACAAGCTTCTGAAAGGGTTGGACTAAAGCTGAACGCGTCTAAAACACAATATATGACTAATCTCGTTACAAGTGGAAATATTCAGATAGGTGATGCTGAAATTGAACAAGTCCAAGCCTACAAATATCTTGGACATGAAATCAAAATAAGTCGAGACAACCAAACCTGTGAAATCTTTAAAAGAATTGGCCTTACTTGGGCAGTGTTTGGTAAACATAGCAATATCTTAAAATCAGATATCCCAATTTGTTTGAAACGAAAAGTTTACAACCAGTGTGTGTTGCCTGTCATGACTTACAAACTCTGACCAAGAAATTGGCCAATAAAGTTCGAGTGGCCCAGCGTGCCATAGAGAGATGCATGCTCGGATTATACCTTAGAGACCGAATATCAAATGACATAATCAGGCAAAGAAGTGAGGTTGAGGATGCTATCAGTAGGATCGCCACACTTAAGTGGAAATGGGCCGGACATCTGGCAAGAACCACCGACGGAATAGGTAGCAATTCCAACAATATTCATGAAAAAATAATTTCTCACGACAGTTTGTCCTGTATTTCATAAACGAAGCAAAGTAGGAAAATTTGGATAAAGAAGGCGTAAGTTTCACGAAAAAATGACCAACATTTGTTAAACCAAAGTGTATTGAAATATACTTTTATACTGGTTACGCGCAGAGAAAAATGAGCAATGAGACTCTAATTCAATAATTGTCACTGAAATCTTGAAAGAAAAGTCAATGAAGTTCAGCTCAGATATTTGAATACATAAATTATTATTATGATACATTATGTCACAAATGCTTCTTTATATCTTATATACAGGCAATAAGACTTACCTTGGTGAGATAGTTCCCAAACGTTCTTGTTCTTACTGCTGCCTTTGAATGGATATCTCTATTTCAGCTTCGGATGTGGATTTCTTGACTCCAGATATAAGTTATTACATTTCAACCTTTGAGATCCACGTACGAGTCTCTAACTAGGAATCTCTATCTAGGAATTTCTGTTCAGGGCTCCTCACCCAGGAATCTCTAGCTACGGGTATCCTCCATGGAATTTCTGTCTAGGGCTCACCTCCTAGGACCTATATTTTGATATAGGTCACTATACAGTATATAAGATAAATATATGAATTCTAATATGATTTGATTATTTTAACTGCAATTTAAGAGGATTTTCAAATTCAACTAATTCGCTTGAAGGTCTGCAAGGAAAAGGACGCAGAACGAAGATTTTGAAGCTGCTAAGCATACCATCTGATTACCTGAATATGCGCATCAGACTGTTAGCCAGTGGCGTGACACAGATGGAGGGTTGACTGGAATCAGGTGTTTCAATTCAAATTGTTGTGGCGTGATCTTAGCACGTTACAGTGATCCTTTAATTTCATCGACGAACGATATGTCCGGCAAGGACAATAAAAATGGAATACTTATATTATTTTCTCGAAGAAACAGTAATATTTCTACTATTACTCTCTCAATGATATTGACGAAATCTACTTGGTGGAAATCCATTGCAAACTATGAAAGAGAAAAAACTGGTTAGTCAGTTTTCCACGTTTTTTTGTTAATACACGATTGGTTTCGAATGTTGGGTCATTTTCAAGTGCTGAGTACCAATTAAAATACAAAGATAATTACAATATATATTTTTTCCTTAAATGTTAAGTTGGAGCGAGTTATTGATATCAAGTTGGCTATTGAGAGTAGCATAATGTGAAATTTTCATGAGTTAATTTCCTAACTGTCCTACCTCTTTAGTTATTGCATTTAAGGAGGATTTCGAGTCTGAAACTATTGTGTAAGTTGTTTTAATACAAATTCAAAGAACATATATCATCAAACAAAATATCCACACTGTTTAAGCACATTCAATCAACAAACTGATTTAAAGTCGGGAGTGTCTAAGACCTAAGAGACTCATCCAGTACTCGTACTAATATTCAGGTAAGGTTAGGTTGGATTAACTTCAGGTTCAACCACCGGTTATTTTCCATCCCTGCATCCCTGCAGTCCCCAGGAAAATTCCGAGCCCATGCTTCGGTCTGATGAATTCCAAGCCTGTTCCTTGAGCGGCCAATAAGTCTGCCTTCTCACGGAGCTTGTTCCTTTCTCCCAGTTTGGCAGGAGTGGAGCGACATTTCTGCACCATAAGTGCGAAATGCCAAATCGTTTAGTGTAGCTTGGCTATCGGTGATGTTTTTTTTTGACCTATTTGTTAATCCTCTCTCAATATGCTTGCAAAACAGTCGCAAGCGCGCCAAGACAGATCGACTGTTCCTTGGCAGCATCTCGATCATAGACACCAGGTCCAATACCTTTCGCAGTTTTGAAGTCGTTTGTGTACTAAAAGGAACCCTCAATTGGACGGTTCTTGGAGCTGGTCCAATTCTGTCTGCTAGCAATGATGATCTTGAATGGCAGCTCCATGTTTGTAATAGGTATTGCTACCTCAGACTTCATACTCAGCATCTCGTTTTCGTTGTATCATTTCGAGAAAGGTGATGGAATCTGTAGGAAGCCATTCTAGCTGCTCCTCTAATCACCAAGTTAAGAGTATAAGTTCTATGGCCGCAGTGGATGTAGAACGAAAAGCTCCAGTACCAGCATTTAGAACAGTACAGTACCTGTTAGTATTCAGAACTTTAAAATAACTGAAGAATCGAAACAGGTCGTGTGTATACAAATAAACGTGTAAAACTGACAAGAGCTTTTTTTTCGCTTTCATATTTCTCTCACACTCTTAATGCATAAATATGATACAAAAAAATATTTCTCGTTTTGCATCAGTTCAAGGAGATAGTCATTTCAGTTTTTTAATTACCATAGCTCTCACAGCGTGAAACTTTATGGCTTGCAACGAATTCATGCTTGCAACAGTACATTTTGAAAGGATATTCGATTTGTTCGTTTAATAATCGCGGCTATACGGATTACTCTCCTAAATGGGCGTGTAGCTTGTTACTTTTTATACTACGGTGCGTTCCTTGATGCTACGATGTGATTTATCACCCAATTATTCATTCTGTGTCGTGCTTCTTACGACGGTATCTAAGGAACTGCTAAATTTGCTCATTCGTGCGAATGAAGATTATGATGAAATTTATGCCGGTGTTAAGTTGTTGCAGTTGTTCATTGAATTTTTTGTATATTGTGTTGCCAAATACAAGGGGAAGTATTGTTATTGAACATTCATGGCACGCGCTCCACATATTTATTTATTCAAATAAATGAATAGGACAGTAACAAATATTGGATAACTTTATGAATTATGTCATAATATTGAGTTTCGATGTGTTTTAATACGTGATCGAAGGAAAGCTCAGTACGTAAAATGCATTCAGCTTCTTACGATGGCCCCGAAGTATAAGCTCCGGGGAAAAAGTGGAACCAGAAATGAACCTGTGAAAAACCTGTTGTCGTCATACTGATTCATCAGTTACTCACTGTAAGTGAGTTTCAACAGAATGTTTACTCAAAATTATCTTGCAATCAAACCGTTGATTCGGCAGCAATTTGTAGAAAAAAACATGGTGCATTCAATGAATGTTATTTTGTACCAACCAAATTCAAATGAAGACAAAATACTAAACATAAAAATCAAGATGATTCACAGATTAAGAAGATAATCAAATAACACATAAACTGACATACTTTCCTTCTCAAGATACTAATACATGCCCGCAGCTTATGGTTATTGTGATATTAGTAAACTCGTCCCCAGGGATCTTGAAGATTTCGAAACACCTTCAGTTTCGTCTTCTCTTCTCCATCAGGAGGTCAAAATGACCAGCTTTGATCCTCTAGGGGAGGACAATTTTATTTAACCCTCGGTTATTAGCGCCCTCTTTTCGAACGTATTTACTCGCGTGGTCTACGATTGTAGACCATTTTCATTTTGACATAAATAATCAATTTTATCCATTTTAATATGTATTCGAAGTGAATTAGTTTCTATGATTATTTGTGATTGAAGTTGTTTTAGTTCTGATGGAAAATATTGATTTTTCCTCTGTGGAATTGCAAAAACCCAAGAACTCTCAGAATAAATCCCTTATTTGCCGTAACTCAATATATTTTTCATTTATTCAAAAATACACATGAAAGTGAAAAAACATGCAGTAAAAAACTGAAAAGAACAGATAACAAGCTAATCAAAAATGTTCAAAAGTAAAAAAAACTACCAATTTTGCCCCTTTTATATCCACCTGAAAATATTCAATTTTGTTCACTTACACAATTCACATATATTTCCTTCATAAGATTTTTACATTCATACCTGTGGCATTTCGCACAATATTTTCATGTCGATTTATTGTCACTTCTGGGATATATGTATCAACGTCCAACGTAATTTTTCGGCCTCCGAGGGGGAGGGGGTACGACCAACCTAATTATCAATAATTTTTGTTTTGTTATAGTCTGTAATGATACCGGGATTCTAGTCATCTCCTGTCTCAGCATTTATTGATTTGCAGTGATTAATTGACGATAACAATCGCACTGATTTGCTTTTCTTATGGCACTATGAAACAAGAGTGCATCCTTCCTTGAACCCCAAAATTGAAGATTCTACTTCAGTGCTTCTACTTGGTAAGAATTCTGCTGGAATTTCCCGTTTATTTCTTCGTAATGTACCAATATGATTTCTCGGTATTTTCTCAACAAAATGTAAACTACTGAATCACTTGTCTCCGATAACATTACGATTGATACCGGAAATGGAATGGATCAATCGGAGGAGAATGTCTTCACCAGAGTTATTCACCCTATATGGCCCTTCAGGTTGCATCCCAACATAGGCTTCCAAATTAATCGTGTACGATGTTTTATGTATCAATGAGAGCAAACATCTTGATATCATATTTGGCTGGCTTACTTGGTATAAACTGCTTGAAGCCACATCTGCCTTTGAAAGCTAATAGTTGTTCGTCTACGGTGAGGATCTCACTTGGTGTAAACTTGGCTTGAAAATTCACTAAACAATTTTCAAAAACTTCCCGAATAGGAGCCAACTTATCAAGCTCGCGGCTCTCGTTCCTAGTTTCTATATCGTCGAATCTAATTTGTCTTAGAAGGAACCTGAATCTATTTTCACTCATAGTAGGGTAGCATGATTCGATTCCGCTTCTTCTAGAATCATCCCAAATCAAAAGTGCCAATAAGGAACAAATTTCCTATAAACGCATTCATTTCCCTTCCATCAGTTTTTCTCGAGTTCCGAATTCTGCCAAATTTGTTTCGAATATATATATATATATATATATATATATATATATATATATATATATATATATATATATATATATATATATATATATATATATATATATATATGTGGTTTCACCCCGACGAGTTTCCTATATATCTGTTCATGCAATCAAACTGATTTCATGAAAAATATATATAAATCCACCACCCGGTAATTAATTTCATTGCCAGGCAATGATTATAATCAAAACATATCCTGAAAAAATTATATATTAGGATAACGTTAAATGTTATGATAATATATCAATCTACCAGAATATATACATACTATAGCATCATCGGACATGATATCAATGTACCAACGAGTAGTGTCAGTGGCTTTCTCCCGAAAAAATCCAGTGTACGGACCTTAGTCAAGTATATATATATATATATATATATATATATATATATATATATATATATATATATATATATATATATATATATATATATATATATATATTTGATTACACCGTAATAATTCGAACGATTATTTCGTTTACGAACATAAGCATCGGATTTCGGTTGTTGCATCATGAGCATTACCTTTCGTTCCAGGGAGTTTATTCCACAATATTATGTGAATGAATTCGAATTTGGAAGCTCGGTGAAGTTTTTCTTCATTTTGTTATTTTGTCTTTTTCTACATAATAAGCGGACGAACGCCTTGAACTGGAATCATTTCCTCCATCCCCTATTACATCCTGCCCTGAATCTTTGTCATGGCTGCTGTCCTCGAACAACATCTTGTTGTGCATTGTCATCTTCCTCATCGTCGTTTTCATCAAAGGAACTTTCAAAATCACTAGGAAGTTCATTGAAACACTGTAACCATACTTCAGGATCTTTGCTGGACTGTATACGTCGTCTTTTGGGTTCAGACATACTTCTTTCTTTTCAGGGTACCAGGAAATCGAATTCGAACTGAAATGACTCAAAACACGAAGTAAAACGTGAATGCTCGCGTGGTCCACAATCGTAGACCAGTCATATTCAGAAGCAAATATCGTCAAAAACGAATCGCTAACGCTCCAGAATATTCTGATTCACTAAATACTCAAGTTTTCTACATCTACTGAAGAGTAGGCGCGCGCAATAAAAACAGTCTATCAATGAACGTCATTCAAAATGGCGTGCTCTACAATCGTAGACCACGTGAGCAACAGAGGATTATCTGAAATAACACTATAGACCCTGAATTAAGGAGTGCCATCTTATTTTCAATCGGCAAATATGAAACCTAAATTTCGGGATAAAATATTTGACATTAAAAATGATTTCTTTATAATTAATTAAACAATTGAAGAGAAAACACTAGACTTGTTTCACAAATTGTAATGAATAAAAAATGTTCGATTTGTGTTTCAGATTTTACTTTTCTTTCAGAAACGAAGCAAAAACTGAACTATTGCCATTTCATTTAAATCTAGAAAACAGATGGGGAAGTGGGGAAAAACGAAAAGAAAGCTGGTAGTTTGTTATTGGTAGCTGATAAAATTTTCACGAATTCTGAAAAATCAAATCTGCTGCTCTGTTACCGAATGTTAAATTCGACTTATTGTGACACCTTAGAAATTAATTCATTTCATACAATGTTCTGAAAATCAAGTTATTGATTTATTATTTTTATGCTCGTCTACTGTGATATTGATGGAAACTATATAAGAAGCAGAATAATTATTACAATATATTATGAGGATTGCGAATAGTACTACGTAAAACATATCGATGTCTAAGTTGGAAAAGTTCATTCAATGTTGTAGCTATTTCGAGCTTTCGCTCATCATGAGACAAGAATGAGTTCAAAACTAAAACACAAAGTCAGCAATTTTCTTATATAAAGTTACAGAGAAATGGGTTCACAAAACAGGTGAAATGTATATTAGCGAAAAATATTGGTTGAGTAATATTTGAGTATTGTCTGTATTGTGTTTGACTTTGAATATTTTTAAGGAATCAAGATAATTTAGTTCGATACCTTTACGTGGTTGGTTTAGGATCTGTAGTTTGATCATTGATGGAAAAATACTGTCGTTTTCTATGTAATGTTGTACCAGAGTATAATCTGTATATTTTACAGAAATGTGAATGTTGCTTCTTATATCTAATTCTAAACGACCTGCCTGTTTGACCAATATTAATTCCGTTACAATTGGGACATGTTAGTTTATAAAATCCTGAATTATCTAATTTTTGAGTTTCATCTTTTGCATTGAAGAATATATCTGATAGTTTAGTTGTGGTCTTGTTGGCTAATTTAACATTGGCGATTTGGATGTTGTTTGTGATATTTTTAGGAATTCAACCGAAATAGATTAATGTGGAATATTGATGTGTGTGGCTATCAGAGATATTCTCCCCTCAATGATAGACAAACTTCTGTGTAAAAACGTTTGCAAAAAGCCTATAACAGTATCGAGAAAAGAACTCGCTTCTATAAGTTTACAAAGTCTCATAGCGCGTAAAATATTGAAGACCATTTTTTTGACTTCACTTATTGAAAGAGCGAAGTTCAATTGATATAATATGCTTATTGGTTCGAATGCAATGACATTACAAAATTAAGAGAAAAAGAGCGCAAAGGAATTAAAGTGTTCATTTACGGAATCTTATTTGTTTCTTGTGAATTGACAAAAAAATTAATAAACAGCTGATGGTGATCTCGCTCAACAGTAGAGAGGCGAATGACTCAGGCGTTTTCAATTCCACTGAGGCGTGGGACAGTGGCGGAGATTATATTTTCTGGTTTCTCTCACTGGAAGCTACCGCTGCGTTTTTAACTATCCTCTTAGAGACAGAGGTGAATATAGATCATACAGATGGATCGCAAATTCAAATGTTGTAGACTAAAAAGTTTCAGTAATTTAGTATGTGTAAGTTGCATGGGTATATTTCATTTATCTTGCCTAGAAGAAAAGGAGAAATGGAGGCAAACTCAAGGTCACGAAATTTGTTGTACTTCAGAATGTAGAAAAAACAATACATCAAAGTTAGAGGAACTTTTTAAAAAAATCTGCACCCGTCATGGCGAAATTGTAATGAAAAATGAGCTCATTGAAATCCAGAAACAACAATATGAAGAGTTGATAGAGGAAGGTAATTATGAGATAAATAGGATGAAGAAAGAATTGAATGAGAGAGATGAATATATTCAAAACCACAAAAACTAAACCAAGATTTCGAGGATGAGGTAAATGAGTGTGAATGCAAATATATTAGAGATCTCAGGAATCAAAGAGACAAAATAGCATAGCACATTGAATATAGAGATAATTAAAAAGAGCTGATGAAATTGGTATTATATATCAAAAAATAAGTGACCAGACAAACATGATAGAGAAGATTGAGGGGATGAAAAATTAATGCTGAGTGAAGTTAATGCTGGGATGTGTCTAACAATGGATAAGTTGGAACAGTAAAATATGGCATATATGAAGAAAATCAGTAAATTGCGGTGTGAAACGGATAAACTTGACACGCAGGGTGTTGCAGAACTTTCATTAGATAAAGCTACGTGTACGTTGAAAATGAATAAAGACTCTGATCATTTGAATGAGAGAAACTTGCAGTTGAGGATTAGAATAGAGGAGATGGAGCAGGAGGAAAAAAAGATCATAGGGGAACTATATGCGGATATAAAAATTGTGAATGATGAGAATGACAGACTATCAGTGCATATAAAGCAGTTGACATGGGAAAAAGGTACTAGGAAAAACTGTGTGAGTAATAGAGGCGAACTGATATCAAAGAATCTCCTCTAATGTAACATGTTAGAGGAGAGTTGAACGTCTGAAAAGGACCTACCAATGCCATCGAATGAAGTCACCAGTGAATGCATTACATCGGTAGTATCCGATTCGAGTGTATGCAGGCACCGAATAACCATAGTCGAAGAATAATACTCACAGGGTTTTCGACGAGTGTTGGGTATACTGTTGGATGACTCACAATACCAAGTCAGTGCATTGATTAAGAGTAGAATTGAAATATCGGAGCTGGCAAATGAGTTGTTCAATGAATTTTTCATGCACGGGGAAAATGATTATATTGTTTTCATGTTCAGTACTATTAATATCAGTAGTCATGAAAGATTAGATCTCTCGAAGAAAATTATTATTCAAGGAACAATATTCAACTTTCCGTAAAATGTTAAATATCCTCCCTCGAAGAAGCTAGTTTTCCGATCTACTCTTCATAATCACCGTTAACCGGGGCCAGAGAGACGTGGTACAGCACGGTCAGATGTCACGAATAGGAACAATGGACTGCAGTGTCGGTCTCGTTTGACCTCGTCAGCATTGTCTACCCATTCGTAACATTAATGTTAGAATGCAATGTAGACACATCAAAGAAAATTATTATTCAAGGAACAATATTCAAATTTTCTTTCTTCGATGTGTCTACACATTGCGAAATCTCGCATATAGTAACATTTTGTTTTGAGATGCTTGTGTATGCCTGGTTGAAAACACACGAATGAGTTGCGTGGTCCTTCGACGACCACTTCTGTCTGATACGTGAGTGTCGCATGGCGGTATGTTATCGAACTAGTGTGGCCACTTAACGTTTTCCGGTTTTATCTGCTTTTTGTTTTCACATTTTCGCGGGGCGATGGTGAGGTAGCCTCTATTTCGGTTCGTTGAGGGTGGGGGCGCAGTGACATTTACATGGTTACGTTCGCTTCAACGATATGAGATGAGTAGGTAACGGCATAGCCTGATGTTACGAATGGGTAGACAATGCTGACGAGGTCAAACGAGACCAAAACTGTAGTCCATTGTTGCTATTCTTGACAGCTTACCGTGCTGTACCACTTCTCTGTGGATCCGGTTAACGGTGATTATGAAGAGTATATCGGAAAACTAGCTCCTTCAAGGGAGGATATTTAACATTTTACGGAAGGTTGAATATTGTTTCTTGAATAATAATTTTCTTCGATGTGTCTACACATTGCGAAATCTCGTATATAGTAACTTTTTGTTTTGAGATGTTTGTGTATGCCTGGTTGTAAACCACATAGGAATGAGGAGCGTCGGTCCTTCGACGGCCGCTTCTGTCTGATACGTGAGTGTCGCATGGAGGTATGTTATCGAACTAGTGTGACCACTTAACGTTTTCCTATTTTATCTGCTCTTTGTTTTCACCGGTTCGCGGGACGATGGTGAGGTAGCCTCTGTTTCAGTTCGTTGGGGGGCGCAGTGATATTTACATGGTTACGTTCGCTCCAACGAAGTGAGATGAGTAGGTAACGGCATGGCCTGGTGTTACGAATGGGCAGACAGCCATTGTTCCTATTCGTGACATCCTACCGTGCTGTACCACTTCCCTGTGGCCCCGGTTAACGGTGATCATGAAGAGTAGATCGGAAAACTATCTCCTTCAAGGGAGGATATTCAACATTTCACGGAAGGTTGAATATTGTTCCTTGAATAATAATTTCTTCGATGTGTCTACACATTGCGAAATCTCGCATATAGTAACTTTTTGTTTTGAGATTAGATCTTTTTATTAAAAAATTATTTCCCCACGGAAAAACAATTAATATAATTATAAAAGGTCAACAAACCTTATTTGAAGATTGTATAATAATCAACAGAATGAACGAGAAACTTGATAAATTCCGAAAGCTGAACATGAATAGTAGTATCAGGTTTTTATCAGTTATTAGGATGGTTGCCCGGGTTTTGGCATGGCCAAGCTACCGAGGATCATAATTACCGGCGATAAGTTTCCCAAAAACGTTAACTTTAAAAAATATTCTCATCAAAGTTTCGATCGATCGGAATACAAAAAGGAATTCTGGTATCAGTAGCCAAAATTTTCAAATGGGCGACCTTTCTGCAATGCGGGGATATTACTAGAAGTAATAGGCGACTACAATCTAGGAAATAATGTGAGTTCTGTAAATCTTCTTGATATTCTACATCTGAACATTCAATCGCTAAAAATAAAATATTACTTTCAGAGGTTAATTTAAGTAAAGTAACCGACACTCCCGACATTGTCCGTATTTCCGAGCATTGGTTTGCAGATGACGGTATTGTGCTGGCCTGTATTCCTGGTTATAGGCTGGTATCAAATTTCTCAAGGAGTTCCCCATATGGTGGTACTTGTATATATATTTCGACAAAATTGAGCTTTGAAGATCTAAATGAAGTAAAAGAAATGGATATTGAAAAACACGTGAAAATATGTGCGGCTATAGTGAGAGAACTTAAATATATTATATTTTCGGTATATAGACCACCCTCAGGCAATGAGGAAACATTTTTCAGTATTTTCAACGCAGCATTGAATATGAATACTCATTTCAGAAATTACAGAGTTATGGTTTGCGGGGATTTTAATATGGACTTGGATAGACCTTCATCTCGGACGAAAAGGTTTTGAGGTTATGAGTTTTTATGATTTGACTCCCAAGATTCTTGAGTTTACTTACAAGTTAGACGATTACCACAGTGGAAAAGACAATATTCTTGTTAACTTCCCCTCTTTTTATATTGGACAGGTGATACCTAGTGATTTTTCTTTTCATAACATACAACTCTTGGAAATAGCGGGATCCTCATTTGGAAGACAAAAAAAAGGAGATAATAAAGAGAAAATTAAGAGTATTTTCCACATCAAAATTAGATGGCGTGAGATATGAACTATTGAACACTGACTGATCTACGATGGAAAACTGCAAAGATCCAAATGAGGCATATGATAAGTTCCTCAGCACCTTGAGAACCGTTGTAGATAGAATTTGTGTACAAAGAGAGGTCCAGATGTGTGAGATGAAGCCATGGATTACTGTCGGAATCAGAAAATCATCGAAGAAAAAATATTCCCTATACCAAATGAAGAACAAAGGCGAGATATCCACGGAGTACTATAAGACATATGCTAACATATTAAAAAGGGTTGTTGTGAAGGCAAAGCAAATGTCAAAGAGAAAGTATGTTTGCAACTCGAAAAACAAAAGTAGGGCAACGTGGAATATATAAAATAATAGGCAGCTGGAAATAAACAGAGAAAAACTTCAATCCTTCAGGAGATTGGTGAAAACTTCAAGGAAACCCTTGATGCTGTGAATAACTTCTTCGGAGATCAGGCACATACCTTGAAGAATGGCACCAAAACTACACAGAGGGAAATCACAGTAAATTCAGTGTGTAACAATGTCATGTTCGATCCTGTTGATGCATTAGAAGTAAACAAAATTATTCACTCGCTTAAAAATACGAACTCTACTGGATATGACGATACCCACCGAATTGTTAAAGCATGTAGCTCAAGAATTATGAATTGGCATTCATAATAAATATATGCTTCACCTCCGAAATCTTCCATGATCAATTGAAGAAAGCACATGTTAGGCCTATTTACAAAATAAGAACAGAATGATCAGATTGGAGATTATAGGGCTATTACACTTTTATCTAATATCAGTAAGATAATTGAAAGGCCATAAATGATAGAGTTGTGGGCTTTCTTGATGCGTTCAAACTCCTCACCGAGTTTCAAAATGGTTTCAGAAATGGAATGTCCACTAGTCGTGCTATTTATCAGGCTCTTGATAAGATAATTAGAGCTATCAATGAGAGAAAGAATACTTTTCTGCTGTGTGTCGACCTAAGCAAAGCGTTCGATAGCGTGAATCATGTAATTTTGTTGGAAAAATTACAAAGACTGGTGAATGACCTACCTGAGAGTATACCTGAGAATCTGGTTCTATTCGCAGATGATACATCCCTTATGCTGCCCGATAACTGAGGAGAAATAAACTCTAAAATATTCAAATCATTAAAAGGCTTGAGCAATGGTTCACTGAAAATAATCTCCAGTTGAGTACTGGAGAGATTATAAATTTCAATTGAGGCACAGAGTTCAAGAGCATAATATACACCAATGACAAACAAGCATCGCTTAAAACTTCTGAAAGTGTATGCTTTTAGGCATACACTTGGACCACAGACTAAAAATTGGAAATCTCATGTTGATGTTTTATGCAAGTATATGGCGAGCTCTATCTATGCGATAAGAACTCCAGCATATTCAGTGAGTGCTCATGCGGCTCTACTGGCATATAATTCTTACGTGCAGGCTGAATTGAGGTAAGGGATTATATTCTGGGAGACAGAATTCTAAATTTGCAGAAACGATATCTTCGCAGTATTTTCAGGTTGCCTTTCGATGTGAGTTGTAGAAGAACATTTGTGGAAAAGTCAGTACTTACGGTTGTTTGCCTTCACATTTATGAGAGTGTTCAATTTGTGGCTGATAATCCTGATCTCTTTCTGCAATCGGGAACCAGGCATAAATATGGCACAAGAGGGAAACATTACTTGGGAATCCCTAAACTGCACTTCACCTACCTTCAGAAGAATGCTCAGAATATGGTGGTTAAAATATTCAATAAAATACCTTCCGAAGACTAAACTGAAGTGCAGACTTTTTGGTTATTTAAAAGAAAGACCACTTTATACATAGGAGGAATTCTTTGAAGACTCATAGACATAATATCAGATGTATATATATTTTCAATGTGTTTTTGGTATTCTCAATTTACTCTTTATATTTTTGTTGTTTGTTGATGCAAGTGATGTCATTTACCCTTATTGCTCTTCAATTCGTCAATTTTATTTTACGTTTATGTATAACTGACTTCATTAAAATTCGAATTATATTTACATGTTCAATACCCTACTGGGGTTAATAATGAACTAATAAAGGATATTATTATTATAGTATTCATCCTTAAAATAAATCTGACAGCTACACGTATTAATGTCCTTCATTAATCTATTTCGGCCAAATTTTTGAAAATCCGACAGATAACATACAAATCCCCAATTTTAAATAAGTCTACAAATCCACAACCAAACCATCAAATATATTCTTCAATGAAAATATAAAACTCAAAAATTAGAAATTTCAGGAGTGTACAAACTAATATGTCCCAATCGTAACGGAATTTATATTGGTCAGAC
This sequence comes from Cryptolaemus montrouzieri, assembly GCA_013387265.2. Lineage (NCBI taxonomy): Eukaryota > Metazoa > Arthropoda > Insecta > Coleoptera > Coccinellidae > Cryptolaemus > Cryptolaemus montrouzieri. Next base: position 16,595,310 of record JABFTP020000165.1, read on the forward strand.
AGGCTGGTCGTTTAGAATTAGATATAAGGAACATCTTGATATTGTTGTGAAAACAAAACTGATTCCTCTCTGGCACAACATTCCATACAAAACAACCATATTTTCCCATTATTAATCAATCTACAGTTCCTATACCATGCACAAAAAGGTATAAAACTTAATTATTCTGAATCCCTAGAAATATTCAAGGCCAACACAATAAGAACAATGATCAAATATTAATTAACGTTCTGACGGATTTATGTTATTCCCTAATATTTGGGATATTTAAGTAGTTTACAATGATAAATGAGTACCCAATGCTATTCTCTCCTAGGTATTTTCCCTGTTCATTTAGTTCATTTCAATGTAACTTTATATAAGGAAATTGCTAACTTTGTATTTTACATTCTAACTCTTACTTGTCTGATGATGGGAGAAAGCTCGAAATTGCTATAACATTGAATAAATTTCTTCATCTTAAATAGTGATGTTGCTACATAGTAATATTCGCATTCCTCATTATATAAAATAAATATCACATAGTAATGGCCGAATATATTTCATTTTTATTACAATATAATTTATATGGGCTTTTCATCTGTATCATGTCGATCTTTGTTACTATCCAAGAGTGAACATGGTTTATTCTTATTCGTTGATATTGTGTTGATTTCATTAGTTGGTATAATTAAGTACAAAATTAATGCTGTGGCACTTTATTGTTCGTGATTTGAATCGAGGATAATAATAATTTATGTTATCCTTACTTATTACTTTGTCTAAAATGTTATTGTCATAACCGTTTTGATGCTTATGTTTTCAAAATTGATGAAATTCCAGACATCATCAGCACTTTGTTCACATCATAGCGGCTCCTTTATGTCATATTGTAAATCTAAGCATACATAACGTAATGTTTTCAAAAAACTTAAATGTTCTGAAGAAGATAGAGTGCTTTACTATTTGGAGAAAAAATTATTATCACAAAGTCGCAAAATGGTTTCAGGTAAAAAATACAATAAGAGCTGTATACATAGTCATATGTGCGGTCTTGGTGTCCCTAAAAGAGAATGAGCCTGTGATAGTGTGGATAAATCTGTAATTTTGCAAATGATCGTGTGCTGTGGAATACGTGGAGTAAAATCAAAACTGTTGGAAAGCTTTCTCTCAGATAGGTATCATTATGTTGCAACGACAGATAATTATGGAAACATGCAAACCTCCAAGAACAAAAAGAGGAGTTCCTGAAGGTTTAATTCTTTGACCCTTTCTTTTATTATTTATAATAATGATCTGTCAGGCCTTATCGATGACTTAGTGGTCTAATTTGCTGATAACACAAATGTTATAATGAGTGGTAGTATTCAGAAACAACTAAAACGAAGAATATCAAATAATTTAGTTACCCTATATAAATATTTCAACATAAATAATCTCAAGCTGAATACTCAAAAAACTCATCTTTCAAATTAATCGTAAAACAAAAATCATAAAAATATCTCCATAACCCACAACGGGAATATTATTGAATTTGCTGAAGATATGCGTTTTCTAGGTTTAACCATCAAGTATAGGCTTGGTTAGTTCAGCCGTGTACAACGTCTTGCACTAGTAGGATATTCGTATGCTCAGATTACATCTTAACCTCCAAACGGCCATCGTGTGTTATCGAGCAATCGTGGAATCCCGCATCAGATACGGAATTATTTTCTGGGGAAATTCTGGAAAGGCGTCACGTATTTTCAGATTTCAAAAGGAATACTAAAAGTCTATATTGATCCTGAAAAGCTCTGAAAGATGTAAGCATCATTTCATCAAAAACAACCTACTTGCACTACCTTCTTTTTACATTCATGAAGCAATCATGTTCGTAAGAAAAAACTCTGATCTATTCCTCAAAAATGAACATGATTTTATAACCAGCACTTCTGAAAAAACATATACATAAACTACTAGTAGAAACAGCTCCTACAGCATACAAGATTTTCTGAATGCCAAATTCAAATAGAACTGATAAACCACTGATAAAATATCTAATGAGCAGTTCACGTTATTCTTGATCTCGTCTTATTTATACATGTTTATACATATTTATACATAATTATTTATTAAATTTCTGTATATTTACTTTCTTCTTCATTGGTTATGGGTTCAAACCATTTATGAATTACTTTTTTAGATATATTCTACGCCCTAGGCATAATTTGTTATTTATTGTAATATTTACAATTTCGAATGATAAATTATCTATCTATCTAATGGGTACGAGAATAGCCTCTCAGACAAATTATTAGCTAAAAAAACTAAAATTTTATTATCTTTAATTCGCACGTCCCTTCCTGTTCTTTGAAAAATAAAATATCACAGCATTCATTATATCCCACAAATGAGTACTACATCTATTATAACAATAAAGTCATCAGGTAGTATTCCCGTTGAATTTAGAAATGCTAAAGTTATTGTCATTCTCAAACCTGGGAAAAATCCAGAACTTCCTAGTAGTTATGGACCTATCAGCTTACTTTCTGTTTCTTTCAAAATTTTAGAAAGACTTCTTTATCAGAGGTTAGAACCAATCATTGACAGAGTTCTGTCCACTTCTCAGGGAGGTTTTCGAAAGAAATGGAATTGTTCTGATCAGGTTTTAGGTTTATCCACTTTCATTGAGACATGATTTCAGGGTAAACTTAAAATAGGCGCTGTATTTGTAGATCTCTCTTCGGCATATGACACAGTTTGGAAGGATGGTTTAGTTTATAAACTCTTTGAAGTAGTTCAATGTGGAAAAATTGTAGAGTTGATTGAAAATATGTTATCTGATAGAAGACTTCGAATTTTTATCGGTGAGAAAAGCAGTAGATTTTACACTCTCAATGATGGCCTACCTCAGGGATCTGTTCTTGCACCTCTTCTCTTCAATTTATATATGTCTGACATCCCTGAAACTTCCACTACAAAGTTTATATATGCTGATGTTATTGCTTTGGTTTTTCGACACTATGACTTCGAAACAATTGAGCGAACACTAAATTCTGATTTAGAAATTCTGAACATTTTCTTCAAAAAATGGCGTTTAGGTTCAAATCTTCCGAAAACTGAGGTTTTTTGTTTTCATCTGAATAATCATGGGAAGGATAGGCAACTGAGAGTATTCTTCAATCAATCATTATTAATTCATAATTGCACTCCAACATATCTTGGTGTAAGGCTTGATCGTTCTTTGACTTTCAAATTTCGTATTGATAAATTATGTCAAAAGTTGAAAAACAAGAAACAATATACAACATAAACTAGCTGGATCTAATTGGGGCGCCGGGGTCTCTACTTTGCGAACTACTGCTTTAGCTTTAGTATATTCAGCAGCAGAATATTGATGTCAAGTGTGATTGAATAGTGCTCATGTCAATAAGATTGATTCTCAGTTGAACTGTTCTATGAGAGTTATAAGTGGATGCATCAGTTCAACTGCTACTCCATGGCTTCCGGTTATTTGGAATATAGTTCCTTCCCATATTCGCTCTTAAATCGTTTTGGGATGAGTATAGCTCATTTCCAGAAATTTTTCCGATAATACACGATCTTCAAAATCCACCTAACCTGAGATTGAAATCAAGCAAACCTTTTTGGTCGATTGACTTTTTGCTTACACGGGTGAAGGCTGTTGATTTTGGAAAACTGAATGGCAGGAAATTGATGTTTTTAATAAAGTTCTCATAGAGGATCCTTCCAAAACGGTTGCAATTTTTGATATAAGTAGAAGAAAATTGATGAACATTAAATCGTGGACATGGTCGTAATAATAACATGTTGTGCAAATGGAATACTGTAGAAAGTCCGGCATGTGAATGTGGCGCAGGTGAAGAAACAATAAGACTTTCAGTCCTCCATTTTACGGGTGATTTTCAACAAATTCATTACGTTTCAGATAATGTCATCAACTGGGTAGAGAACTTTAAGTCTATTTAGGAGATTATTTTTTTGCTCCCCCTTAGTGTTTTTTCCGATGGTGTATGTTGATAAGGCAAGGGGTACACCTATGTCTTCACTCGTTTACTGAATCATACGCGAGATATTATGGTTCCCCTGTTACATTTCCTGTGCTCACACTTTAGGGCAAATCGTAGGAGGCATGATGCGAGTTTTTTCTGTTCTATCCACCGGGACCGTCCGTTAAAAACTTTTTAAATTCCAATTACAATATCAAGCTGCAATCTTATACGCGGCCATAACTAGCGATTTCCAATTGGAGTGAAATATTTTCGATGTGATACCATTTCGGGTTATACCGGAAGTGGGTCATCACTTTGTTATTTCAACTGGCAATCTACCTTTTTTATTATACATCTAGAACCGAGATTTGAGCAAGGCATAAAATACCCAACTTGTTGGCACTTATCTGTCAAAACTTTTGACAGATAATTATTTTTGTTATAAACTCGATTAGTGAGGAACATTAAAAAAAATTGTAGCTCGTAGACCTTTTGCACTACAGACAGAAATTTTGCTTGGGTGGATAGAAAAAAGATCAAGAAATTTTCTAAGCAATCTACACATGTCGAATGTTTATTGCGTTGTTTTGTATGATTTTTTCAATTTGGCCTTTTTCAAACAGCAATAACTCAATTTTTTCAAATTGTACGTGCCAATTTTTATATCGCCATCAGATGAAGCTTCAAATTCCATATGGAATTGTATAAGCATGTACTATACCCATCTCTTATAGTTCCGAAATAATTTGGTAATACATTGAATTTCGATGATTTTGCAGGAACTAACAGAGAATGCTTTAAAATATTGAATCAAGTATCTGAACTGGCTATGCTCACCTGACTTCTGCCTTAAATAAGTGTACTGGTCACTTCGTTCATTCGAATTTGATATTTCAACAAGAACTGTCGTTATTTTAGATTGCAAATATCTGAAAAATACAACCCATTTGGAATAAAACCGCTGGCTTTTCGAACGAAAATATAATTAAAATTTTTTTCTAAATCATTTGAGAATTTCAAAAAGTAGTGGGTAGAAATTGCAGGCAATTCAATAATCAATTTCCAAATTTACCGTCTATGAGAAAAATTAAATTTCGAAGCATTAGAAGCAATTTTCTTCAATTCGGATGAATAAAAATTGTAGGAAATAAGCTAAAACCAATCATCGAAGAAAATTACACTCAAACGACTAAATGATAGCAAACATCATAGGAGAAAACTAATTTATGATCTGAATAAATGTTCAATATGGGCCCCATTTTGCTCGACATACTTGACAGCTCGTATACGAACATGATGAGTTGCCCTCCTAGTTTCCACAGGATCAATATTACGAAAAGCATAATGAATGCGCTCTAGTAACTCTTCTTTACTTCTTACAGAAATGAGATACACTTTACTCTTGATTTTGCCTCATAACTAAAAATCAAGGGGCGTCAGGGCCAGAGAACGCGGAGGCCATAAATTTGGTCCCTGATTATCCCACCATCTATCCTCGAACATTTCTCTTAGCTGCCGATCTAAGGCTCGTGTTTTATGTACAAGTGCACCATCCATTTGGTGATAGCAATCCCTCAGAATGTTGAGGGGTAATCCATTTAACAAATTTGCTAATGTTCCTCTCAAAATTTCCGGGTATCTTTGACTACTAGTCAAAGCCAACAAGTCATTCATTGAAATTACAAAAACGTTCACGCTGAATTTATTTTGGAAATCAATAACCTCAAGGAAATGAGGATTTTCTGTGGCCCTGAAATGTCGATTTCTCCTGTTGGTTACTGCACTTTCATTGAACTTGGCTTCATCAGACCATATAATTTTTTGCAGAACTGTCTCATCTCCTCGAAGCCAAATTAATAAATTTTCACAGAAATTTAGCCGCTTGAGAAGGTCTGTTGGTTTCAAGTTTTGTACTCTGATAAAAGAATACGGGTGCATGTTATGTTTCTTAAGGATCCTTTGAATGTAAGTATAAATCAATCCAATATCCATTGATGCTGACTTAATGGACGCATGTTAATTGGCACGAAAATACGCTAGCGTATTAATTTGATTATTGTCGTTCTCGCGAATCGCTTTTCTTCTAGTTTCTATGTATTTTATTGCTCTAAATTGCAGAAAATTGCTTCTAATCCTTCGAAATTTTGTTTTACTCATAGGCGCCGAATTTGGAAATTGGTTATTGAATTGCCTGCAAGTTCTATCCACCACTTTTTGACATTCGCCATGAATTAAAAAGAGATTGAACATATCCTCGTTTGAATAATCAGCCATTTTATTATCAATCTGGTGTTTTTCAAAAATTTTTACTTCAAATTACCAACAATTCTTGTTGAAATATCAAATTCGAATGAACGAAGTACATTAATTTTAGGTACCTATCAGGTGAGCGTAGCCAGTTCAGCTACTTGATTCAAATATTTCAAAGCATTCTCTTCTAGTTCTTGAAAAATCATCAAAATTCAATATATTCCCGAATTATTTCGGAACTATAAGAGATGGCTATAGTACATGCTGATACAATTTCATCTGAAATTTGACGCTTCATCTGATGGCGAGATAAAAATTGGCACGTGCTATTTGGAAAAATTGAGTTATTGCTGTTCGAAAAAGGCCAAATTGAAAAAATCATACAAAACAACGCAATAAACATTTGACATGTGCAGATTGCTTAAAAAATTCCTTGATCCTTCTTTTATCCACCCGAGCAAAAAATTGTGTCTGTAGTGCAAAAGATCTACGAGCTACAATTTTTTTAAATGTTCCTTAAAAATCGAGTTTATAACAAAAATAATTAAATCTGTCAAAAGTTTTGACAGATAAGTGCCAACAACTTGCGTATATTATGCCTTGCTCAAATGTCTGTTTTAGATGTATAATAAAAAAGATAGATTACCATTTTAAATAACAAAGTGATGACCCACTTCCGGTACAACCGGAAATGGTATCACTTCGAAAATATTTCACTTCAATTGGAAATCGCTAGTTATGGCCGCGTATAAAATTTCAGCTTGATATTATAATAAGAACTTAGAAAGTTTTCAACTGACGGTCCCGGTGGATATTCCTGTATATCACACTATGTACGAATAAGAAAAATCTATGTTCAATCTTGATCGATAACAAAGATCGACTTAATAGAGGCGAACAGATCCAGCATTTTAAATAGGCCTAACCTATCGTTCCATCAATATCAGAGTACACGAGCATAAAAATCAATAACTAAAAACTGGTTTTTCAGAATATTGTATAAACGAAAATCATTTCTTAGATTTTGCATCAACCCAAGTTATAAATTATGGTAACAAAGCTAGATATTAGATTTATTAGAAGTCGTGGAAATTAAAGCAGCTCACAAACATAATCTACCAATAACTAACGACCTGTATGATTTCCGTTTGTCCTCACTTCTCTTATCTGTTTCTTAGGTGTAAATGACAGTGTTATAATTTAATCTTCTCTTGGTTTTTGAAAATAGAATGAGCCGAAACATTTTTCTAACATAGTATTATTCATTATATTTTGTGATACTTGAGCCTTTTGTTTTTCTTCATCTGATCAATTAGGTATTTACAAAAAATTGAAAAGTGATTATCGAGACTTCTTTATTTGATTTCTATAAATGAATATTCGTGGATATTTGTCTTCCACAATACCTCTCATCTTGACTCTATATTTCTGAACTTGAAACAAGGAAAAATATTCATCAATCACCTAACCTAAAGCGCTAGTACTCATCACGTATTTCGCAAGCAAGAACCGCAATAACAGTAATGCAATCCATTAGGATGAGAAGAAGGCAGCCATAAGTACATTGACTTCCTGATCAATTACACCCGAGCATCAAAGTAATTGAACCGGTACTTGGAAATATAAAAATGAAAATTTATGTTGAATGACATTCTTTTATTGAAAAGAAAACTTGTTTATCCTCAAAAAACTTGGGACACTGCTGATGGCATTACAAGGCATTACTGGTGCTCCATGCAACAACATAAATTTGATTTTATTTCCCAGAAAAACAAACAGATACGTTTTCAAAACTCACCTTTCGACACACTGTTGGTAAGACGTTTTCACATGCGAATGATTTTTGTATGTATACTTCTTAAAATCAGTATATTTATTGCTCTGTTTTTTTGCTTTTTCGGATAATGACAATAGTAACATCGTCCCCTCTTTATCCCCAACATCCTGAACTTGTTTCCGCAAACTCGGTTCCGAAATACAGAATATCCTTGCAATAGTGCATATATTCTTCATTTGATCTGCATTGTACATGGTCTTGAATGAGCTCACGACCCAAAGTTGTTATAAAAGAGTTCCTTGACATGAGCTGATTTTCCAAAATGCCGTTCAAAATGATTTTTGATTTGACTCCAGCAATATCTAAGATGCGGAACCATATTGTCTGTGGCCATATTCTTGCTTTTCTTTGTACTTTGTAGCAAGCACATTTTTTTGGCCAAGTGAATCTACGCCTCCTTTCGTTCCATTATAAAATTCGATAACTTCTGGCTTTTCATTATTAGTTGCATTTGTATGGTGCATAGATAGGTATGTTGTCACAAGGTTGGAAAACTTGTTTCATAACTCTTATCCATAAGAGTGGTGATGCAGCAAATGTAATTACCTATCGCCCAATTAGTATTCTGAATACGCTGCAAAAATTCTGGTATGGATTATATAGGACACTCTGTCTTACTTTATGAATCTTTTGATAAGCGGGAAACAGCATGGTTTTATGCGGAAACGATCTACCATCACAAATTTGTTTTCGTACGTTCAAGATATTTATAGTATTTTTAGTCAAGGCAATCAGGTGGATGGTTCTTATACTGACATTTTTTAAGCTTTCGATCAAACCAATCACATTAACTTAGATAAAGTTCTCCAATCAGCAGGGTTTCTTGGCAATCATTTGAAGTGGAATAAGGGCTACTATAGGGGTAGAAAACATATGGTTCGAATCAAAAATGACGATTCATACGCTATAAACGTAATCTCTGGCATTCCACAACGCAGTCATATTGGTCCTTTTCTCTTCCATCTTTATATGCTGACGATTTGAAAATCTATAAAACTGTAACTAGTTTTTCTGATTGCTTGGAGCTTCAGCTTGATATTGAAGAAGTTCACAGATGGTTTTCGAGTAATTTACTAAAAGTAAATATTTCAAAATGTAAATCTATTTCTTTTTATAGAAAGAAGGATTCGATTTTTTTTCTTAAAAGATAGAAGGAATATGTATCGAAGGTGTTGACCATTTGAAGGACCTCGGTATTATATTAGATCATCGTCTTGATTTCAGAATGCACTACTCTAATATTACAAGTAGATCTTTGAAAATGCTCGGTTTCAAAAGGGAAACACATCGGAATTCACAAATATTTCAGCATAGAAACTTCCCTATGTTTCATTTTATAGGTCAATACTAGAATATGGTTCCATCAGTTGGTCTCCACTTCATGCAGTCGACTTCATGAACTTTGACAATGTTCAGAATAATTTTTTTATATCTTCCTACAAAAAATGTATCCATAGAATTAATTTTTCTGCTACCTACATTCGTTCAGAATGTAAAATAAGTACTCTGGCTGAGAGACGTATCAGATCAGACTTGATTTTCTGTCTAAGCTCCTTAACAATTTGATTGATTGTGGTAGCTTATTGGAATTGATTTGTTTTCATGTTGCTCTGAAGAGGACTAGTGGTGACATTGTGTTCATGGTGTTCTTCAGTAGAACTAATATCGGAAGTAATACCCCCACTAATAGATTGCTCCATTATGGCAATACGTACCTAAGAACTGACTTGCTCTCTAGTTTCTCCTTGGGGGAATTCAATGGTCATTTAGCGACGATGAACGTTGAATAAAACTATTATCATTTATTCATACTGATTGTTTCTAAAAAGTATATGTTCCGTTAAATAGATAAATATGAAAATACAAATAGAAGAAACCAATAGAAAAGCGTGATTTTTTGCCCAAATATAGAAGAATTACAAGTTATTTCCTAATGTGGTTGAAATTGGAGTGGAATTTGTCTTTAATTTTTTTAATTGATCCAACAGAAGTGGGATGAAATTTCCTCAATTCATCGATCATTTCTAATGACAAAAACTATTTGTCTGCTGTAATATTTCTGTTGGTTGCAGATGCTGGTGGTTTAAGAGCTAGAACGTCCAATGTTGGAATTGACAATTTTCTTTGATTTTATTTTATGGATATTCTTTCCTGTATACATAAAAGCATTCAAAAAGTAATGAGTCCTACTGTCTACTGAAGTTTCAGTCCATACTCATCCAGCTTGTTTTTCAGATACATCCAAAATTTACACCTTTCCCTGAAAGCTATTAGCATTTCATCTATGATGAAATATTCTCCACAACTGTAGTTCTGTTGATAGTAGTTTAAGAACATATCGAAAATATCTGAAAGAGCAGCGAGTTTGTCCTCATTTGCAATACGTAGAATTCTTGAATTCGAATCTTCGAAAAGTAGAGCACAGTGTAGAAAATATGCATGCATGGAGATGATAGCTCTAGAACTGTCGCGACCGATACTATCGGTGGCAAATAACGATCTCAAATCCTCGTTATATAGGTTTGAAAACTACTGTAAAATATAGTAGGCCCACAAACGACTTTAGTTCAACAATATCTACATGATTTGTTTATTGACATGAAATATTGTGTGTATTATATTTTGCTGCCATATCAGTTATTTTTTCATTGGGCGTATCTAGAATTATTTGCAGCATATCGTCACCAATAAGACATTGCCAGGCATGCATTGGTGTTGACGGTCTTAGAGCAAGGGCCTCGCCAATAACACCGGTAGGTGACTTATCGAATTATGCCTGCGAGTTCGGCAAATAACAGGAGCAGTTTTTGCCTATTTGTATCTGTTTTTTTCATACAATAATTCAATGAAATACCCTAAATCGTTATTTCTTTCATTGTTGTCTCTTTTATTGCTTTTGGTGTTACTTTCCGACCCAATTTCATTAATTTCGTCTCCTTCTTCTTGTTTGGATTCCGTCTTATGTTCACTACGTTCACTTGCCTGGTCCGAAAATTTCCTACCACTATCTCTAACCCATATCTCATAATATTTTCCACTTCATTTTCCAGCTCCATTTGTGTTAATACCTTATTATCCTCATTACCACCTGCCATTTTAATTTAAGTTGCTAAACAATTTTGCAACACTCAAACCATAACAGAGTAAAATTTGACTTCACACGAACAAAACACGTTAAAAGACAAATGGTAAATAAACAATATGGTTGCTAGGCGACAGAAACCTAACCGGTCGAAGATTAGACACAATCGCATAAAATGCCCTCAATGTTTAGGTAGTAGAAACAATGATTAAAATGCGACGAGGTTAAATTTGACCATGCCATGGTACTTAAGGGTTAACATAGCATATACATGACTTGAAAACAACTTGATAGGAATTATCAACGAAATTGAATGCTCTGACTAGGGGATAAGGCATTCAACTCAATTCGAATTTTTAATTTTTCTGTATAAAAAATTAGTGTTTTCATGAGTACTAAATTCAGTGAAGGTTAATCTGATGCTCTCATACTGCTGGGACAAAACGAAACTGAAAATCTATATACAGTAAGTTTTACCAACTGAGGATAAATATCCCTACATTCAATAACAAAATTATGACAATATTCAATGTGGGTTTTTCTAACACCATGAATAGTGGGAATATCCTATTTTAAATACTACTTAAAGGTGATTCAGAAAACACGGGGTTAGGTTTACTATGCTTTACTAATAATGAATTATGAAATATACACTGTTACTGCAGTTTGAAATGTTCAACATTCATCTTCAGACAGAATAAGAAAACTGAATAAAAAGTACAATTACCAACTATATTTGTGATTTAAAGGGTAGATGGAAAGACTCCAGGAGGTAGTAGAGGGTTGTACTATTTGAAAATATCATAGATTTGAGACTTACATAGATGAAGGTGGTCGTTAATTATTTTTGGGTTACTGTTTTAAAGTAAAGATTTCAACTGATTCCAGGAAGTTCAATTTCTTGCTTTTAGGAACAACGTGTAGAATTTCGAAACTGTGTATACTGAAAATGAGTATCTATTTTCGATATAATGATTGGAGATAGTTGAATCTTGTTTATTCTTTGTGAAAGCGGGTAGGTGTTCTTTATATATAATCTTGAAAGATCGACCAGTCTTATCTATGTGAAAATTGTTACAATCTAGACACGTCAACTTATAAACTACTGATTTGTCTAGGTTTCGGGTTGAATCTTTTACATTGAACAACAGAGAAGACAATTTATTCTGAGGTTGCCCGTAATATATGTGAGGATGTTCTTTGAAAGTCAACATATGAAATTGCATTTCATTTGAATATATTCTATGTCATATATAGGTTGTAGACTACACCAAGATTTTGTTGATTGTTTTTTTTCTGAAAAGACTGAAGATTTATTCCCCCACTTTTTCCGTAAAATTAACCAAATTCCCTTTCGGAACTTTCTGTATCAACTTGTTGAGCAGCGAAACGAATTGACTTGATCGAACGTACTAAGTTTCGAAATCGCAATGTATCGCAGCCAATTAAAATATTTTTCATGACTAGGAATACTACCTACCTCTATTGCGCCAACAAAGGCAGTAAGTGAACTCAACTTTATGCTCATACAATTATCAAGCTTTCAAGCAGTTTGAAAAAGCTTGATGTCAAGTCAAGTTTGTGGATTGCAAAATCAAGTCAAGTAAAACCTTTAATTTCTCAAAAGCCTAAACTATAAAACGTTGAGTTTTTCGAAAAATCCTAACCTAACTAAGGAATTGGACGTAGTGGGCCTCGAAACTGGCCAACTTTCTGTCCTGATATTGATTCCCTCAATTAAGGTTCTTGTTTAAAAAACTCCTGTTTCAAAAGTTCTTGATTTGAGGAATCGGATAGTGGACAATTGCAATGTCGAAGTTGCAATGTCGAGGAAATACTCCAGATATTTTTGAATTTGTCAGACAGTTAATGGAGAATCCAATTCATTCGAGTATTTCATCAGAAGGTGATCATTGTCTTGATTTATTTTACTGTCCAAACTGTTAATTTTCGGTTTTTATAATACGCTAATTTTTAGTTGATATATGGAAATCAGTGGTGTTATGAATTTCAACCTGTCTACCAAGACGCCATTGTATGATTCACGAAATGCAATGGCCTGATTTCCAATTTTTCCGAAGAACGGAACTAGAAGTGAAGCAAAAACAGATCTAAAAATTGAACTTTTCCTATTCGAAACTTAGAAAAATATGAAAACTACAAAAAGAGACAGTGCTGTACGTGATTTTTCTATGATATTTGCAGCGGTATTCCCAGAGAGTCAATTGGACCCAATAATTTCAATAACTTAAGGCTGAATAAAATCATTATCGCTATAAATAACTGCATCACTATCGACAGAATCCGCTAGAGAATCTTCATGAATTTCATAAAATTCAGATTATTTTCCAAAACCTTAACACTCTATATGCCAGAATCTGAAGACATGTTTATTAGAACTTATTTATCGTAAGCAGACACCATGTGCTTTATTGTTGTAAAGAACACCTTATGTCGACGAAGAGGAACAGCCCTGATTTTAATCATTTTCGTACTTTGCCGTAATGAATCAAGCACATTTTAATATGTAACCTTTTAATCGTGTAATTTCATACGGACTCATTCGGACTCATTCGACATAAACCTGTAAGCTGGATTGTTTGGGATTTTCTACCAACTGTTTATTCGTATATGATGTTATAATTTGAATATAATCAGCAAGTTTGAATATTTACATACCATTTTATGTCGTTCTACTCTATGTTCATGGCAGGATAAATTGTTGACTCTAATTCATTACATAACAGCATAAAAGTAGCTTATTGGAATCTCTATTTCAGAAATAAATTTTTTCACGTACGTAATGAATTTTTTGTGAAAAATAAAACATCATACAACTGAATCGGATTCAGTGTCTCATATATCAAAATCTATATATATATATATATATATATATATATATATATATATATATATATATATATATATATATATATATATATATATATATATACTACTCATGAAGAATAGTTTTTCGTTGTAAAAACAACTGAATAGTATGATAAAAAGTGTTGAATTATCACCACATGTTAGGGATATTAGACTCAGTCGTCACTGAGATTTGAAACTGTGAATTTCAAAATTTGAATTTCTTTTATGTTTTCTTTAATGTTAGAATGATATACGAACTAAATTCCCAAAATATTTCAAATTCTGTGGCACTTCCGGTTATACCAAATGTTAATACCCTCTTTGATATTTCAGATAGCACACTGTATGTTTTCATTTATTTTATTGTTGAAAATTAAATTTTGAACAATTGTTTCCTATATCATGGCCACCTGAAATCATTCTAAAGGAAGATATGAATTTTTCAATCGGAATTTTGATATTTTTGGTTGTCTCGTAGAAGGCATCATAAAAATACTAAACATTCGTCATTATCGATTACATCTTGCTCGCTGTAGGTAAAGATATTCATTCAGCAGAATTCAATGGGTTCAGAAGCTTCACGGTATACAGAGTGTTAAGAAAGCATGTGGCCAATCTTAGTAAATTCAAAGGTACAAAAGTCCGTTTTTTCCAATGAAACTACCTATTTTTGTATACACTATTTAACTTGTAATATTACTAGGCATCGATCTGTTATAGGTTTTCCCATACCTAAAATGCATCGTTTTCGAGTTATTATCGATTTAATCCCCAAAATTACGATTTTTCGAGCAATGACCCTGAAATTCGCAGAATATATGACCGGAAATCTTTCAAATGTTGCATTTCGATCCCTGAATACGAGACACATTTGAAAATCTTCTTCAAGGTAATTCTCGTCAGAATTCCGAGAGATTGCTTGTTTTTCTTCTTTTCAAGTATACACATTTGTTGGAATGAATTATTAACAAATTTTCATATCTTTCCGTGTTCTTATTTGGAAATGATGCTGTAATATAAAACAAACATTCACACTTAAACAGTGCGAATATGAAATATGGAATAAAATTCATTATTTCTTTCACTTGAAATTTTACGATAAAACGCTAGGATAGGTTAACTGCAATTTAAGGGGAAGCACCCTAAAAAACGACCATTTCTTCAAAATAGACCTCGAATTTTCTCTCTAATTTTTTATTTTTATGATTCTGCTATGTTTCAGAAATAGGTTATACGATGAATTGATCTTCAAATAAAGAATGATAGATATTGAGAACAACTGAAGATTTTGTTTTCGAAGAACTCTACTGAAATAAAAATAAACAGAACCAAACGTCAACCAAACTTAAACTATGTGAATGCAGATGAATGTCAATGGTTTCTCATTTTAAAAGTTCGGAGCAAGCGTTTTCAACAGCTACACAAATAAATGAGCGATCTTAATATTTGCGAATAATCTTACGGACAGTTTCTAAGGTGATCCAATTAATTTCAAGCGTTATTCATTTATGAAATCGTTCAGAATATCAATTCGAGATTTGTAAACTCTGAGTTTCGAATATTCTCACGAAACTATTCGCATGATTCAGATCTGACGAGCATGTAAGTCGTTTTCCTGCCTATCAAAAACGAGGACTTCATTTCATAAACGATGAACTCATCAAATACCTCGAGTTTAAGTGAATTATCAACTTCTGTCAATATGGTTTTCGCAGGCAAAGATCAACAGGAGATCTGCTCGGCTACGTCACTCATATTTGAACATGAATGATGGAAAAGACTAGGGAATCTAGAGCAATGGCCTTCGACATATCTAAAGCCTTCGATAGGATTTGGCATGCAGCCTTGTTGAATAAACTTGCTGCATATGGGCTTCCCGAAAATCGGCGGGGTTGGATAAGTAGCTTTCTTTCAAATAGATCAATACAAGTTGTGGTCAAGGGTATAACATCTGATTGTTTCAAGTTGCAAGCAGGAGTACTTCAGGGATCCATTCTTTTGCCAATCTTGTTTCTGTTTCAGGTAAACGATCTTCTATCATCTACAGAGAACAAGATTTTCGTTTTTCAGTAGTCTGCGGCCGATTGCGGCTGCGGAATCTTAGCATCAGAGATGTCAACAAAGCAATAACTTAAACTATGACTTACAGAGGATATCGGAGTAGGGACAATTGAACCTGGTGTGCTTCAACACAAGCAAGATGAAAGCAACTACGTTTTCGAGAAAGGTCTCCGCTGGAGAACCTCTTCTAACGATGCAAAGGCAACAAATTGCATCGAAAGATTCAATGCACCTCTTCGGTGACATAAACATGTACAAGAAATAGCTAAGTCTGCATCAGCTAAACCTAGTTTTCTTTTCAGAGCAAAGCGATACTTCACGTCATATTAGCTGTTGTTTCTATATAAGGCGCAGATTCGAATTACTTTGGAATATTGTTCCTATATATGGGGATCTGCGCACAAACGTTCGTTGCAGATGTTGGATAGTGTGCAGAAACAGGTTGTGCTCCGTTTTAATCACCCAGAGATCACCCGCGATATTCAACCGCTGGCTCTCAGAAGACGAGTTGCTGACCTTTTCTGTTTTATAATGCGGTACATTTAGCTACCCCTCGAACCTTTCTCTATAAGAATCACTTTGTTCATAGAGCCAGCGAGCTATGGAACTCGCTTACGTCCAACATATTTCCAACATCCTACAGTTTGGCCCTCTTCAAGAAGCGAGTAAACAGACTCCTCAACTCTTCCCAGGCGCCCACTCATGTGGTTAACAGGTTTCTGGAAGAAGCGCGCATAAAAACACAGAAAAAAACAACGACTACCGAAAACCTTGTCCAAAAATTCACGAAGCATATTGCGGAGGAACCTCATCTTGGTGAAACTAAGTTGACTAAAGAGGTATGTGAGGATCATTATCATTGTGATAGATCCCAGCCTAAGCGGGGATGAGATTGTCCCAACAGAATCTCAAATACATTCCCTATTAAATAATCTTCAAGAAAATAATGCTTGCAATAAGGTCTACAAATCTACAGTAGATAACTTAGCATTTGTAGATCTTATTTTTCAAGTATTCCTCTAAAGGATTCGAATCTAGGAAGCATACAATTCATTTTCTATTTATCCACAGAGTGATGTATTGGGACACGCTAATAGAAATTTGACTTCTCGAGTCCCAGTACTATTATTGAAACTATTTTATATGCTGCTCATTGAGAGCAGTAAACTGAATCATCAACCAAAAATGGTCGAAGGAGTTAAAATCTATTAAAAAATAAGGCTTTCTCAAATTTCATATTCTTCCAGAAATCTGTCTGTATGTTTGTTATAGAGGACGATTGACAAATTTGAATATCTTTTTCGGGCGCTATCTGATTCATACCATATCCGCTGGGTCACGACTCTTCCGGTCTATGAACATTGTGTTTTTCCATTTCAAATCTCATCTCATGATGTGAATTCAAGATTTTCTTTTTTCAGAGAGGACACGAATGCAAGGCTACACATCGATTGAGTGCTGCTGTTTATCTCCGCTTTGGTCCCTGCAGAAGCAAGAAAAAATTCCGCCCGAAATTCTGTGGTAGCTGCCCGACTCCGGATATCATCTGTAAACCTAGCTTAAGTACGACGGTCAAGGTGGAATTTACGTGTGAAGGAATTCCTCCCTCAGAGGACACCAGCGAATCACTTCCGGAATATCTAGAAGCTGGTGAGGACATGTGGTCCGACGATTTCCATATAGCAACTGATAATTTCAAGAAGATGATAGTATTGTTTCAGTGGGTGTTGAAGTGCAGTTGTGAGACGGATGCTGCCGCTCCAACTTTAACCACGGGGGAAGTAATCTTACATAGAGTTCATAGGACTGCAGCACCATGAATAATTTAAAGAATGTTATCATATCTAAGAGAAAACTGTAAAACTGTAAAAATGGGTAGTTGAATTCAGGGGGATCTGGTTTTTAGAGAGGTAGATGTGTGTATTGTGCCTTGATGTTTTGATGGACTGAAAGAAACGAAGACGTATTCAAAGAAATAATATAATGTAAATTACCCTTAATACTTGGTCTTGTTGTTTTATGACAACACTCGAATGGTTTTTTTTTCATTTTACTATATTCTGATATAATTTATTTGTTATCTTTCAGATCTCTTCTGAGACGTCATCAACATTTCTTGAAATATATACATTATAGCGTGTGTTCCTTGAAAAACGCTACAAGCTATAGCTTTTACAATTATTCATGAATTGAACCAATCCGCCGGTACTATTTCATAGTTTATATTGATAAGGTATTTGAAAAATCTCTATTGTGTATTTACTATTAAAGAAGTTTGATTTGAATTAGCTTTTGTAATTTCGGACGAGCGTGGAGTTCGCTTCATTTGGGGAATTCATAAAAGCCACTTTTGTTAAGCCCTAGTGTTGGTTCTTTTGTTGTTGGTATTGCACCTTTAATTCTTTTTGGAGGTTATCTTTCGAAAGAGAGATTGAAAGAGCTCATTGGATGAGCAATCTTAATGCTGAATATTTGTAGGATTCTGGAGTCTGCGTGTTTGATGTAGGTTAGATGAAGTTTTCTATGTTGAACTCAAGATAGCAATTGTTACGTTAAAATATAAGTCTAGGAAGTTGGCGGTTTCAATGATGTACAAATACAAGTAAACGATGACTTCTACTAAAATATATTATCAAATACTGGAAGCATTTCGATACACAGTATCTCTGTCAAGAGCGAATTTATACTCCAAATATATCTTATTAACATATACATATATACACTAAAGTTTAATACGGGTGAGTTATTTATGTCTAACTGATCATTAAGATGATGATCTTAACGTTGAGATTCTAAAATTGTTTGATGATGAAAGTATCACTATTATGCACAAACTATTCAATCAAATATACAACACTGGAAATATACCACCCAGATGAAATCTACTTTCATCACACTACCTAAAAAGACTAACAGTAAAAAATGCAGCGAATACCGACTGGTTAGCCTTATGTGTCATGCGTTGAAGATATTCTTGCGTATTTTGCATTCAAGACTCTGGAGAAGGATCGATGAACATGTCAGCGAAAACCAATTTGGTCTCACAATGGATTCGGCACAAGAGAAGCTCTTTTCTCTATACAAGTCCTCATTAAGAAGCGTCTAGATCAACGCAACAATGTATTTACCCGTTTCGTAGAATATGAAAAAGCGTTCGATAATGTCAAACATGAAAAGCTCTTAGACCTGTTAAAACAAATCGGATTGGACAGCAAAGACAAAAGAATTATCAGGAATCTTTACTGGAACCAAACAGCACACATAAAAATTGGACACCTGACATCATCAGACAAACAAATATGTAAGGGCGTCAGACAGAAGTGCGTTTTGTCGCCACCTCTCTTTAATTTATATTCATAGGCAATATTTCAAGAGGCACTGGATGAGAGCGAGATGGGTATAAAAGTAAATGGTAGACCAATAAACAACATCCGCTATGCATCGTTTTGCTTGCTAATAATAAAAAGGAATTGTAACGCGTATAAGATAAAGTAAACGTGAGCAGCCAGGAGTACGGAATGAAAATAAATGTTGAAAAGACAAAATTCATGGTAATTAGTGAACAAGAAGTTGAGAACGCGAGAATGCATGTAGGAAATCAAAATATTGAAAGGGTCGAACAATATAAATATCTGGGATGCTGGCTGAATGAGCGGTGGGATCCTGATCAAGAGATAAAAAGCAGAATTGAAATAGCCTGAAATCTTTTATTCGAAATGAAATCCATGTTAAGTAACGGAAACCTTAATCTAAATACTCGATGAAAAGCAACCAAATGCTATGTGCTATCAACACTACTATATGGCATAGAAGGATGGATTTTGAAAGCACGAACCATGCCACGACTGGGTTCATTTGAAATGTGGCTATATCGACGAATTCTGAAAATACCATGGATAGATCGAATAACTAATGTAGAAGTGCTCAATAGAACAAGGAAATAACAAGAACTTTTAACCAAAATAAAAAGACGAAAAGCATCATACTTTGGCCATATATTCCCCTGACACCAGATATAGTCGTTTGCAATTAATTATGGAAGGCAAGATAGAGGGAAGACGAGGAATCGGACGTAGAAAGTTTTCATTGCTGGGGAATCGGCGCGAATGGTTTAATATTAGACACGCTGGCAGACTCATACACCTAGCACAAGACAGAGAAGAGTTTCGAATGATGGTCGCTAACCTCCGATGAAGAGATGACACTACGAGAAGATCATTAAGAATTTCCAGTGAATACCTAAATTTGTTTATTTCAAGTACTTCGAGAAAGTTGTGTTTTATACCTCTTTTCTCAGAATGTAGAATTTTAAATTCTGAATTGAAAGAATGACTTTTTCTCTAAGATGATTTGTATAATATGAATCTGTTTTTCCAATAATGAAACTGCGTTTATGTTCTGAGATTCTAACATTAAAATTTCTTCCTGTTCTACCTATAGTAGTAGTGACTTTAATAAAATGCCTGCTGAAATAAGAAGGACTGAGTCCTTAAAAATATTCAAGAGGTGTGTGATTGCTTCTATAAAAGCTCAATATATCACATAATAATTTAGGGTTTTATTATTTTTATCACTGTCTGCCTGAATTAGACTATATCTTTTGAATAACTCGGATCGAGAACATTTATGGGTGTATTATTTAATTAATTTAATAATTTTTTAATGTTTATTTCAGTATGTTATATAAGGATGTATCCTATTTTGCAATAAACTATTATTATTATCGTGGACTTATGCACTATCTCAGCTCTTAGCTGGATATAATTGACCTTTCCCAGTTTCAGCAATCAAAGGGAATAGACTCGATTACAATATACTTGACATATATTTCCTAACTATTCTACATGTATTAAAAATTACAGCTTTTTGCATTTCTATATAGGTATTTCTATGCAATTCTAATTTCTTAAGGCATGCAAAGTTTTGGGTATTAACCCAGTAGAGGAGGATACGATGACAGGAACAATATATATTTTATCGAGGTGCCACATCTGCTTGATTTCAATAGCAAGGTCTGTGTATTTGGACTTTTTCTTCTGGAACTTGTTCAGCACGTTGTTATTATTCGGTATGGCGACGTCCACCAGCATTGCTGTTCTAGCTCTCTTATCATACACCACTATGACCGGCCTATTATTCGTCACCATTCTGTCAGTAATAACAACAGGCCTATGGTAGTATATTCTGATACAGTCTTTTACCAATACGGGCGCCGGTTGATACTTGTAATATGGCTGGAAGGTATTCAGAAGTCCGTACTTGTGTGCAAGTTTCTGATGGATAATGTTGCACACTTGATTATGGCTGTGGAGATAGTCCGTATTGGCCAGTTGTTCGCAGTCTCCGATCTTATATGGCATTTTCTGCACTTATCAGTATGTAATGTTGCGTTCTTCTCAATAAATTTTTGTAGTTGTTTGTAGCGATCACTTGGTCTTGAATGGCCATAAGGAATCCTTTTGTTTCCGCAAATAATTCTCCTTTCATCAACCATTTGTTGGAGGCTTCTTTGTCGATGTGTGGTTGATTCATCTCATTATGATGTTGTCCATTCCATTCCTTTCTAGACCATTGTTCTTGTTTTCCAGTATCTGATAGGAACGGTAGATTCAGCAGGTTATCTATGGTACCAAGATGGTAGAGGTGTATATCCCTTATCAACCAACGATACCAACCTCTATGGAGGTCAGAAGTGAGAGCGTTTGCAGAGAAGAATTCTCTGAGATTTTTTGTCTGCTCGGTGTGTAATTTGACAACATCTATTAATCCGCGTCCTTCTTCCTTCCGCTTCAAAGTTGTTCATATCAGAGACGATTTTGGATGTTGATTGTTCTACTTTGTCAGCATCGTTCGGGTCTACCTTTGAATATTATCCAGTTCTGTCTTAGTCCATCTGATTATTCCAAGTGAGTAAAGCAACGCTGGAATGGAGTAGGTTTCAATTGCCTTGACTAGATTCCCCGAGTTCAATATTGATTTCAGCACAGTCTTCAGACGGTGATTGTATTCTGAACGAATATTCTCCTTTGATTGTTTTTGGTCTAGAAATCTGGCTTGTTGGTATCCTTGATATTTGTATGTTTCGCCATCTCTCATGCACTGTATAATATCACCGTTAGGAAGTTGTGTTTCACCATCTATGACTTTCCTTTTGAAAGTTCAGGGTCTTACATTTTTCCTGACAGTTTTCAACTGATCATCCAATTGCTTCTTGTTCGAAGCATATAATTTGATGTCATCCATATACAGCAGGTGCTTAGATTAGGTTGAATGATAGTTCCTATCTGTTTTTATCCTAAATCTGTATTATGTTCTATTGAGCATTGAGGACAATTGGTTCATAATCAAACAGAACCATAGTGCATTCAAAGAATCTCCTTGAAAAATTCTCTCTCGTCGTATTATTATTTATTATCGTGGACTTATGCACTATCTCAGCTGTTAGCTGGATATAATTTACCTTTTCCAGATTCAGCAATCATATTATTATATAATTATAAAAACAATTTCAATCTGCACACCCCAATCTATATCTGATCTATTTTCCTTATCAATTGGAGACTTATAAGTTTTATTTTATAAATTAACCTTAATTTGTTGATGAACGCTATATTTATATTTAAATATATCATTTCAACGCTATATTTAAATTTAAATGAAGCGTTCAAAACATCATTAAATTTAGGTTAGGCTAGCTCCGAGTGGAGTGCCTCGTTAGTATATATAAGTATATGTTTGTAAGATATACTTGTAGTATTCATTCGCTCTTGACAAAGATACTGTGTATCGAGACGCGTCGAGCATTCATTAATATATTTTAGTAGAATTTATCGTTCAGCAGAAGCAGATCAACACAACTTTTACATACTGTTATTGAAGTGAATTAGTTTGGCTTAAGTTTTAAAGAAGACTTTATATTTATTCCCCATGTAAGACCATTAGGTTGGATGCCAGCATATATCTCGAGAAAACAGAAATTCGTTTTTGTATGATGGAACTAATGTGAAAACTGAAAATCGAGAAGTCCGGAATAACTCAAAACAAAAGAATGTAGCTGCGATCTATTTTGGTCAATGAATTTTCCTCGAAAATTGAGGAAGGAAAGAGGAGACATTTTTCCGTATTCCTTGTATTTCGAATAGATTTCGTTCTGAAACATCAAATAATAATGGCACAGCCGGCTACATGGTATTAAGGAACTCCTGTATTGTTATATGAGAAATGTCTAACATCATATTTTCTTCAAATATCAATGCAAAACAATTAAATTCTACCGGAAAGTAGAGAATGAAATAAAAACTTGAACTGTTTGAGAATTCTTTAAAATTTCAAGATTACTAAGGGTAGTTTACACTTTCTACGACACTCTATTTATACTTGAGGTAACCAATTTTATAAGGGATATTCTGAGTCAATACCGCTATAATATTTTGGGAAAAAGTTTATTTAAACATTGAAAACTCAAAAATTGCAATGTTAGAATATTTGAAAATATTGAATTATTTTGAGCGTTACTCCTCTGTGGAAACCTGATTGGAACACAAATATTGGATTTCATCATTCTAACAAAAATAATAAAATCTGTAACTGCATTTTCGAAATCGCGTTCATCGTCAGATAAGACTCCATAGAAAGTACGGAGGTATTTATAAGTCTTGTGCTCATTGAAAATGTCGAATATCTATTTGGGTTCTACATAAGTCTGGTCGTTTAAAATCATTGCACTATCTTTGCTGAGAATTTTGAAGATTTCTATTGATTCCAGGTAAAAATATATTTTTTTATGAATTCTGAACAGTCAAATATTCTGATTATTTCTGTTTGAAATTTGTGAGTGGAACAACTGACGAAAGAAACAACAAGACGTAAAGGATTGTTTTCTTTATGAATTTTCATCGAACCATATGGGTAAGAAAGACTCATACTTATGAAACAGTAAACAAGCAATTTTTAAACGTTTTCTGAATTTTGTTGCAGGTTCCAAGGAAATTTCTCTTCGTTTTTCATTTTCAATAAACTCCATCGTTTTGTTTATGAGAGCTACGTTTGCAAGAACTACTCTAGGGTCTGATTTATCTGCTCTAATAATAATAAAAATGAGGTTATTTGATTTGTTTTGATTAGTGTACGGTATTTATTCAATATCTAGCTAAATCATTCTAAATTACAAGGAACAGTTATGGATTCTAGCGCTAATAGTTCTTTTATTTGGTGAAACATCCTAAAATTCACTGTCTTGTCAAATTCTGGGAAAATAAGTGATAACGTTTCCTCTAATCTCCCGCAAATTGCATTATAACTGCAGCAAAAACTATTTTCGCCTCTATTCAACACCAATGATCCTACAAACTGCATACCTGGAAGCTCACCACATCCCGGACGGAACATTAGCCAGATTTTATGGCAGATTTTGAATGTATTTTGCGCATTTGAAATTGGGAGGCTTTTACTTGGTAAAATTCCATTATCAATAATAAAAACAAGTACTGTGTTTTAAGAATTTTACTTAATATATATTAAGTAATAAGTAATATATTAAGTAAAATTCCTTAAAACACAGTACTTGTTTTTTATTATTGTATTTTGCGCAGTAATATATAGTGCAGCTGTGACTACCAACCAAAAATATTCTAGACTATACAGAATGTTCCATGATAAAGTTATAAACAAAAGATTCTGAATAGGATACCCTATATTTAATTTTGATTAGAATTTCTCTATAACTATCTTAAAGAGTTTCCGAAATATTTGACATTTTCTGAAATTTGAGGACTTTTAAGAGAAAGATGTACAAGTTCTGTTATAGTCATTGTTGTTGCTGGAACATATTTGTTGATCCATGTTACACAGGGTGTTAGAAAACGATTTTTGAAGTTGGGACTAATTCAAATCTCATTGCAGTGTTTTTTCCAAGGTCATACCCTACATTTAAAGGATCGAGTAGGTGATATATATGAATACTTTGCGAATAGTACCTAGGTTCCCTATACCGTTTTTCAACGGTTTAGAAAATATTCGAAATTTCGGCCAATTTTTATCGAGTTTCAAGAAATATTCTTATTTTTTCCTACAATTTCTATCTCAACCGATTGATACCTCAGAAGAAAAAAAAACCGAATTATATGAAATCTCTCCTTCGTTCAGTTGTCATGAATCGTAACCATCCAACAACAAATTGACAGAAAATTCGAGTTCATATTATCACATTAACTCATTCTTTAAACCTCATACTAAAAACGAAACATTTGCTAAATAAAGATTAAAAGACTTTTCATATCATCTTTCACATAAGATGTTTAAAATTGCCTCCATTTTGAATGATGTAGAAGGTTAACTTGTTTTCAAACGAACTTTTCTAAACATGTCTGGTGTTACCGATCGAAGTGCTTCTCTAAGTCTCTCTTTAATATTTAGCTGTCGTTGGCGAAGTTCGAAATACAATTTCTTCCACATATCCTCATATGAAAAAATGATGGAAAGTTAGATCAGGCGATTTCGAAGGCCAGTTTCTGAATCCATGTCAGCCAAGCCATTTCTTTGGAGAGATTATGGCCATGAAATTTTGTACATTGAAGGTTAAATGTGCAGGAGCTCCGTCCAACTGGAACAACCTTCGTTGCCTTACGTCAATCGCAACATCTTCTAATATCTTTTGTAGATCATTACGAGGAAACCTCAAAAATATATTTCCGTTTAAGTCCTCTTTGAGTGAAATCCGATGAATACGGGTAATGGATTGCGCCCCGAGTATTAAACTTCCTTCGATGCTGCGTGTACGGCTGACGAAAGATATGTGGATTCAGATCGGTTCACTAGGGTGTTGTGTTTTGAATAAGCTACGTTGCAGGTTTGCCAAAATGTTTGCAGTAGTTTCTGTAGGGAAGTTCTGTCTGGATGTCTTCGATTAGGGTATCTTTTGAGCAAACTGTTGACGCTAAAAAACAATTAAGTTGTCACTTGCCAATGACGCTAATCATATCATTTCGTTCTTGTATTGGGTAAGTCCTCATTTTCAAAATTATATTAAACAGTAAAAAGGCATAAAATTGGAATTTTCCAACTGATAGTAATACGAAAAAGAAAATGGGAACACTATACACTCATACGTACGCGAAACTCTTTCTATTCTAATTCTTCATTGTTCGATTACTTTGATGCGATTTGCTGGTATTGAGCATCATCCCTTCTTTAAAATTAAGTATTTCACTTTTTTCTGAGAACCAACCAGTGTGAGTGTAAAACTATAAATTGAAGTGAAAAATTAGAATATTTCTTGAAATTCGATAGAAATTGACTGAAATTTCGAATCTCTTCTAGACCATTGAAGATAGTTATAGAGAACCTGAGTTCCGTTCGAAGGTTGTGAAATATACCACTTATTCGACCCTTTATATATTGGGTACGTCATTTGAAAAAAACATTGAAATGAGATTTGAATGACTCCCAACTTCGAGAATCATGTGTAACATCGATCAACGAAATGTGTAAAATGATCAAGAAACAACAATTACTTTCACAATAGATGTTCATCTGACGCTTTGGAGTTAATTTTGAGACATAAAAGTTTTTTCACAAGTAGTCAATTTTCAGAAAGTGTCAAATAATTCGGAAACTATTAAAGATAGGTATACGGAATTGCAAACACCCTATAAAATCAAAAATATATTTAGTTTGTAATCACTACAGCAATTAAAATAATTTCAAAATTGGTTGTAAAATATGCCTAAACTTCCGTCGCAAATGTGGTGAATCACCCGTTATATATATTTGGAGATTATCAGTTAATTTGTCCAGATTGCGAAACCGTTTATATAGGTCATATCGGTGGATCCTTCAAAATTGCAAATTTGGAAAATTTTACAGATCTTATTAAAAATAACCAGGATTCAACTGTTGATAACCATCGCATTCAAAATGGTCATTCATTCTCAGTAAAGATGATTTAAAAATCCCACACCTGACTTTAAAAAGTAGAAAACTCAATTACCTGTGATTAATAGGAAGAAATTGCAATCATAGATTATGACTCTTGGTAATGAAACATGTAGAATCGAATAATTGTGTTTCAATCAAATTTGAATATCCGAAAAAATAACACTTTTGGGAAATCATTCTTTATGAAAACAAAAATGCGTTATGTTCACTAAAATTGGTATGTCAAAACTTGAAAGCACAGCATGCAATCAATTTGGGCCAGGAGGACCAATTTTTGTAAATTTTTCATCAATTAAAGAAAGCAGATAGTCGATTTTTTTGTCACTAACAACAGCTAAAGTATCACAATCAATTATTGATGAGCAAGCACTGAAACTAATTGATATTCGAACGCAAATTGTATTTTTCACCGAATTTATCACACTGAAACTAACTGTAGCTTCAGGAATTTAATAGTTTTGAATTTTTCATACACATAAATATGATAAAATCCATATGATTGAATGATAGTTTCCAATAACAATATTTGTCTTCTAAAATTGCTGTCCAATTGAGACTTTGTTCCTCAGGAAGATCAACAATATTGGTATGTATTTATTGGTTTCAAAATACAGTGGGTTCCAATAAAAGAGAATCAACCTGAATACCTCGGCTGGTTTAATTTTTTTTAGTTCGGAAATGGACCCATTTTTGTATGGAGTAGTATTTATTTCCTAAATATTTCGTCCTTTCCTTATCGGGTGGCAGGTTCTATCCCAATTTTTGAATCAGGAAATAGGAGCGTTCGATACGTTTTCGGAAGGGTATTACTATTCTCTTTACCATGACATAATTAGTTATTACTTTCTAAGTTAATATGTGATGAATTGATATTAACAATTGTTTGAAAAAATTCCTGGCTGTTGTGGCTGTCCAAATCGATTTGTTGAAAAATTTCTGTTACTTATTTAAGCGTTTGCGTATACACCTTCTACGCTTATCAACTACCCCATCTGATTCTCAATATTAGTTTTCTTTCTGAATTGAAATTATCTGAGAGAAACCCTGCTCGAAACACTATGATTCTCATAAAATCTATTGAATTCTCAGTTCACTATTCGCAAATTTTTAAAGTTTCCATCATGGCTACTGAACGCTCAACAGCTCCATCAATTCTGTGTTTTATCAATAACGCATCTAGTGTTCATGAATAGGATAGTAACTCAAGAACACATCTGTGTCCCAATTATCTTCCAGGGTTTTGTGGTTGAAAATGCGCCGTTACTCTAGCAAAATTATTATTTCTGAAAAGTAAACTCTCAGTTTTCATGCATTCCTGCAGTGCATGCATCTTCAACTAAGTGACTGTTACTTTCGGTTATCAAGACTATAGAAAATCAACGCAAGTCACCTGTGTCTAAACGAAAAACCAAAAACATTTGAAACTAGCAGATCGAGAAAAAATTATCAAACATGGGAGGATTTATGAAAAACTGAAACATTTCATCGAAATGAAACAACAATTGAAAAACATTTTGTGAATTGAACAACCTTTCGAAGAAGGATCACAAAACCCTTTTCTCATACGGAAATGTTCAAGGCGGTAGTTGTCGAGGGGAGGGTATTGAGGCGCAAACGTTCAAATGAGGGAGTAAAATTTTTCTGAATTATTGAAACCGATTAATGGTTTCTCTGGAACCACAGGATAAAAACTTGAAATTTCTCTAATCAATTCTTGATTTCATATCTTCAAATGTTATTTAAGAAAGTAAATAATAACGTGGTCGTTATTCAAGGTGGTTCATTTATATCGGAATGCAAACTATGAAAAATTTTTTATGTTCATTAAACATAAGCTCTGTAGATAATTTTGAATTTTTTTCAAAGTTTAAATTTCTGTTAATGACAGTTAGAATGACAGAGACTGATATCAAATATACAATGTCAGCTCAAAAAGTATCTAGGGGCTCGGTCATGTCAACGTCAAAACAATCCGCGGCATCTTTGAGCCCCCCTTATATCTTAAGTCTAAAATTCAGAAACAAAAAAATAACTATGATTAACCATTTTCAAAAATTACTGGCTATTTTATATCGTATAATCTAAGAACTATCGTCAATCGAAGTTCATTGAATTTGTAGAGGTAGAGTGATACGAGATCTCAGTCAGGACTTCATCGATGTAGGAGGCCATCGAAACGAGACGCTGGGGAGAATGTGGAAAAATTTTAAGCACATAATCATCACAACCAGCAAGAAACACAGATAAAGTACAGTAAGAATGGATGACACCCGAAATTCTTCATCTAATGGGGCTGAGACAAAGAAGCCTGAATGACCGAGCACAGTATCGTGTGTATCACATAATTATACAAAGGAATGTGAGGGAGGCAAGGCATGCAAGGAAAGAAGATAAATGGGGGGATCTAGAACTGTTGCAAGAGCGTCACGATTCCTTCAATCTTCACAAGAAAATACACGAAAATCTGCAGCTGATATACCAAACGAGAAGAGATTGTGTGAGGAGTCTGTCCAGCAGCTGTATAAGGATGTAAGAGATGAAGACCATGGATCGGAGGAAGCAAACACAGGCCACGATATAATTGAAGATGAGGTGCGCTACGCAATCAGACAAGTCAACAATGGGAATGCTGCAGGCCCAGATGACATTCATGGAGGGGTTCTCAAGCTTTTGGACGACAATGCGGTCACATACCTTACAAGGCTGTTTAATAGAGCTTAAAAGGAGGGCAAGCTGCCAGAAGATTGGCTTGAGTCGCATTTCATCAGCCTACCAAAGAAGCCAAACGTAAAGAAGTGCAAAGATCACCGCGCTATAAGTTTCATGAACCACGTTCTCAAATAAAAGTGATACTGAAGAGAATTTTATCATCAATGTGATGAACATGTGTCAAACGAGCAATTTGGATACCGCAATGGGCTCAGCACAAGGGAAGCACTTTTCAGTCTGCAGGTATTAGTTTAAAGAAGCATGGACATGAATGTAGACGTGTTTGCCTGCTTCATAGATTTTGAGAAGGCATTTGATAAGGGGAGACATGTCCCACTCATCGAAATTCTAAAACATGTCAGGATAGATGATCCAACTGTGAATACAATTGCAAGTTTGCACTGCAATCAAGTGGTGTCAGTGCTAATTGGGCATGAGAAAGCGAAGAACATTCGAATTACATGCAGGGTGAGGCAGTGCTGTGTGCTCTTGCCGGCGCTCTTTAATCTGCATTCGGAAAGAATAATGTCTGAAGCTTTAAAAAGAGTCGAGGAGGGCATCTTCGTGAGGGGGAACTAATAAATAACCTCCGATACGCGGACGATACGGTACCAATAGCAACAACAGCTGTGGGACTGCAATTATTGCTAGACCGAGTAAACGCGGCCAGTGAAAAGTAAGGCATTAAAATGAATATTAAGAAGACCAAACTCATGGTGATCAGCAAAACGGAAGACATTTCTGCCCCTTTACAACTGAGGGGTCAGCAAATCAAACGCTGCACGCAATTAAAATACCTCGGCTGCTTAGTCAACAGCTAATGAAAAATGAGTCCTGAAAAACAGAGTAGAATTGAACAGGCTTGAGTAGTTTTCATTAAGATGCAAAAGTTGCTAACTAGTAGAAACCTGAGTTTGGATCTAAGTTTGCGAATGACCCGCTGTCATGTTTTCCTAGTAGTGCCTAGAGAAGAAAATTGAAGCTTTCGAAATGTGGATATACCGGTGAATCCTTACAATCTCTTGGAGAGACCACGTATCTAACGTAGAAGTCCTTCGTAAGATGGAACGTGATGTTCAGATACTCACAAAAATCAGAAACTTTGGTCATGTTAAGAGAAATGAAAAGTATGAGCTCGTACAACTAATTATCCAAGGCAAAATCCAACGGAGGCGTGCACCTGTAGGGAGAAGGACGTCCTGGTTGAAAAAACCTTCGACAGTGGTTCGGCAAGAGTACGCGGTCCCTGTTCAAGGCGGCAGTCTCCAAGGTTCAAATTGCAACGATCATCTCCAATCTTTGTTGACGAAGAGGAACAGAAAGAAGAAGAAGAAGTTGTCACCGGCAAAGTCTCGGATCATCAAAACTCTGAGGACAGCAGACACCCAAACTATTAATATTGAATTCAGTTTGTGATTTAATCAAAAACCGAAAAATTTTAACATCCTAAAATTTCGTTTTTATTTGGTAAATTCACGGTTCTTATAATATTATTATCATTAACAATTTCAATTATATATTATGTTTGCTTAGAAATTAGTATTTCAATAATATACTTTGCATAAAATCAATGATAATGATTTCTACAAGACTCAAACCCTATAGTTCACGAGCTCGAAGCGAACAAAAATCTTAATCAGATTTTATTCGAGAAAAAATGTAATTTGAATGAATTTGTTATTATTTTTATCTCAGAGTTTATTTATAGTAAATGAGAATCGATTTGAACCTAAAAATTTTTAGCATATCTGACTCTTCCATGAGATCGAATAATTTGAATACCATTCCAAAAATCCATCAATTGATATGGAATTCACGCATATATTCCACTTGATTCAATATTGCGAATTGAATGATGTCTGGTAGAATTTTCATTGCACAAGAATCGTTTCAATTAGTAGAATATTTCAAATATTTCGCTTATATAATCTTCGGATGTAATTGTTTTCGAAATTTTATTTTCGTAATTTTTAACATTGTTCTGTATAAATGTAAGATTTGAAATATTTTGTCAGGTCGAGAAAATTAATGGCAAAGTTCTACAGGGAGAGACCTGGATCAAACGGACATTGCTAGAGTTGATATAGAAAAAGTCTCTTGAGTACTGAATTGATGTTTGGCGCCGTTTGTGACAAGACTTGAGCATTTTAGTCGATAAAATAAAAATGGTGCAAAATAGTGATACTGCTCTTCGAAATAAGTGTGGTACTTTATGGAACCCGAAATGACGAATATGAAAATGTATCGGAGACGCACATGAGAAATTGCAAAAATTATAAGCAAATTAAGAAAAAGGGATTCAGTGGTATTGGCCGATATCGCAGAGACTATCAACAATAAACCAATTAAAAAATTCTTGTCGAGGAGGAACTTTTTGTCCCAGGTTTACGCAGCGTATGCATCTTCTAGAGCTAATATGTCACATTAAATAATTTTTTGAACGTATTAAATGATAATTTTTAAATTTCAGAAAATGCTGGTGTATTGTATAGTGAATACCTTAAAGGATGTTCGTTGTTTATTTTAAATTATATCTTTCAACAAGTTAATAATTCCTAATTCAATCAAATCATTTTTTCAAACTTCTATCTTCATTGTAAATCAAAACGAATATTTGAGGCAATAGTGTGAAAATTTTTGTTTTTTAGCTCTTTTCAAACTATTTTAATAATATAAGCCATGAAAAATTATGACATTTTGTTCATAATGATTCTTCTAAGTTAACAAAAATAGATAATTCTTTCTGTTTTGTTTAATTGAGTGAACTATGAAAACCTAGGTATCAATATTCTTTTTTTTTGAATTTTATGATGTGACCTTCTTGATGATGTATTCAAGATGAACTCCACGAATCTAAACTTTTTTAAGCCAAATATTAGAACATTTTCTTGATTCACAAGAAAGGCGAAAATTGGTGAAGATTGTGCAAATTAACAATCGGCCAACTTGTTGAAAAATTCACCATGAGATGAATTCGGGAATGAATTTTTCGAATAGTGCAAAATGCATCATGATTTTGTCGAATTTTTGAATCAATATTTATTATCCTAGAATATTATTTGAGGTGGCATACTCGCATTTGAAACTGCGCGCGGTACGCACGGTACAGACTTGCGAATATTCAACGTTGAATTGAAATTAAAAATGAATCAAATGGAATTCTGGAAATTCAAAGTTTTCATTGAACATTTTTCATCTAAAAATTTTTTGTTCTTTTTTTCAAAGTAAATAGATTTTGAGATTTCGGCAAACATTGAATACCTGAATACCTTCTTTTCATTCTTTGATAATTGATAACTCTCTCAATTTTTTATGTACTAATATGGGATTCCGGTACATTTTTGTGAGTATCATTATGGATCCAATGAGTTGTCACACATTTTCAGAAGAACACTATTACTTATTTCCTCCATTCTTAACTAGCCGACTGAAATACTAGCTAATTTCTGAAAATTGTCAAATTTCAAATCGCCATATCTTTCTAACAATTGTAACTAATTCGACCATAAATTTACTCAGACAATGATAATAATAAAGAATAAAACCACCTTAAGTGCACCTTCTTAAGGAGTGATTGTAGAGTAAAATATTACAGTTACACAAAAAAAAATATCTCATACCTAGTATGATATAGAATAGATAATCTTGTACTACTGCTATTAATCAATTCCAAGTTGTAGAGTTGTTATTTAATTTTATGGTTAAATTAATTGTTGACACAATCATCAGTTTTTACTTATGACTAATATGACAGTAATTGTAAAATATATCGGAAATAAATGGTATTTCACAATAAGACTTATTTTTATTTACAAAATTTGTGAAGCATTTTCAATTTGAAATTTATTCGGTTACGTGATATATAATTGATATGTTGAGGACTGGGAATATTACAACATAAAAAATATCACTCTTCAAGATGGGATAATTTGTTGTTTTCAATGTTATTTCGAGCTTTTCCTCATCATCAGACAAGTATGAGTTTAAAATACAAAGTAAGCAATATTCTTATATACAGGGTATCCCAAGTTGAGTGGCCTATTAGAAGTTTATGAAGAACTAATAATGCTAACGTTCTGAAAGTTTGGTAGTTGATGCAGCTGGTCCGAAGCTCTATTTCAAAAATATTTTCCGTTCAATGGCATTTCCGGTCATACCGTAAGTGCAAACCAACTTTGTTATTTAATTCAGAACTCCCTTTATATTGATGACTGGTTCTATAACACTTATTATTCCAAATATAAAAACACCTAACGTTCAAGTCTAGCTTGTTTAGTTCATGAAATATCCTAGTTTTACTTGGAAATCATCGCTATTTGCATTTGAAAAAACTGATATATCTCAAGAAAAGCATGATCTACCAAAACACTCAAAGGTGTTTTGCAAATAAGAAACCATGCGGGGTATAACGCATATCCGATTGAATTTCAGTCAGTACACGGAGTGCTCTTTATTCTGCCTCATATTTTGAATTGATGAAACATCGAAATCTACATTTTTTCAAATTGCCACCCATATCATTTTCAATTCATTAGATTCGCCTTAAAAAATAAATGAATACGTACCCTGTACCTGAGATTTCAAGTTTTCAAGTTATGGCGAAAAAAAGAATTTTACTACCTGAAGTTAGCAACGGAGGCTCAGATTCCTGCACGTGCATGGACAGTTCACAGAGCATTACTTAAATAACTGTCCTTTTGTTATTGGATAATTGATAAATTAAGACAAAAAAAAAAATGAGGAACTGCAGTTGTTCTCGAATTCCCAAAGTCAAATTAGAAAATATCGAAATGAATGAAACTCCATTTTCTAAAATTTCATAGTAATTGTTACAAGTGACGACCATTCCCTTTCAGACATAGTTATACTAGATGCATAAGACCCTGTGATGTGACTCGTTCCAGTTCCTCCACATCCAACTGTATGAATGCAATTTGCAGTCTATCATGCAAATCATATCTTGAAGTCACAGGTTCCGAATAGATTTTATCTTCCAGAATTCCCTAAAGTCAGGTGACTTTGGAAGCCACGAAGATGTAGAGTTCGTTCAAAACCATCTATCGTCAAACATATCATGTAAAATTCGATAATTTTCATTTGTGCGATGAGCTGGCGCTCCATCGAGTAAGTACCCATAACGCCTTGATTCAACTACTGATAAAGAGTCAACGAATCACTTACTACCGTCCTCAAAATCTCTATATAGTTCACCATTTAAGTTTTCATCACACAAAATACGAAAATCTGTTGTCCTTCAAAAGTCCAAAAACACATTAAAGCAAAATTTATTTTGAGGACTTCTTTCCCAGGTAATATGAGGATTTTGGTTGGCCCAAAAATGTGAAAACACCTTTATTTGAAAATTTTGCCTCATCCCAGATAATCCTTTGAGAAAATCAGGATGCTTTTGTGTTCTGAGGAGATGGATCTACCGGCTCGGTGGCGGTGAGGATATGATGCACGTCCCCTGCGCAGAGTTACCTGGGTACAATCTCTTCAAAAGCGGTGCGTTTTTTGCGGATTCTGCGAATCGCTTGAGTGTCCATCTTTCGGAGGAGATGTAAAGCGGTCGGTCCTGTCTCACAGAGATGTTTTGGATATAATGCACGTGGATTAACATGAAAATAAGCTATAACGGCAATTTCATTGTCCACATTGTTGGCTACAGGCGATGAAAATGATTTTTATTCTGGACCATTCCAGCCGAAAAAAACTTTAAGCGTATCTCCTGAATTTTTTAGCCATCATAGACGGCATATTTGGATATAACCTACTACAAGTTCTACTCACATTCAGTCTATCATCTCCATGAGTGAAAAATTAATCAGTATTTGCTCATTTGTATAGCTAGTTATTCTGTCTTAGCTTTCTGCACGTCCGTAGATATATCGTAGAGCATATAAATAGAAATAGAAATAAAAATAGAAATATTGATTCATTCAATAAAATAATTGCAATATACAATTGCATATACAATTATAAGTTGAGCAAGTCACAAATACATGAATACCTTGAAATTACTACTTACATATTTTACAATGGTCGAAAAATTCATCAAGTGCGTATGGTTGACAATTTGTGAACCTTTTGATTAAAAAGTTTCAAATTTAACACCGACATAACCTCTGGTAAGGCGTTCAATAATTTAAGTGCAGAAAACTCCACCTGTCTCTGTGAGAAAGTTAACCTACATTTAGGATAGCGGTAAGTTGACATCTTTCTTGTGTTATTCTGCTGAAAATGTTCAGAAAAATAATGTTGTTGTTGTTAAACAAAAACCAAGCATTTGAATATATGGAGACCAATGAGAGTCATATGGCCCTTAGTACGAAAAAGATTCCTGTAAGATTCCCTGTAGGCCCTGCGATATATCGTTTTGATCGCCCATTTTTGATCTATAAAAATTTTGGTAACATGCGAGCTGTTACCCCAAAGTATCAAACCATAACACAATAGGGATTGAAAATTGGCGTTATAAACAATTCGTAAGGTCTAATCATCACGTGCTGCTTGAGGGCATTCAGGGTATATATAACGGAATGGAGTCTTTTACTGAGTGAATCGATATGATTTGCCCATTTCATATTACTGTCTAAACTAACACCCAAAAATCTGCATGAAGAACCTACAGAAATAATGTCGTCATGCAACTTCAGGGACTTAATTTGTGGATTTTTTGATTGATCTGTCTGGAAAAAGACGCATTCAAATTTTTTCGAATTTAATAATATTTTGTTGTCTCTGCACCATTCTCTTATTTGCCCGGAAGCTCCTTCGGCTCGAAATGTCGCAACTGCTTGTTTACCAGCCGACGTTTAATAATTTGTATCATTGGCAAACATCACGAGTGAGCCTGTAGCTTTAGAATCAAGAACATTAGGCAAGTCATTTATATATATGACAAAAAGAAGCGGGCCCAAAATGCTGTCCTGCGGAACGCCCATTTTTAATGTTTGCTCTGTTGATTCGAAAACCTGATCACTCACATATGTAATAATTTTCTGTCTATGGTTTGTGAGGTAACTTTTCATGAGAATCAGTTGTTTGTCTCTAATGCCACAAATATCGAGCTTCCTCAAAAGCACTACATGTTGCACACAATCAAAAGCCTTTGAGAAGTCTAAAAATTATCCCAAAGAAATACAACCAGAATCTCAAGCATCTGTTATTGCATTGACAAGCTCAAAAATCGCCGTATCGGTACTCTTAGCACCGATAAACCCATGTTGACACTGGGAAAAAACTTTGAATTTCTTGAAAAATTTAATAAATCTAATTGCCAGTATCTTCTCAAAGATCTTTGAAAAACTGCTAAGCAAACTAAAAGGTCTATAGTTACCGAAGTCTTCCGGATTTTCTTTTTGTGAAGTGGTTGTATTATGGCCGTTTTGAGGAGATCTGGAAATATTCCATTTACAAAGACCGATTTATTATAAATGCTAGGGGTTCAGCAATAACATGAATTGGGTTTTCAAAATTTTCATTGGAATATTATCATATTCAAAAAAAGACTTATTTTTCATGTGTTTGACTACATTACTTACCTCTTTTTCCGTAAGATCGAAAAGATAGAATGACTTTTCAATTCTGTCATTCTGCTGATTCAGACCCTTGCTGACCCGAGTTTCACCAGGTAGTTCATTACAGAGCCTAGCAGCATTTATAAAAAACTCATTAAAATCTTTAACTACTTTAGAAGGATCACCAGAAGGAAAGGTAGAGGGAATAGTTTTCTGAGATTTACCGGTAAGTCGTTTGACAATTTGCCAAACGGCATTTGACTTATTATCAGAGTTCCGAATTTTACTGGCAGTAATGTTTTGTTTGAACTTCAATATTTCAGTTTCATATTCCCTTTTAAATACTTATAGAAAGCAATAAATCGTGGCCGAAATCTAAAAACAATATAGGCCTTGTCTAAAATATCTTTAAATTTTGCTATTTCAGTAGATTTTCTAAAAGATTCATTACATTTTCCAACATTTGCCCACCTATATGGAAACGTTGCCTTAGAAATCGTCTCGAAACGTCCAGAAAATGAATTCTACAAAAATTCACGTCCTCTGAATCACGAAGCACCACTTCAGCCCAATCAACCTGAGATAAAGCTTTCACAAACAAGCGTATTTTTTGTTCACTAAAGCATCGTAATTTAACCCTTTTGGGCAACTTTTTTTTTAGGTATGGAATCTACAGTGAAAGACAATTTCTGGGCACAGTGATCAGAAATATGAGCTTGAATAACCGCAGAGGCCCCTCCCTCTATGTTCGTGAAAATATTATCAATGCAAGAACTTGAGTGGTCTGTTATTCGAGTTGGTTCATTGATCATTGTACATTAAAATTTTCTAATAACGTCATAAAATTTTTAGTTACCTTGTTATTATAATCCAGCATGTCTACAATGAAATCTGCCGTGATAATGTAGCGAACATTTTCTTTACACAAAGTATCTAATATTATACGAAACTTTTCAAAGAAAAGATCCTCATCAGCGTGAGGTGCTGTATTAGGTCTACAAATAGATATTACAATAAATTTTGAATCTTCAATTGAACATTCACTTTGACACTCAAGTTAATTATATCGATTCTTTCTTTACTCACGATTCTATTGTTACAATAAATAGCAACACCACCATGCTTCGCTTGCTCCCTGCAGTGACTCGTCGCTAGGTAATAATCTTGAAGATGGTAAGCCATGAGTTCCTCCTTACTCTTCCAGTGTTCGGTGATAGTTAGAATATCTGCAATATGTTCGAGGCTGAAGAGTTCAAGTCTATTTACTACATTACAAATAAATTGAACATTTTGGTGTAAAACACGAATTTTTGGGCTAGAACGAAATATCTGATTTTCAACGCAAACATTATTGGTTACTTGATAGTGACATTCTCTGGATCAGATCGAAAAAATTTTCTGAACGAGAATTCTCTAAGGATCACTCCTTTTGGCCAGAAGTCTGGATTGAACGCTTCCTTGAACAACTCTTTAGTTGGAAAGCCGACGCTAAAGGCAGAACTACTTCCTTTAGTATTGAGTTTTTTAATTTGAATATATTCAGAGTATCAATATCTTCAATATAAGATTTGATGTCATGTTCAGTAGCTACTTTGCCTTCAATTCCTCCTATATAAAGCCAGTGGCGCCTGGTTGCCCCTTGTATTGTGGAGGGTTTCCCTGCTGTTTTTCCGCCATTACAAATTACTTGAGGTCCTCTAGATACTTTCGAGGTATGCTTCCGACTATAAACAGGAACCCATTTTCCATCGCTATTTTTGTTTATGTTTACATCTGAAGAATGCTCTGTGACGTCATTCAACTTCAGCGCAGACGCTACAGCCTTGGAAACGTCAGATGCCGTTATGTTCGAATAACTGGATAGTAAGTCGTTATCAAGTGTAGACTCAGAATTATTTATTGTTTTTGTGGAGTTTCCTTGTTTTGTGTCTTCATGATCTTCACTTCTGGATCCAGCAGCCGAGGAGTATAAAAGTTTACTTTTAATTTTATTTGCGTTAACTGGAATCACATTATGTGCATCTTTTTTTACTGGTACCTGTTGTACATCCACACACTTTGATGAAATATCGGATTCTTTGATAACAGTTAACAGAACAGAACCTACAGAAATAATGTCGTCATGCAACTTCAGGGACTTAATTTGTGGATTTTTTGATTGATCTGTCTGGAAAAAGACGCATTCAAATTTTTTCGAATTTAATAATATTTTGTTGTCTCTGCACCATTCTTTTATTTGCCCGGAAGCTCCTTCGGCTCGAAATGTCGCAACTGCTTGTTTACCAGCCGACGTTTAATAATTTGTATCATTGGCAAACATCACGAGTGAGCCTGTAGCTTTAGAATCAAGAACATTAGGCAAGTCATTTATATATATGACAAAAAGAAGCGGGCCCAAAATGCTGTCCTGCGGAACGCCCATTTTAATGTTTGCTCTGTTGATTCGAAAACCTGATCACTCACATATGTAATAATTTTCTGTCTATAGTTTGTGAGGTAACTTTTCACGAGAATCAGTTGTTTGTCTCTAATGCCACAAATATCGAGCTTCCTCAATAGCACTACATGTTGCACACAATCAAAAGCCTTTGAGAAGTTTAAAAATTATCCCAAAGAAATACAACCAGAATCTCAAGCATCTGTTATTGCATTGACAAGCTCAAAAATCGCCGTATCGGTACTTTTAGCACCGATAAACCCATGTTGACACTGGGAAAAAACTTTGAATTTCTTGAAAAATTTAATAAATCTAATTGCCAGTATCTTCTCAAAGATCTTTGAAAAACTGCTAAGCAAACTAAAAGGTCTATAGTTACCGAAGTCTTCCGGATTTTCATTTTTGTGAAGTGGTTGTATTATGGCCGTTTTGAGGAGATCTGGAAATATTCCATTTACAAAAGACCGATTTATTATGAATGCTAGGGGTTCAGCAATAACATGAATTGGGTTTTTCAAAATTTTCATTGGAATATTATCATATTCAAAAAAAGACTTATTTTTCATGTGTTTGACTACATTACTTACCTCTTTTTCCGTAAGATCGAAAAGATAGAATGACTTTTCAATTCTGTCATTCTGCTGATTCAGACCCTTGCTGACCCGAGTTTCACCAGGTAGTTCATTACAGAGCCTAGGTGCAGCATTTATAAAAAACTCATTAAAATCTTTAACTACTTTAGAAGGATCACCAGAAGGAAAGGTAGAGGACTAGTTTTCTGAGATTTACCGGTAAGTCGTTTGACAATTTGCCAAACGGCTTTTGACTTATTATCAGAGTTCCGAATTTTACTGGCAGTAATGTTTTGTTTGAACTTCAATATTTCAGTTTCATATTCCCTTTTAAATGCTTATAGAAAGCAATAAATCGTGGCCGAAATCTAGAAACAATATAGGCCTTGTCTAAAATATCTTTAAATTTTGCTATTTCAGTAGATTTTCTAAAAGATTTATTACATTTTCCAACATTTGCCCACCTATATGGAAACGTTGCCTCAGAAATCGTCTCGAAACGTCCAGAAAATGAATTCTACAAAAAATTCACGTCCTCTGAATCACGAAGCACCACTTCAGCCCTATCAACCTGAGATGAAGCTTTCACAAACAAGCGTATTTTTGTTCACTAAAGCATCGTAATTTAACCCTTTTGGGCAACTTTTTTCAGGTATGGAATCTGCAGTGAAAGACAATTTCTGGGCACAGTGATCAGATTTATGAGCTTGAATAACCGCAGAGGCCCCTCCCTCTA
This sequence comes from Cryptolaemus montrouzieri, assembly GCA_013387265.2. Lineage (NCBI taxonomy): Eukaryota > Metazoa > Arthropoda > Insecta > Coleoptera > Coccinellidae > Cryptolaemus > Cryptolaemus montrouzieri. The sequence goes on from JABFTP020000165.1 coordinate 16,636,291, forward strand.
TGTTCTTGAAAATATTATCAATGCAAGAACTTGAGTGGTCTGTTATTCGAGTTGGTTCATTGATCATTGTACATTAAAATTTTCTAATAACGTCATAAAATTTTTAGTTACCTTGTTATTATAATCCAGCATGTCCACAATGAAATCTGCCGTGATAATGTAGCGAACATTTTCTTTACACAAAGTATCTAATATTATACGAAACTTTTCAAAGAAAAGATCCTCATCAGAGTGAGGTGCTGTATTAGGTCTACAAATAGATATTACAATAAATTTTGAATCTTCAATTGAACATTCACTTTGACACTCAAGTTAATTATATCGATTCTTTCTTTACTCACGATTCTATTGTTACAATAAATAGCTACACCACCATGCTTCCCTTGCTCCCTGCAGTGACTCGTCGCTAGGTAATAATCTTGAAGATGGTAAGCCATGAGTTCCTCCTTACTCTTCCAGTGTTCGGTGATAGAATATCTGCATTATGTTCGAGGCTGAAGAGTTCAAGTCTATTTACTACATTACCAATAAATTGAACATTTTGGTGTAAAACACGAATTTTTGGGCTGGAACGAAATATCTGATTTTCAACGCAAACATTATTGGTTACTTGATAGTGACATTCTCTGGATCAGATCGAAAAAATTTTCTGAACGAGAATTCTCTAAGGATCATTCCTTTTGGCCAGAAGTCTGGATTGAACGCTTCCTTGAACAACTCTTTAGTTGGAAAGCCGACGCTAAAGGCAGAACTACTTCCTTTAGTATTGAGTTTTTTAATTTGAATATCCTTCAGAGTATCAATATCTTCAATATAAGATTTGATGTCATGTTCAGTAGCTACTTTGCCTTCAATTCCTCCTATATAAAGCCAGTGGCGCCTGGTTGCCCCTTGTATTGTGGAGGGTTTTCCTGCTGTTTTTCCGCCATTACAAATTACTTGAGGTCCTCTAGATACTTTCGAGGTATGCTTCCGACTATAAACAGGAACCCATTTTCCATCGCTATTTTTGTTTATGTTTACATCTGAAGAATGCTCTGTGACGTCATTCAACTTCAGCGCAGACGCTACAGCCTTGGAAACGTCAAATGCCGTTATGTTCGAATAACTGGATTGTAAGTCGTTATCAAGTGTAGACTTAGAATTATTTATTGTTTTTGTGGAGTTTCCTTGTTTTGTGTCTTGATGATCTTCACTTCTGGATCCAGCAGCCGAGGAGTATAAAAGTTTACTTTTAATTTTATTTGCGTTAACTGGAATCACATTATGTGCATCTTTTTTTACTGGTACCTGTTGTACATCCACACACTTTGATGAAATATCGGATTCTTTGATAACAGTTAATTGCGACTGATATTCTAATAATTCAATCATCTTCTTTTGCAAAATTAACTAATATTCTATTTCAGACATCCCTTTTTGCACTAAAGACAATTCTCTAGATAGATATTCAGCCTGACTTTTCAGCATCGTATAATTATTCGCTTTCTTTGTTGTCACACAACTGATGGCCGTTTTTAAATCAACCAAACATAGGTCACAACACCAGAAGGTGTTTTTATTTTCTGTTAGAACCCTTTACCACGAATCCTTTACAGAAACGCAATTAAGATGGTATTTAAAACAACATACTTTACACACCAACGATTTGCCGTTGATGGCAAAATTATCAGCGCACTTTTTACACACATCTGTATCGCAAAACATTTCGAATAATATTTAGACAGGCTCCGGGGTATAGATAACAAATTGTTATTGTTTTACTTGTCACTCGAATTAATTCGACTGTCCATGCTCTGGGATATGTCTACGGACGTGCAGAAAGCTAAGACCCCTTTGCCTACTTCAGGTAGGTACGTAAAATTCATTTTTATCCATAACTTGAAAACTTGACATCTCAGGTACAAGGTATGTACGGGGAACTTCATTTAGTTTTTTACGGCAAATCTAATGATTTGAAAACATATGGGTTGCAATTCTAAAAACGTAGTTTTCGATGTATCTTCGTTTCGAAATGTGAGGCGAAAAAAACAACACTTTGTATACTGACTAAGATTCAGTCGGATAATAGAAACCTTCCAAGTAAAACTGGGATAATTCATTAATGAAACAAGCTCGAGTTATGTGTTAGGGTTTTTTTCCATTGTAATAACAAGTTTTATAGAACCAGTTTTCAAGTTGGTATGCACTTCCGGTAAAACCAGAATTGCAATTGAAGTGAAAATATTCTAATTGAGTTTCGGACTAGCTGAACCAACTACCAAAATTTAAGAATGGTAGCATTATTAGTTCTCCATGGACGTCTGACAGGCCTTTCTGAAAACTTGGGATAACCTTTATAGGTACAGAGCAATCAATTAACATAACAAGTTAATATATAATATAAATAAACATTGGGTGCTAATGCATAATTGAGAACTACTTAAAATCCTAAACTTTGGGGATTAACATAAATCAATCAGGTCGTTAAGTGATATTTAATTATTGTGTGTAATTTGTTTGGCTTTGAATATTTTAAAGGTTTCAAGATAATTGAGTTTTATACTTTTTTGTGCTTGGTATAGGATCTGTAGATTGTTGTTGTTGAAGGAAAAATATGGTTGTCTTCTATACTTTTATGTGTCAGAGGGGAATCTGTTTTGTTTTTACAAAAATGAGGATGATGTTCCTCATATCCAATTCTAAATGACCTGTCTGTTTGACCAATATAAATTATGTTACAGTTGGGACATGCTAGTTTATACACTCCTGAATAACCTAATTTTTGAGTTTTATGTTCAGGATTGAGAAATATATATGATAGTTTGGTTGTTGATTTGTATGCTAAATTTACATTACGGATTTGGATGTTATTTCGAACTTGTTAGAAATTGAACCGAAATAGGTTAATGAGGAATATTGTAGGGTGGAGATAAAAGAACTATTTTAGGGATAAATACCGTTATAGGCTATTCCTATTCAACATGAATTAGCTGTCTTCAATTTTATGATTCACAGAGCTTTCACATTACCGAATATAGTGATGCAAAAAAATATAAGATTTATTTCAACAAATCTGACCTTTTTCGACAAATTTGCTGTCTCAATTGCTAATATTTTTTAGTTACCCTTTTGACCTTCTGGCAAGAATTTCAAGTGCACAATACCACGATTATCAGAGAAAACAGCCAACCTTATCTTGACCTTAGATCATCTTTGACGTGGTTTTTACGATATCGGTTCAGTTGAAAAGCTCTATTCCAAAGTTTGTTGGCTGGTTTGCACGCAAACTTATGAACCCATGTCTCATGACCAGCGACAATGCGTTTTATGAATATGGAGTCGGAATAAACTAGTCGAGCGGCAACACGTTGCATGTCCAAACTATCGTTTAAAATGGTACTAATGGATTCGTGAGTCACAGAAACTTCATTGCATATCTCTGTCGGACTCAAATGATGATTTTTAATTACTATTTGCTTCACTTTATCGATGCAAAATTCGATTGAAGATGTTGATAGCAGACCAGAGCGAGGGGCAAATTGTCCACCACATCTCGGTCGTTGCTGAATGCACTGTACCACTTATATGCTCGTGTTTTTTATAAAGTCGATTCACCGTAAGCTATTTGTTTCATTTTCAGCGCCCACAAAATTCAGTTTGCAATACAAAATTTGAGACAAAATCGTTGTTTGATATTTTTATTCACTATAAATATAGTAAAAGCCACCTATGAGAACTGACAATATCTAGCACTATAAGCAGTAGTTCCCAGTACTCTTTTGACCGAATGTATACTGTGTTCATCCTCAAAATTGTTCTTACACATCGATATTCCTCATTAACCTATTATTATTGTAAATACAAGTGATATAGAACCAGTTATCAATATACAGGGTGTTCTATATTAAATAATAAAGTTGGTATGCACTTCCGGTAAAAGCGGAAGTGAAGATATTTTATTAATGGAGTTTCGGACTAGCAGAATCAACTACCAAAATTTAAGAACGGTAGCATTAGAGTTATAAGTGGATGTATCAGTTCAACTACTGCCCGCCCTATGGCTTCCAGTTATTTGTAATATAGTTCCTTCCCATATTCGCAGAAAATTTGCTCTTAAATCATCTTGGGATAAGTATCACCCATCTCCAGAAGTGTTTCCGATAATACACAATCTTCAAAATCCATCTAACCTGAGATTGAATTCCAGGAAACCTATTTGGTCGATTGACTTTTTGCGTACACGGGTGAAGTCTGTTGATATCTGGAAAACTGAATGGCAGGAAGTTGATGTTTTCAATAATGTTCTCATAGAGGATCCTTCCAAAAGGGTTGCAGGTTTCGACATAAGTAAGAAAAATTGGTGTTCATTGAATCGTCTCAGGACAGGACATGGTCGTAGTGATAGTATGTTGTTCAAGTGGAATACTGTAGAAAGTCCGGCATGTGAATGTGGCGCAGCTGAAGAAACTATAAGACATTTAGTCCTCGATTGTCCTATTTACCATTTTACAGGTAGTTTTCAGGAAATTCATTCCGTTTCCGATAATTCCATTAACTGGGTAGAGAATTTCAATTCTATTTAGGAGATTAGTTTTGAATCTTGAGGTTATTATGGGCTACACCCCCGAATGGTGTATGAGAGCCCCCCTAGTGCTTCTTTACCAAGAGGTGTATGAGATGTTCCCTGTTGAGAAACAGAGAAGCATTAGTTAAGTTCTTAGATTCAAGTGCGATTAGACATATAGGAGTTAGTTATGTTTCATGAAATATTTGGCCTTTTTTTCCACTGTTACAGATTTTTCCTGTCCCAAACTCCCTTCTTTTCTTTTCACCATTGTCTTCTTGAAGATGTCCTCGAAATCATAAAGTGCTGGAGCTGCTAAGCACAAAAATTTTGGTACTCTTTTCGTACACACGACACTAACACAACATAAACAGACAAATTTTGCTAGTGCAATAGCGACATATATATATTATATATATATATATATATATATATATATATATATATATATATATATATATATATATATATATATATATATATATATATATATATATATATATATATATATATATATATATATATATATATATATATATATATATATATATATATATATATATATATATATATATATATATATATATATATATATATATATATATATATATATATATATATATATATATATATATATATATATATATATATATATATATATATATATATATATATATATATATATATATATATATATATAACACAGATTATAATCAAATATTACTCAACGACCTGACTGATTTATTTTATTCCCAAATATTAGTGATTCTTGAAGTGTTCTCAATTATGCAATAGAACCCAATGCTAATTTCTAATATGTACTTATCCTGTTCTGTTAACCTTTATCCAAGAAAATTCCTAACTTTGTATTTCAGTTTTGAACTCAAACTTGTCTGATGAAGAGCGAAAGCTCTGAAAAGCTTTGACGTTGAATGAAAGTTTTCATCTTAAATAGTGATATTTTTACGTAGTAGTATTCGCAATCCTAATTTGTGATGCAGAAGGATAATAATCAAGCTGTATGTACATACAACTAAATTTATATGGAATCACCAGATATTTTGAATATTACCTCAGCTTTTTCGATCTTTCGGAGGATTGTTAGTATTGATCCTTTTTGAGATATTTTAATTGAAAATGGAAATAAATTAACGTTTATTTTAAGATAGAAACAAACAAAAGAAAATGAGAGACTCTTTTCGCATGTAGTAAAAAAAGCCTGAATCTGTCTAGGCATGCTTTGGATTAGGTTTTCGAGTTTATGCAAGATAATACTCCTCCGGATACCAGCAACCTCGCGCGGCATTATCTTGCGTAAAAGTAAGATTCTCACAGTGGGCATCTCGCCAGAGTCTCACTATGGGCTCCAGCACTAGATATATGTAATTTCTAACCGTTACATTCGCAGGATACGAAATCAAATCTGTTTTTCCTCCCAGCATAATGCCTCCCAAAACATCTCACTGTCCCCTTGGTATTTCGGAATTTGTCTTGCTGCTCGGAGTCTAGCCTGTCTCAAACGAGCCCTTTAAACCCGATTCCGACGGTCATCTTATCGAACACCAATTCTGGTCTCGTTCGAAAAATGAACATTTCGCCAAATCTCAATATTCTAATTTTGGTGCTCGATACACCAATTAAGTCTGTTCATCTTTTGATGTTTGGTTAGCTCCGGAACCCTTAAGGGGCTCCTGTTATATAAACCCCTCGAACGAAGTCTTTGACGTATCGTTTCGAACGATACACTGATGCCAGCTGTTTCCAGAAATTGCCTTTGGAGTATGGATTGCGACGCACTAGGCTTTCCTCTTGCAATTTTGCACAAAAAGTGGTTTTGTTCTTCATAAAAGATATTCTTACGAATTCTTCTAGGCCTATTTTGTAGAGATTGTAGCTTCACGTATCGGGCGTAGGTTTTTGAGATTACCCCTTGTGATACATTTATTGTGGCCGCTATAACCTTCTGTGTCAGCCCTTCTTCAACGAGATCAGTTATTTGACCCCTCTGCACATCGGACAATCCAACAAACGGCATTTTCAATTATTATTATAGGCTTTTTCAAATTTTGAAATTCACAGTTTCAAATCTCAGTGACGACTAATTACAATATCTTGTACATGTGGTGATAACTCAACATTTCTTATTACACTATCCAGTTTTCTTTACAATAAAATACTTCATTCACAAGTAGTCAAAGATCTATGATTAAAATCAATCAATAATTTGGAATAACGAGTGATTCCATATAAATTTGGTTGTGTGTAGTCTAGAAAGTCACAGTATCGATTTCAAAAGATGAATGAAAGTTTCTTATAACTATTATTATTATTATTTGAAAAATAAATGTCGAGGACTTGCCCACAAGACACAAATACACAAAATGTACTGGATACATTCAACTAAACAAAATATTGATATAAATTATAGGAAGATAAAAAAAAGTAAAATGTCAGAATTAGTTAAAACATGAAATAAAATGAATCGAAAGGAATATTCCCTTCAGTTGAATCAACATGAGCTTAAGCTCAATCACGAATACACGACTATCAAATTATGAATATTCCTCAAATTCTGAAACCCAAGATTTTTCGCGATCTATCTAAGATCATTTACATTGTTGACCGAAGAAATTTTAATGTCGAAATTTCGTCTAAAGGTAATTTTGAGGTCGTAGAATCGTCCTAACCTTAACCGTTTTGACAACTAAAGGTAACTGTGGTTGCAAATCATTTCTCTCTATTTTTGTTTTGAGACCCAACCTGAAAAAATGGTAGACACATTCTTACTACGCTAACGGGACTACCAAACTGTTCATTGCCTTAAGATTCTGGAACCCATAATATTTCGCAATAGATAGATTTTTTGGCCCAAATGGTATCAGAATATAATCTTCTAGTTAATCTGAAAAATCTATGGATTTTCATCAAATTCTGAAACCAAAGTATCGACAACTTTATGCAACTATGCAATGGCTGCCCATCATTTGAACTAATTATACAATTTTCTTCCTTTTTTCTTCTGTGAAAAAAAAATTACTTTTAAATGGCTGAGTCTGAGAGAAAATGGTGAACATATTCATCATCTACCCATACGGGACTACCAAACTTAAAATTTTCATCAAATTCGGAGACCCTATAATTTTTCTCTAACATTTTGGAAAAAAAATTCGTTCCCAATTTCTTATACTGAGTACTGGAGGACGTAAAATAATAAGGTTCGATTCTTCCAAACCTCAACCGTTTTGGTGTATAAATGTCGACAACTTGATGCAACAATGCAGCAACAGCTGCATATTGTACCAACTTATAAATTTTCATCAAATTTCAATTTTTTTTTATTGAATTTATTTGTGGTCGCGTCTACATGAAGGTCATTAGCGACTGCTCAGCCACAAAATTACAAGAATATGAACATACAATAATTGAATAATAATTGATATGTATTCAAGAAACTTATTCTTAGTTGTTTGTATTCAGTCCTATGGGTTCGAGGAACTCTATCGTCTTTAGGCATTGTTGATTGTTCGTCAACTAAGGTTATGTGAAGGAAAATCCTCGTCCTACGTTACTGAAGCATCAGTTGTCGACCATCGTTCTTCTTTTTTCGGAATATCTCGTAGTTTGTTTCACATTTTGGTGAATATAGATTTCATCCCTCTACCTTTGATGTGTAGATAGGGGTCAGCATTATGTTCAATTCCTGAATGTCGTTGGATCGTTTGAGAATTGTAGGGCTATATCTTTCAGATTGGGTTCAACTTTGGCGTTTTAAAAAAACATTGGATTTGAATGTCGTTCAGAGGATATTTTTTTGTGCAGTCGTTTATTTGGTCTTTAATAGTCTCAATTATGTTTCGTGTTTTTTGAACTTTATCTTCAGGAGAAATTTCTTGGGTTTTCTTTCGTTTGGCCTTTTGTTTTTTCAATTACGTTTTTCGTTTTTGAGTTGTTCTCAATTGAATTTAGATCTACAGGCATAACCTCAGATCTATCTGTTAAACTGGAAGGCGAAAGTGGTCGCTTGGAGACTTCTTTGGAGATCGTTGTAGGCTGAGGCAACTCACTTAGGTCCGGTGATTCTGTGTTTATAGTACACGAAGTGGTATTCGGTGAATTACTTTCGATTTCTGAATCTTCCGTTATCGTCCTTTGATTCTGTTGTTTACTAGTGCCTCCCTGGAGGGAACGATGGAAGCAGAGGGGAAATTCTTGGCAATATGACCTGCCTCCTTACATTGACAACAGGTTCCATTGTCTGATGATATAAAAATCCAGAAGGCGAAGACATCAATTTCCACTTTCAAGTTTTCAGGAAACTTTTCCAGGTATTCAGGATGGATGTAGACCTGACGCCGAAAACTTTAAACGTGAACCATCACTGAGTCCAGATCTCATAAATATGATCGTTGAGGTTCTTCACACACCAAGTTTGTCTAAACTTCTTCGATGACTTCGTTAGGTACGATAGGAAACACGTTTGACAGTACAATTCTCTTGTTCATGTCTAGCCACGGTATTATCGAGAAGGATTTGCCTTGAACAGTGATTTCTTTATCGATTATAAGATCCGCACTCTCTTTTGAATCTAGGAACATACAAATTCTAGAAGTCCACCCTACTTCAGTTACATCAAGTATTTTACTGATTGCCACCATGTATTCGCGAACTTGAGCACCATCTATAGAATCGATGATGATTCCTTGTTCCCCTTTCGGGTTGTTAGACCGCTGAGCAGCCTTAGCATACCTTTTCGCGTTCACTTGACTTTGCAGTTTAGAGTTTGGCGTCTGATTATGAGTCCCTGTTTGAGCCATTTTGGCAAGTGACCCGACCCACCAGAGTGCAAGAGATAATGTATGATGATCTAATTAAAATTTTCAACTCTCTCTTCTACTGTTTCAAGTGATAACGAAATCGATTTTTCCCCTCAAAATGTATTTGTAGTTTCTACATCAGCATTCTTGCACTGTATGAATGGAAAGAAATAATGAGTGTTAAAATTGTGTTCAGTGAAAGAGGAAAGCAGTTGATGTGTTGTCAACAACGATAAATATTCTTCTTGAAAAATATTGGCAATTAGCAAAGATGGGCTTGTGCGGATAAGAAATGTTAGTCATTTATTCTCACGATGGAGCTAGTGGACGCCAATATTATAGTGACCAGAGAAATCACAGAAGATTGCAATGACTCCAAATCACAAACTTCAAACCGCAAAATTGCGAGTTCAGCATGCTAGGGGAAATGTGTTGTCAATTCATCCGTTTTATGCTTTTTTCGATTAGTATATCTGTTGTCAGTTTAATTTGAAGAAACTTATATATCGCTAACAAGTGTAAAGGAAACTTTTTCTGCGCAAAGCAAAATAAAAATTCGAATGAGGAAGAGGATCAGGAATATCTAGTGAAGGAAAAAATATTTTAGTTTTCTTCTGAAACACTAATCATTGTTTTTTGGCAAATGTAACTCGTTTGTACTTGGACGGTACATTTGATTATTCTTCTGGTTTCTTGTGACAATTTTTCACGATACGTTGATTTTGCAACGGACATGACGTACCGACATTATATTGTTTTTGTTACTAACAAATCAGGCTGAAGTATATAGTGAATAAAACTTCACTCGCCATATTTACAAAGTTTCAATGATACATATTATACGACGCACGGCTCAAAACGATGCAAGAAAGAAATAAAAGTTACACTTTATCTCTCGTTCACAACTGAGAGGGAAATTCAAATGGGAATCCTACCAAACCTAACCTAACTATCCTTACTTTACCTGAAACGTAACCTACTCGTTTCTAAATTATAAATTTAAATTAGGTTTTAGGTTAAGTTAGGTTAGGTTAGTTTTTTGAAAAACTTGTGTTCATTTAGACGGTACATTTGATTATTCTTGTGGTTCCTTCTGACAATTTTTCACGATACATGGCTTTTTTAACGGACATGACGTACAGTTATCTAAGTTCTTTGTTACCAAATAAGCAGGCTGAAATATATAAAAATTTGTGTTCCTTGATAATAGATAAAACAGAAATGAGAACATACACGTGAATATTTATGAAATCGTTGTAGATTTCAAACTCGGCAGTTGAACTAGTGTGGACTGCAGCAGAGCTTATCCATTGTAGATTCCATATTTTGCCAGCTTGACTCAGAAATATTCAAAAACTCGGATTAACAAAAGATAATATAACAACGACAATCATATCTCCAAAAATTAATTTTTTCCTCCCGAAATTTGAGCCGAAAGTTTGCCAATACTTATCCGTACCACAAATACTTGTGCATTATTCCATCGAAATTTCGATGATTCATTTTATAGTTCGCATTCTAATACTATTGTTTATCTTGAGAAATTGAAAAACTTTCAAATGAATCGGTCCAGTGTCACCAAATAAGATTCATGATAAAAATTTAAAGAATCGCCAATATTCATTTCAGAAATGGTCAATAGTTATTGTATGAATTCAATTAGTATTTTCATTAAAATAAATGTTTGTCATTCCTTCGAGGTGAAGATTGAAATATAAACCGTCATTTTGATAATTTTCGTTTGGTGGCCAATTCTTATTTATCCGCTTTATCTATAATATCGCAGATTAAGTACTTTTTGATAAACTCCTTAGTCCTTTTTATGGCCTTGCTTGCTATTTAAAATCTTTTCTTAAATTCAAGGGTATCTAGACATATAAGAGTCAGGCAAGATTGTTGAAATAATTTTCCGCTAGTTTTCTTTTTCCATCTCAGATTCCTATCCCAAACCCCTTCCTTTCACCCTTGTCTTCGTCTGGAAATCATGGAGTGCAAGATGAGAATTGAAGCTGCTAAGCAGAAAGATCTTTGGTACTCTTTATGTACACACGACACTAACACAAGATAAACAGACAAGCTATTGCTAGTGCAATAGCGACAGGGAAACGAGCTTTTTCCTGAGGTTTTTTTCACTCGTTTATTGAATCATACGCAAGATAGTATGGTTCCCCTGTTACATATTTCTGAGCTCACACTTGTGTTATAGATATAAGCATTTATTGTAAATACAATCATTTGAATTTTGCAAATCCTCTTATATATATATATATATATATATATATATATATATATATATATATATATATATATATATATATATATATATATATATATATATATATATATATATATATATATATATATATATATATATATATATATATATATATATATATATATATATATATATATATATATATATATATATATATATATATATATATATATATATATATATATATATATATATATATATATATATATATATATATATATATAAACCTGAGTAAATATTGAGCTGTATATAAAATACTTCTCCTGTTAAGATCGAGTGATCGAAGTAACCTTAAGGATTAACAGACACTAAAATCTTCGAAACCAGAATTACCTATGACTTTTTGACGCATTATTCAGGATAGAATTTACATGCCTTTTAATATTGAACCTAGAAGACAGGTTCTCTGATCTACTATTCATAATAATCGTCAACTAGGACCACAATACTTTATGATTGCGGTGCTACAAGTTTCAGTTCACAGTTCATCTAATTTTTATCAATGAAATCTTTCTCAATGAAAAATAATTACTCATATTTCTTTAATGCAATATTTTGCAAAGGCCAAGGATCAAATTTCTGAATAATGCATCTGTGGTAAGTATTTATTTCATCTTCATATTTTAACATAAAGTATTCCGAAACTAACTTCTCAAAGGGACACCACTAATGCCTACCGTACGGAGCAAATGTCTTGTATCAAATCGGTCTGAGCGCAAGTTTAATTTAGCTGTCGCCATCTATTCAAGGATTTTGTTAACTATTTCATATATTGATCGTTGGTGAGCCATAAGGTATTATACATCGTACCCTCTCATGTAGATTTCTGGTTTGCGACATTGATTTCCCCCCTCGTGTTTCCTGTTTAAACGCTAGTAGAGTAGATGTCGCTACCAAGATATGATCTGAATTTATTTCCATATGGAATATTTTTCTCAAAGTGCGGAATGGAATAATATCGGTAAAATTTTTGTAAAATTTCACAACTGAACCTTTTGAGAATTGCATACATCATCTCCCTATTAGCGAAGGTACTATTAAAAAATTGAAAACAACAGCGGGAATAAGGGCATGTGGCATTTACTCTAAACGATGCAACGTTGTTGTTGGCCAAACCGTTAAGCTGAAGATTCTTCTCATCATTCTAGAAAATTCAATAACACATTCAATAACAGATTTAGTTAATTTTTTAAGAATCAAAAATGCAATTTGTACAGGGGTTACTCAAGGACGATTTAAATCAGAGAGTGGCATTTTGCGAATAAAAAATAAATTCCTTTATATATCAGAACAACATAGGTTTGGAATTAATACGTTTCTCGGAAGAATCTTCCTACACAACAAACGGTTAAGTCAATCGTCAAAACTAATGTAATTGACTTGAAAAAAGCTTTTACTGAATTATGGAAACTTTTACTTGATATCCCAGAGAAGAGATAAGGTGGATCATCGGTATGTTAAGCCTTGAATGTGCCTGCATTAAAGTTTTTTAACAAGTGGATTGGATGAAATAACTGATTGATTGGTCCCAGTTAACCGAATCTTACATCATTGAATTTTTTTGATTGTAGATATCTGAAATCAAGAATCTTAAAGAACAAACCGGATCCTATTGATGTTCTTAAGGAACATATAGCACTAAATTGGGCAGATCACAACACAAATGCTACAAAATGTAAACATTTAATGTCATTGATTAGAATATTGCCCAGGAAGCCCATTTTGGACAATTTACTTTCAGTTTCATTTTATTAAAGATCTATTCATTTAGAATTTGAAGCTGTGAAATGATATTGATATTAATATTAACGAGGAAGGCCCAAATATATGCCTATTGATCCGATTGAACCTCATGAATGGACCCATAAATGAGACAAGTCTCTATTGTTCTACCAGGTGGGTTGAAAAGTTCGTAGGTTAACCCACTTATGCCCGAACTAGTTTTTCTCAAATAACGGTAGGATTTTTAGAAAGAATCATTTATTTTGGCTCAAAGGCAGTACAGGTTTTTAGAACAAAAAATACAAAATTCTAATGAAACATACCGTCCTTTATACAGGTCATTAGGAAAATGTGCTACTACGATCATGGTTTCGTGTGAAACATAAAAAACATTTGATATGTAACCCAACGTCACATTTAAGACATCTGGTATTTGTTTTCGAATGACAGTGTAGACATTTGGTCTGCTTTACTTGGGGACCTTCCAAATGACCAATGTTATCATGACGAATACTTAGGTTAGGTTAGGTTAGGTTAGGTTAGATTGCAATGCAATCTGACCTTCGAATCCTAAATAACCTAATTTATCTTGATTAACTTTATGAATCTGCCAAGCATTGTGCATGCTCAGATCGATGCAGTAAGCAATCAGAGGAAAATACCAGTTTATGCCTCGTATAGACGTTCTATATAAACTAATGTTTTCATCGCCCCTGTCGACGCCACTCATGTTCTAATTATAGGTTATTTATTATATTGGATTTGCACATTCTTCTTGCCTTTATATAAGTAGCGCTTGGCAGTTATTAATGGGACAACTCCAATAGAATTCGAAGAAATAGTCACTATGTTGTCCATTGCACCACTTAAATGTGGTTATCGCCTTTTTCAATTGGACCTCGTTAACCAATGGATTTCCTGGCAATCTATTTTCGCACACAGTTCCATTTCCTCTGGTATTTATCTTTATCGGCATATTCAGAAGATTCATAGAACAGAAAAATTATCAAGAAATAAATGAAAACTGTAAGTGAAGCACTGTTGTTGCAGAGCATCTAAATAACTGAGCACAACACCTGTGCCGACCCCATGTTCCCTCTATTGTTCAAAAGCGTGACTTATGGCACCTTGTTATGATTCTGTGCAATTGACGTAGCCTAACCTGGATGTACCTATCAACATTTGGTACCGATTTCTTATTGGCTTACCGCGAATGTACTGCTTGCACCCATTTCTTCCGAAATAGTGTACCATAGCTTCATTAACGCTGTGATTTTCCGATAGGGAGTTATATCCATAAATATTCCATTCAAATGTTGAAATAATGGAAGAACTTTAGCGAATTTGTCTTGCGTCTTGATAATGGAATTGTCGATTATGTGAAAATTGGACATAAAGTACTCAAATCAACCTCTTGAATACCAAAGTTGGATACCAAAGTTGAGTGCGTATCCAATTATTTTGCCCAGTACATTCAAAGTCGTGGTAAAGATAGAAAACCGCTCAAAATCTAAAAATGCTTTCATTTCTTCGAAACTTACATTTCCGTTTCTATTGTGAAAAGAAGCATAGCGGTTCGTTTCAGTTACAATAAGATTTATCGAAGAGTCAGGAAAAAACTTAGTAAACAAACTCATTGAGGATATATCTTCAACACCTATGGAAGATGGCCATTCTATTGGCTGAGGAACGAGGTCGCCATTTGTCCATTGATAATTCTTCTTTTCCTTCGCCCTTATCTTCAGTTTTTTGCCAGTTCCGCTAGAGAAATTTCATCTTTTGAATAGAAGTCATCATCTCGATTCAGATTATCTTAATAAATTCCTGCAGGTGGTGATAGTTGCGAGCTAGCTTAATCAGAAGGACGAACCTTATCTTCATCCCCAAAATCCTCATCCGTCAATTCACTATTTGCATTAGATGGAGGCATCATAATACCATCTTCGTGAGAAGTTCGTTTCGAATCATTATCACTGTTTTCTTCTTCAAGAAGAGCCAAAATTCAGATTCAAATCCCTGGAATAAAATATGTAATGATTGGTTAGTCATAGCAGCTTATATTCCTAACGTCCTATATTTAGGATGTCAAGGTTTGAATCATCATTTCTCCTAACTAACCAAACCAATATGTATTCATGTTGCTACATTACATTCATCAATTATTCTATTACGTTTATTTTGAGCATAGAATATTTAAAAACTTACCGCTCAAAGGAAATACCATAATACTTATAATTTATATCTACCCCGACATGAGACTAGATAAACATTGATATAGGTAGATGTAAGGTGCGAACAGTTATTAAGTTTTCCCCACTTTCAGAAATACAAGTAAACAATGATTTCTACTAAATATATTATTAAATGCTCGACGCGTTTCGATACACAGTATCTTTATCAAGAGCGAATGAATACTACAAATATATCTTACTAACAAATTGTTATATATACTAAAGAGGAAGTCACTCAGAGGTATCCGTACTTGTACTAATGTTTAGGAAATAAATTCTCATGATTGCTGTGACACACTTTTCAGTTTACAGTCCGTGTTCTTTTCATCACTTAAATTATTTTCGAATACTGAATATATATTCGTATTTCTCTTATTTTTAGTTTTCAGCAAAGGTTAAGATCAAATTACTGAATAATGTCTGATATTAGCACCTTCTAGAGAAGACGCCACTTCTGTATTACGAATGGTGGTAAATAGGAACATTACGATACGCTTTGTTGTACGTCTTGTATTTTATCTGCACGTTGAAAAAGGAGACATAATTATCACACAATTGTGAATGAACGATATACAAAATATGACTAAAAGGTGAAAATGATGGTGCCACGGAAATTCTGAAATACACTACCCACAAAAATTGTCGCATCAGCCTACTTTTAGGACAATACTATATAAACTTTCAGATTGGTCATTCAAGAGTCGCTTGGTAACTTTCAGAAGTGTAAAATAAGAAGATAACATTCAAAAGAGATGAGTTTATGATGGAAAATATCAACAATTTTCAAGTTAATGAAAAATTAAAAAATTCCACTATCTTCAAACTTTGGCGAAGAAACCAATCAACTAGCATCGAATGGTTACTAATCATTTTCAAAATCGAGTGTTTCCTTCCCGGGCCCTAATTTCTGCGTGTATACGTCTCGGAAGCCCCTCAAACAAATTTTGGATGTACTCTTGAATCCTCAAACAAATTTTGGATGTACTCTTGAATTCTCAAACAAATTTTGGATGTACTCTTGAATCACTGAGTTCTGAATTTCAGGAAGCAGATTTTCTAGTTGTTGAAGTGTTCTACAAGGCATCCTACGTTACTGAATTTGCCACCCTATGTTGTCCCAAACATGTTCTATGTGATTCAAGTCGTAATATTGCAGAAATTCTGTAACTACTCTAGCTGCATGAGGCCGAGAATTATCATGCATATAAATGAGTTTTTGACAATCAATGGGCCAAAGGGTAAAACTTGGGGTTAAAGGATATCTGCGATGTATCTGGCCTCTGTCATTCTTCCATTATTCACTAGGACTAACTCAGTTCGACCATGGAAAGAAATGCCTCCCCACACATTACTGAGCCCCCTTCGAAGTTTTCGGTTTACCGGATATTGCATAGCTGATACGTTCCCCAGGTCGTCTGTTTACAGGTATGCGTCTAGCATTTGATACCTGACAGTCCCTGGACTCGTAGAAAAAGAGAACATTCGACAGTTCTGGAATACCCCAATTTGCATGTTCCCTCGCAAACTGAATTCTCGATACTCTCTGGTGAGACGCGGGCCGGTAGAAGCCACCCTTGATCTGATATCGTCTTTTCTGAGCCTGTTCCTAATAGTTTGCAATGAAATATCCACATTTCTGGAAAGTGCAAGTTTATTTTGTAGCATTCTAGCCGTACAGTGCTGAACTCTTAGTGCAGTTAAACGAAGGCAACGATCATCAACTGGTTTTGTATTCCGATTTCTTCCCTGTCCGGCCCTTCTTCCATATTCCCCTGTTTCGTGGTACCGATTGATTGCTCTTGAAATAGTGCTTTGGTTATTATTCAACAAGTTAGCCACGTAACGTTAGCTTCGCCCCTCCTCTAGAAGTGTTACAATTCTTACCACTTCATGATCACTCAAATAGGGTCCAGGACGTTCAGCAGGCATTATAATTAATTCGAAGATTCGAAAATCTACAAGAAACACAGAAAACTTGCATTAATTTAGCGTAAAAACTGAGGAGAAATTGAATGGATACTGATAGTCAAATAAACTCATTCTTGTTTCAGACGTGTTTGAGATCAAATTGAAACAAATGTTACTACATAGATGATATTTTTTCCCCTCATATGTCCAAAACCATATATTGGCAAAAAAACTGCGATCGAGCTGCTTTATCGATTGTGGAATTCAGATAACCAAGTGATGCGACAATTTTTGTGGTGTGTGTATTTATCTACAATTCGTGAAGTTTCCTTGGAAACTATATTTTTCACTATTTGTGGTTGACATGAAAACATGTTTTTACTTGCACAAAATAATCAAACAGATATCAGAGGATGCTTGTACGAAATTATCCATCATGCATTTGAGTCAAGCTGGTTTTTATAACGAGAATAACTATATCAATCAATTAAATCATACTTTTAGCCGGCTCGGTGGCGTACGGGATATGATGCTCGTCTCCTACGCAGAGTTACCTGGGTTCAATTCCCACAAAGCCGGTGCGATTTTTCGGATTCTGGGAATCGCTTGAGTGTCCATCTTTCGGAGGAGATGTAAAGCTGTCGGTTCTGTCTAACGGAGATGTGTTGGACAATAAAGATCCCTTTCCTCGACACGAGAGGGGTTTGGCAAAATTCCCGGGTTAGTGAGGTGACAGAATTCCCCGGCGTGTCATTAGCCGAAAGGCAGAAATAGAGCACGTTAAAGAAAAAACAAACAACAATGAATCGAGCAAGCACTCTGAATCAACATTGGCCAAACCTGAAGACAGTGGTCGTAGAATTATTGAAACCAATTTGTTCAAAGACTCTTGTGGTCTTCAATTAAAACGGAATTCTGAAAATATTTCGACAGTTAACAGTTGTCCACTATTTTGGAAATTACTCAAGATCACGCAATAATTTATTTAAAATTTTGTATTGATTCTTAGTAACGTATTTTACATTTTTTCGAGTGAATCCTCGGGTGATGAAATTAGTGAAGTTATTTTATTCGTGAGACTTCTTGGAGGTACTTGTTAAGTTCAGATGTGGATATATTGTTTCAATCATTTCGAGAAAAGAAAGTATTAACTTAACGGCTGATAATTTAAGACAACCATGTTGATCCCTTGATACAAATCGAATTTATAATCCTTTGGAAGTTCATCCAGCTGAATTTTCTTCGATTTAATGAAAGGATGTATGAATAACGTGGTCGTCTGGTGATGATATCACCACTAGGTTTCCTTATAGCGGAAATATTGATTAATTGATGTCTACCATAGAGAATAGAATATGGAATTATAACTTCCAGTAAAAATTCACTTTTAGTACAAAAACGTCAATGACATATTTATTTTTCCAAGAGTCACTGCCAGACAATTTAATCATTTTCTCAATCCATCCGAAAATGAAATCGAAAAGGAGAAATAACATCAAACATCATCTCAAAATCTCTTCATTTTGACCTAAAATAGCATAGCATCTTTAGAAAACCCAGTAGCATGGATATATGTATTCCCACGGACTCCAACCATCAATATTAATATTGAAATTTCGGCATAAAATTCTTCTGTGTTCCACAGGGCATTCTCGTCACTTTTATTTCAAGAAAATCTTGAAAAATAAAATGAATCCACTTTGATAGTGACTTGATTGTCAAAATACTGAAACCAACTAAATTACAATTTAGTAGATATATACAATTACAAATACCAATAAATCCGAAAAGTTCACTACTTCAACATATTTTGAACAGTTACATGTCAATGTAGCAGATAACCATCCTAAATAGTAACCCAATATTTCATTCAGAACTCAAAATAGTAAATCATTACTCTTACTGATTGCTAAAAATCCTCAGAGAATAAATGAATCAGGAATTTTTTATTTATGTTGTCTACACTGCAGAAACTTTCATATAGATCGAATGGCTGTTCCTTGAATATAGGATATACAGAATATAAGATAAAGAGAATGAACTTTGTTCATTAAAAGTAGACAAGATTCAAACATTGGTTCCTCACTGCTTTCAAAATGGTAATTCCTTCCAAGTACTAATAAATTGAAAATCCTACACATTGCCAAAAAGTATTAGCAGTTGAAATTTTTGTATCACTATTCAATGACAACTTACAGTTAATGTATGATAAAACTGATTGATGTGAATCCCAAATTTTGAATGGATTCGAAAAATAATTCCGTTTCAAACGTGTGTGAACTGTATGCCTAGTTTTTGGTGTTTCTAAATATAACTGAGAACTTACACTGCGTCAAAAAATCAACTCGCAATTTCAATATTTCGAATCTCCGGGCGTATTTCAAGAAAATGATTTTTCTTTCTGCACATGTTCTTATCAAAAGGAATAAAATGAAAACAATAAATTGAAATTTTCGAAGAAGCGACTATTTACTGACGACAGCATTTATTGATTAAATTTTATGAGTAATGCTTTTTTCTTTCTGATCCTTCAACGAGCTTTATTTCTGCCTTTCAGCTAATGACATGCCGGAGAATTCTGTTACCTCACTAACCCGGGAATTTTGCCGAACCCCTCTCGTGTCAAGGGAAGGGATCTTTAGGGTCCAACACATCTCTGGTAGACAGAACCGACGGCCTTACATCTTCATTTACATGGTTGCTCAAGTAATTCCCAGAATCCAAAAAATTGCACCGACTTCATGGGGCTTGAATCCAAATACCTCTGCGCAGAGAACAAGCAACGGAGCAGGTACACAAGTAATATTTGTTCTTTTTGAAAATGTTTATCTTCGGTGATAATACAACGCGAATCTCGAAATGACAGAATTATAACGTCCACTAGTGCACTTTAGATGATCTACCTCACTTCAATTCCTACCTTGATTCTATATTCCTGTATCACTACTGATGTGTTTCTGTCAAATTTAATAATTCATTCTACTCCAATATAACCTCAAGGAGGCAATAAGATTTAATTTTTAAATTCTCGAAAATTAAGAATTTGAAGGGTTTTGAAGAAATATCTACAGTAAATAAAGGAAATGACTATTTAACTCTCAAAAGTAAATTTCTAGTTTACCCGTAAAAATTGGGGTAAGTAATTTCATCTTGATCTTATAGTCCTAAGTGGTTCTTTCATTTTCCGATCCTTCTAAATGTCTCAATATTATCGCAATTTAGTTTTTTTGTTGTTCTTTCACTTCAAGAAACATTTTCTGTTTATTTTATTGTACATGAAAATATTGTTAATACAAAACAAAATCGTTATTAGACAGAACGGATGCATAGAGGGGGTGAGAATACTTCCCCACGTTGATAGTCCTAGGTTAGACCTCCAAGACTAGGCGTACCCACGACATCTCGAAGTGGTAACGACCTCAATATTCCGTTTGACAACCGATACCTTGTTGGATGATTCCTAACTGGGATATCGCCTTTGTTTCACCCCCTACAATTTGTTAGATAAGTTTTCTCGTTTGAGTATGTCTATTAAAAACAATTTTTACCTAATTTTTGACAATTTAAATACAATGGGTATTTAAATAAAAACTGTTTAAGTTTCAACCGAGGATTCTGAAGTAGATGTTCCGCGATATTTCAGAGTACTGACTCTACCGAGCGACTGAAACATTAATTTTGAAAATTTTACATATTTATATAGAACATGTGTCCCATTCGAATGTTTTGAGAAAATTTTGCAGGTACATGGAGACCAGTAGTCCTGAAAGGATACCAGGACAAGGACGACCTCGAGCAACTACGGCGATCCATGACCGTAATTTGAGAATTTTCTCGTTGAGACAACTGTTCACTACTATGAAGTACCTTTAAATGCTGCTTCGATAGAACAGTAGACTATACATTTGCACTCAAACTATTCATGAATGTCTCTAAGAATTTGGTTTGAGGTCTCTTGTAGCTTCAAGGCAAGAGAAATCTAACCTAACCCAACCTAGCTCTATCGCAACACATCGAAGAATCCAATTAATGCTTGCCATGGAACATCTTATTCAGGAGCTGACTGGAGGAGTGTTCGTTCACAGATAAGTTGAGATTTTATCTATATCATACCGAACGTTATTCTCTAGTGTCTTCTTCTTCTTCTCCTTGTACCATGTGCACTGAACGTTGGCGAACACTCCTTCATTTCCATTCATGTCTTGGTCAGGATGCCCTCTTCAGCCAGTCGGAATAATGTTGCTGCGTCCGAAATATTGCACTAGTTTCTGATGTTTCTGAACTAGGAGTGTTGTTTTCGACCTAGACCCATTTTTCCCTAGATTTCACCTCGCAACATTAATTTGGGAATCTGGAATTTATCCCGCTTAGCATTAGATCCAAATACGATATTTTTCTCTGCTTCACGATGTCTAGGAATTGTCTGTCTATTCCTGCTTTTCGTAAAACTTCTTCATCAGTAACATGCTCTGTCCAGGGTATCCGTAGCAGACGCCGACTTGTCCACATTTCGAAGGCTTCTATTCGGTTTAAGGTCCTAGTTTTAAGTGACCCAGTCTGAGCACCGTACAGCAAATAGGCCAAACATAGCAACGAATCAATCGACTTCAAGTGTTCAGAGACATATCTCTTTGAAGAAGGTGGTTCCGTAGTTTGTTAAAGGTTGTCTTTGCTCGGCCGCCAATTCTACAATTCACCTCCTCATCGCAGTCCCATCTTTCATTAAGAGTGACACCCAGATATATAAACTTTGTTATTCGCTCTATTCTTGTCCTTTGATATTGAGAGGTGCACAATTTTAATTATTTCTACAGACCGTCATCGTTTTTGTTTCGGCAGTGTTTATCTTCAACCCTAGCTGTTCTCCATGCTGGTTTATTTTATTCAGTAAAAGTTGAAGATCTTCCAAGTTGCTGGTGAAAATAAGGGTATCATCTGCATACCGGATGTTGTTCAAGAGATGTATATTTATTTTCATTCCTGTGTTTCGTTTTCTTGTGCCCTCTGAAATATTTTCTCCACATAAATGTTGAATAATATAGACAGAATACATCACTGCCTAACCCCCTTCAAAATGTCTAGGGTTATTGTTGTTGTGTCTCTATTTATGTGAATCTCAGCTGACTGGTGCCAATATAGTTGTTAAATTATTCTGATATCTTTCTCATCTATATTCATTTCCTGTAAAATTTCCATCATCGCATCTTGCTTCACGTTATCAAATGCTCTCTCATAGTCTATGAAACACCTAAATGCATTTAGTCTTTAGTCATAGCACTTTTATTCCAGCGATTTTATCGACAACATGGCTTATCTGGGACCGAGTCCTTTAATGAATTCAAACTGAGTGTCACCACTCATGTTTTCGTTTTTTTCTGTAAATTCTTGAGTGAATTATTCGTAGAAATGCTGTAAGTGCATGGTTCATAAGACTTATGAGTCTATAATCTTTACAGTGTTTTGGATTGGCTTTTTCGGAATGGTGTTGATGTAAATTTCAACGAGTCTATTGAAATCTGCCCGGTATCATATATAATATAGAAGAAATATGTGAGCTGTTTGAAATCGATTTGCTTCAAGACCTCTGTATGCGAGTCATCGTGTCCTGGACTCTTATTGTTCTTCAGGTTATCTACCGCATATATCACTTTCGACTCTTAAATTCTGGGACCGCTCATGCTTTCGATTTGAAATGTGGTGTTGAGATTGATGCGTTGATCGTTAAACAGAGTTTCAGCATATTCTTTCCATACTCTCTTCAGTTCATCAGATTCAAGTATTGGTATCCCTTGCTCGTTTTTAATCATATTTATCGATGTTTTTCTGCCTGTACCAGTTATTTCTTTCACCTTCTTATGAAAATTAAATGAGTCGTGAAGACGATGCAGTCTTTCAGCAACGTCACATTGTCCTTGGGTCCATTTCTCTTTGGCTTCTTTAATTTTTCTCCTGATGATGATATCAACTTCCCATTATCGAACTGGTACATTCTTCAATAGACAATAGACTTGGTTTTCGTTTGCCGTAGTTTTTCGATTAGATTTTCAGTGGCCACTTGAATATTAGATTTAAGTTAATTACAGATCTCATTAGATGTATTTTCTTCGGCTGGATTGTTTTCTTGGCACATTTTATCAAGTTCTCTTCTCAAATTTGCTCTTATTTCTGGTTGCCTTAGCGATTGTATGTCATATCTCCTATTGTTGAGCTTTTTAAAAACCAATTTACATCGGAAACGAAAGTTGGGATCAAAAGAATATGCTGCAACTTGAGTAATGGCATTTTGATATATTTTGTTAATTGTGATGTAGTGAATTTGGTTTTGTACGATATTGTCGCAATTATCTTGTGGCGATTTCCATGTGTAGAGCATACTTGGATGTAGCTTATAATATGTATTTTTAATTATCATTTCTTCTTCTTGGCAAAACTGAATAAGCATTTCATTCCTAGCACCTCTAAACGCTCCTGTTACTCCTTCTACAACTCCTCTGCCTACCTTCGCATTAAAGACGCCCATTAATATATTAATATCAGGGTAATTTCATGGTTTTTCAATTTTTGTAAGACTTCTCTGACCTGTTCGTAAAATTGTTGAGCCTCAGCATCCGACTTGTTTGCTATGGAAGCGTGAACTTGTAGTATGTTTATGTTGGTCGGTTTTGCATTTATTTGTAATAATATGATTCGATCGGAGTGTGCAATCACGTTTTTTATGCACTTATCTATCTCATTCGATATGATAAGCCCAACTCCACTTCGATGTTCAGGTTCGTTGTTGTCGCTGTAGTAAAACGTCATTTCTCCTTTCCTACAAATCTCGCTATCTGGCCAACTCGTTTCTGATATGCCGAGAATGTCAATGTTCATTCGTTTCATTTCTTGTATTACATTGTCTAGTTTACCCCTTACTCTCAAGTGTACAGACGTCGAAATAATTGATATACTTGGTCCACCTATCTATGGTTTTGGTGGAGATTCAATAATAGTGTGGGGAGGAATTTCAATAAACGCATTGACCTGTTAAGAGTGAATAATGGAGTCCTGAATCTTCAGAGGTAAGTTATAGACATTTAAAGAGAACATGTTGTATTTGCAACAAAGATGGTTGAAAACTTATTTATGTATGATGGCGCATGATCAAACTAGGCTCGTATCGTTTTTAACTACCATCAATATCATAAAATTATTTCAATCGAGTGGCTCGTACGAAGTCCAGACCTTAATCTCATCGAACATGTCTAGCACATTCTTAATAAGAGATTAAGAAGCCAGGAAAATCAGCCAGCTACCCTGAAAGAGGTTCGGAAATTTGAAACGATATGGATCACAATAGTATAAGGTCATCAATTTTGAGTGTGAACCGTAGATGTCATGCAGTAAGAAATAAGTTTTAGATATGCTCAAAGTTTCTCTGAATAAATATGAATTTTCGATTCTATGCATTCATTTCTTGGCGCAGTGTATTTATGAATACCACGGCACTTTATACTTGGTTTCATACTATCCGATGATGAAAGAGCGTTCGAGCACGCACACAGTAAACTATTATTTCATTTGTTATAGTGAAATATTTATGTTTCAGTCACATTTGACTACTAAATAGTAACGTCTTCATCTATACAGTGTCTTATTCAAAGGAGTTCTCTCGACTTTCCTGAGATGTTTATTTATGAAGAAAATATAATTGTGCCTATTACTACGAATGCTGTATAAGCGGAATCTTGCTGCAAACATGAAAATAATTGAAATATTATTTTTTGCAAAAAGGTAAAGGAAAAATTCACTACGTATTTTTAAGTTTTATTGATGGGGAATTTCACATACTTATTGCAAATAAATTTTTTCAGCATTATTTTTCAAAGTTTCCACAAACTTCATTAAATTTACAGATGCAGTGAGTCGGAATACTAGTAATTCAGTAATTCTAGCTATATTACGCTAATTTCCCCACGGAATATCTCTATAATAGCATCTTTGCATAAAAGGATCAAAGCAATTCTACATCAAGATGCAAGGGCTAAATGCAAATTCCCAGTTAGATTCTCGGATGAGCCTGATGGAAGTTTCATGAGGGCAAAACACTTTAACTTGGATTTATGTTCGACTAAAGAGAGTCAACAAACAATTTATAAGCTTTCAGGAATTATTACTTCAGTCAAGGGAAAATGTGTCAGTTGGTTCATAAGGGAATTTTATTTACCTAACTAATATAGACTATACACGCAGAAATATCAAGTCAGCATAGATCTATTGGTAACTTTGAATTTGATTTATTTGCAGTGAAAATAGAGAATATCATAACATGACAGAAGGGTTTAAATTGAACTGCTGAGTTTAACTTGCCGTTAACTTTTGATAAAGTTCGTAAAAATGTGGGTAATTGCTTATCGAGTTCGTAATAATGTCTAGAACAGTGATCGCCAGTCAGTCGACCGTGAGTTACCCATAACTCGTGAAGTCATACTTTAACGTTTATAACTAATAGAATCTACCATAAACAGAAAGAAATCATATCATAAAAATAAACATCGGCAATATGGCGATGTTACAGACGCCATCATGATGAATCAGCTGGAATTCAATTCTCGAGAATGATCTGGGTTGCTTTGAAAGGAATAAATACATATAGTTCGCACTTTAAAACTAAACAGTAAAATCAATGTCCAGAGGGTTCTCTCAGTGGGAAGTAGAGTGTCGAAAGAACCATGGCAAACAGTAATAAGAAGAAGATTCACAATTTCCATTCAGAATAAGATCAGCCAATATATTTGAAAACAGTTGACAAAATCAAGGCTGCAACTGAGGTATTATACTATGTGTCCCAAATAACTGCACAAAAAAAGGCATAATAAGACAGCAAAATGATGAAACAGGCGTTACTAAAAGAGGTAGATTTGTGATTTGACAACTTCAAAAATAAAAACTGACTCAGATGATTGTTTTTTCATTTCAACTGAATGAATCGTCAGATGTGGTTGACACGTCTTGGGCGGCCATGTACGACAGAAGGGACGGTTTATAGTGATTCTGTGATTAAACATTACCTTGCACGTGACATTGAACTTTGCCAAGCGGCAGCGTCACTCTAAGTGGGAGACGCAAGCTTTACAATATCAGTGACTGTCAGGGTGGATAGATTTCGACGTTCTAGTATTGCAGCTAAGTCAATGAAGGAAAAAGCCTTCATGAGGAATTCATTGCCGAAAACAGGTTCAAGCAAGAATTTTTCGTAATTAAGTTATTTGAATCTTTTGAAAATTTCTACAATTTAAAATTAATCCAATCTATTGCTTTTGTTACCTCCTGTAATTGACAGAGTTGTGAGACTCAATATTCAGCATTTCAAAGAAGGTTTTCCTTCCAAGATATTATTTTTTCTTTAGAATGGAAGGGTTTTCGAAATCGAACTCGTGGTTGTCAGAGGCTGCATGGACAGCTAATGCTGTCTTGGGATTTGTGATAAGTCATTTAGTATATATATATATATATATATATATATATATATATATATATATATATATATATATATATATATATATATGTTCATATTGTTACCGTTTCCACTACGGTATCTCACCATAGATCGCTCTAGGCCTCTCCGAATAAGCATGTTACCGTGTTAACCACGCTTTCTTAATCACAGATCGCCAAGTAGGCCCATCGACCAGGCTAGGCACTGAACGTACTCTGGGCCTACCTGAACCGAGGGTTTAAATATCCGTGCATTTCGGAGACTCACCCACTTTCTCTTCAACGACCTCTTCGAATACTATCTCAGAAAACCGGCTGCAGCACGAGTTGCCACGAGCCGGCTTTCCGTACCCACGCCATATTGCCAAACCGCCGTTGTTTTCCAACGAACCACGTGTTTTTATTTCATTTTAATTCTACGTTTACAAAGAGTGTTTGTGTTAACCATCAGTGTTTCCATCGTGTGTGTGACCCCATCCCGGTAGCCATATATTCTTGTACTTGAGTATTTACGAGTTTGACCGATATAAACCTACTTACAGTTTTCACATGAAAGTTCATATACAACATTAGACTGCATGAGAACAGGACTGGAGTTTTGATCTCACTAAAAACATGTTTTTTTGTGGTGTTTGTGTTACGAAAAGCGATTTGTAGTTTATCAGTTGCAAGAATTGAGGAGATACTTTCAAAAGTCCTGCCACTTATGTTGAGCCTGTGTAAAATTTCATATGTTTCGCCATATCACAGAATTTAAATTGCCTTGTCGTTTGTCTGCTGGTCACGCAAACCTTAATTATGTTGCTATTTTATTTAGTGTCATTTCAAAGATTAAACCCTTTTCAAAAATATTCATTTCTTTATATTTTTCATAGCATAGTGTAATTACTTATCTGTGATATTGAATTTCATCTAAAAACCTTCAATTGTTTTCAAAATTTTTCCATGTTGTTGAAATTTTCATTATAGATTTTCTTGTTTTCTTCTCTCCCTATAGAGCCCTGCAGATGAAAAAATAATTTTCTGAAACGTCGGCAATTCTGAGGAAAGTTTTTCTCTAAACACCACCGGTGAAATATGATCACAGTATTATGGAAAATCTATAATTCAATGAAATTTCGGAGTTTTTTCTAGTTTGAGAATAAATTTAAAGGATAATTCCTCTCAATTGGCCAATAATGTATGTAATTTTGAATAGTCGAAGAGTAGTCAATAGTGAAATACAGTATAACACTTTTTTACAGTTATAGAATATTAGATTCCCTTAGCCTGCTTTCCACAGGATTCATTACTATACATAAAAGTCCGTGGAACGCAAAAAATAAACGTCGATCAATCACACATACCATATGCATGATTTATCGTAAACCGCCCCCGTATCGACGGTATCCAGTGAATCGTAACCAATTAGCATCAATAAGAATAATGAAGCATCCACCAAATTCGACATTTTGATTAATACGATATCGTTTTATCACCACATGGAAGTCCTATTGACATTCGGATGCACTGTATCCTTCGTCGCATGTCTATTCTGATCCTGATTAATATATCGCGTTTTTCTGCTTCTGTAATGTGGCAAAAAAGCAAATGATTGTTCGAATTTCGACAAAGAGGGGACGGGGACAATTTACATCAGTAATCTGTAGATTTTCCTATTTTATTATTTTCTTAGGAATACCATACGAATATATAGCTGAAGTTGACAGTTCCATATTAAAATGTAAAATAGAGGCGGCGCGGAGCGTCATTCAGCCTGAATTTCTTCGAAGCAGTGAAAGGTTGTCCTGATTTATTGTTAAAGAAGATTCAATATTCTAATGTATTGATTTGTTTTGACACTGAGTTACGAACAAAAAGTTACGAAGCTATTTCCGAAGGATGAGGATGACCGTCTTCAAAATGCGAAGTTGTTGACTGTGAAAAATGTTTGAACATTCAACATTCCATGTTTCATTTATTTCAGTAGTCGCTTATATCTTCAAACTGCAGAGGTAGTTTGTTAATTTAGCAATGTACACGGAGCTAGTACCAATCTAAAAGAAAAATAAGCACATTTGCTCTCGACAAACATACATGTTTTTATTTTATTGATTAACAATTTTCACCTACTAATCGTAGGTGTTCGAAAAAATAAACAAAATTTTTATGAAGCCACAGTTGCACGTCATATAGGACTTAATATAGGGAAACAATTTCAATATTAACCAAAATATTTGCAGGTAAAAAATACAATGAGAAGATTGACTGTCAGATACTGAGTAGGCGACTAGAACCCTTTGCGTTGTATCATACTAAAAATACTCTTTTTAATGTTTTTTCATGAATTAACAACATTTGTTAGAATATAGTATGGTTCGTGAAAATGAAGCGACCCTGCCGTACGAAAATTTCCAAAAGTAACATGCAACGGATATTTCAAAAAAACCAACGAGATATTCTTTTATGAGGAATGATATTTGATGGAAATAATTGATGTAGGAAATCAAAAGTTTCGCCATTATTCGGTATGCATGATTCAGAATATCTGAGGATTCGCCAACACGCATTAAAAATTCAAATATTGATAACCAAATCAAGACAATGTATGCAATTTCCATTATTTCCACTAGCTCTTTTATAAAACAGGCTGAAAACGGGCCGGCCATTTCACTGGCCTATAGTTCCAATCGAATTATTGCCAGAATTGAAGTTAATTAAATCAGCAACGGCCAAAGTTTAACGAGGAGGAGCTCGATTATGTTCAAAAATGATATTTCTTCTCTCACCAATAGATTTTTCATGAAAATATTCATCAATAATGTTATTATCTTCAATTTCAAGGTATATTTCTCCAAGAAGGTTCACTAAGAAACACGTACGCTAATTCACACAATGAATTGAACCCATATCGGCTTTGATGTCAACGACTGCATATTTCTGCATTACTAATGTGTTTGTCAGTCCGAATTATTTCTCGGAACAACGAATTTTCTTCAGATTTCTTTAAAAACCAGTTGCAAATATCAAGCTGATGTTGGAAATCTCATGGCTGCAAAAAATTTGGGATATTCGCAAGGTCGGCATTTACTTTGTCTTGAGAATACTGAGCTCCTGACTCTCGGTTACTCTAGTTTACAATTCATTTGTCTCATTGAAATCGAGGGATTGGCAGTTACACTACCTTTTAGATCAATTATTGCATCTTCTCTATCAATTACATCATATTCTTTTTCCATGCGACATCAAAAGTACCATGATTCATGAGATTTACCCTCATGACGGCAACGTTCCTTCGTTATTATAAGGATAAAATATCCACACAGAAGTTGTTGATTGATGAAAAAATATCAAATGAATTATCTGAATTGTCGTTGCAGGATTTAATTTTAGAACTATCATAATGAGAGCACAGAACATACTTAAGCTATTTTCACAATTCCGTGTTGATTCTGTGAATAAACATAGAAATATTAGATAAAATTACGGAAAAGTTATTCAATTTTTGGTTTCTCAAGAATGAAGAAATTGTGAGTACACGTGATATATTTTCGAAATGAGAAAAGATATAATACTTGCCTATGGTTAACGTTTAAAAAAAATTCAACGTCGCATTAACCGACCGTTTGTGGAAATGATTTGCGATTCTGATCTGAACCAATTTGTAAAGGAACCAACCCGCTTCAGAGTCAATCAAAATCACTATTTACTTGACCTTGTCTTGGTGAGCGATCCTAATTTATTTTATGAACTTATTCACTTACCACCATTTGGAAGATCTGACCACGAGACTCTCCTCTGCAATATACAGCTGACATTCAGTTTTACAAACAGGAAATGCTGCCGAACAATACGATCCACTAATTATCCCGATTTGAACATGAAACTTGACGAGATCGATTGGACTGGTTTGTTTCAAGATTACGTGGACGTGGAGTCGATGTGGAATGCATTTCTGACTACTCTTAGGGGAAAAACCACCAAGTGTACTACATCCAGAACCGTTGTCACCATCTCATCTAAGCCTTGGATTGAGAGTAATATACTCAAGATGATTCGTCACAAAAAATCATTGGCAGCGATACACTCGGAGAAAATTGGCTGTAGATTACCTAGCCCACAGAGAATACTCAAATATACTATCCAACAGAATTAAGGAAGCTAAGAAGAAATTAGAGGCACAACTCGCATCTGGAGGCGATTGCAAAAGGTTTTTCAAATACGTTCTTTTTGCTACGTGCACAAAGGTAATTGCTCCGGTTGTAAATGATCCTAGGGGACGGAGATGAACTCAACCCGGAAAACTACCGCCTAATACGCCTAGTCCCTATCAGAGCAAAAATCTGTGAGAAAATTATCCTTGAAAGAATACTTGAATTCATTCTGCTGAATAAAATCATTCAAGATAACCAACACGGATTTATACCGGGTCGTTCAGTAATTACTATCCTTCTGAAGTGTGTGGATGCTTGGTCGAGAATGATGACCACCTACCTGTCGATGTTATCTACCTGGATTTCAGGAAAGCATATGACCGTATCACTCACTATCGGCTCCTTTACAAGCTCAAACACCTGGGTATCCTTGGCAATCTTCTTTCTTGGATAAAGGTTTTTATCTCCAATCGCAATTTTCGCGTGAGAGTGGGGAAAAAAGCTATCTTTCAAATAGTCAGTATCCAGTGGGGTATCACAAGGATCAGTCCTCGACCCCTTTTATTTCTTCTCTTCACCTATAACATACTATCAATATTAAAATCAGAGTATTCACTCTTTGCTGATGACACCAAGTTGTACTGCGACCCACTCTATTGCACCGCTGCCCTTCAACGAGACATCAACTCTATACTCAAGTGAGCCGAAGATTGGCTCCTACCACTTATCTACTCTAAGTGTCGAGTCCTTCACATGGGTAAAAACAACCCGCGTCATTCATATAGTATTTCTGGCCAAAACATCCTCACTACCAAAGTCCATTCAGATCTGGAAGTACTCGTTTCCGATGGGCTAACTTGGACAGAACATATAAATCAATTGTCGTCCAAAGCGAAGAAAATGATCTGTATGATCCAAAGGTCCTTCTCTGCCTGCGATCTCGCTACTTGCAGTACTTTGTACGAAACTTACATTCACCCTTTACTAGAGTTCGCCGGACCTGTCTGGAGTCCGACTCTTATCTGTGATGTCCAGTGCTTGGAGAGTGTACAGCGGCGGGCAACTAGGATGCCTTATGTTGTCAGATATTCAAATTATATGGAGAGACTTTGCCTGCTAAACCTACCCTCGTTTTCTGATCGACGTCTCCGTGGGGATCTCATAATCACTTATCGTGCTCTACGTAACCTGTTCGGTGTGAAACTCGACGACTTATTCATTTTAAATACCGAGGAACGTCTACACGCCCACCATCTGAAGTTACGCAAAAAAAAACTACAAAGTCTCATGTCGGGAGAGTTTCCTGAGCAACATGATATTTGGAACTTGGAACGCCCGGACCGCGGAGGTGATAGGTTCGGAAACAGTGAATTCTTTCAAGAATGCTCTGGACTCTTGGCTACAATCTGAACAATAATACTACTTTATATTCGCACTATTTCTCTATTTGTTTATTTCTTCTATGTATTCTCAACCCTAGTCTTGCATGATGCGTTCTCGCTGCTAAGCTTTTTTGTTTGTTTTTTTCCAAAGATCTAGCATCACTTCACCGAAACTTTATTTCAAAACTCGACGCGCGTTTTGCCAACTAAATTGGCATCATCAAAATATTGAACTATCATCTCCAGATGATGTCATGGTAAACCGGTCACCGGGTTTGGAAAATGGAGTGTTGGTGAAGTGGGGAACAGTGCTTTTAGTCTGAAACTCAGACATAATTGTTTTTAATAATTGGAGTACAAACATAATACAGCCATTCTAATACAATTATTCGAAGATTCAACTGTGAATTCATCGCGGTATTTGCTCTCAATAAAATTTATAATACATATATTCTGTTGAAGATACTGTTCTTTGCAATACAAATCCTTCATCATTAAGAAATGTTGAGAAAGAAATTGTGAGTATTAATACTATAGCTTCAGGACGAATAAGTGACAATGCAGCAAATGAGTTGTCATAAATGAAATCCAAAATTGCCTTTAGATCTCAAAATGAATTTTCATCACCTCTATTTAGGGCTGAGAATCCCATAGACAATTCACATAAATCAGGAGTTGATATTAATTTCTACATACTGCGAGATGTAGTCCTTTCAAAATTAGATATAGAGAACATCCCACCTCATTCATTACTAATAAGCAAGTTTGAAACATTGGCTAATCATTGCATAAATAATGATCGTTCTTTTTCTAGTACTTATAATGGAATACTCAATAACCTAGTAATAATTGAAATTTAAATGACCTCTCTCAGGTTATGACCAGACTGATTGGTGTGAATGAAATTTTGGAGAATTCAAATTATTACTATCATTATTCATTTCAACGGATGGTAACTCTATACTGGGTGATTCACCAGTGGCGCGGTGCTTTGTAGTTCATACACTCTTGAAGATTTCATTTTTATTCGAACGGTATTGTAATTAGAAAGTAAAATTCTACTTCAGCAATCCATTTCGAAGTAAACAGGTTGTCCCAATTTTGTATAAAAATATCTTGGGAGGTTTTTTCAAATTGGAAGACCACTTTTTTGTTCAAGATTCAGGAGTGGCCTAAACTATGCTATAAAGTTTTTGAGTAATAAGTTTTTTCGTGTGTGGATTCGTCACAATATTTTTTTTCCGTAAATTTTATGAGAATACGATCTCACATCATCGCATGCTCCTTCGGCCAGAGAGGATGAATACTATTTCCTTTCGTTTTCTTATTGCCCAAGGATAGCTTTACTGATGAATTGCAATATATTATCCTTATTTTATACAGGAGTGACTCAAAAAAATTATTGAATATTGTAATTTTAAAAATATCATATCTTTATTTCTTGAAATGGAATATTCTTTATTTTATTATTCATGTCAACGCATAAAATATTGAGTCATATTTTTGCAGAAGTAACCTTATATTTATCTTCGATCATTTTCGAAACATTCCATTATTTGTGAAAATTTTGGATGAAAATTCTACAAACCGTATCGAGCATTTTCGAAATAAAAAATAAACTAAAAGAATAAAATCATTGGTTGCGAAAGAATAGTTTATTAGTTCATATCATAATACTTGATCAGAGAAATTGAGATATTCTAAGGTAGTCACGTATGAAATACGACAAAGATTGGTTTTTGGTGAAATGATCTGCAAGGTGTTGAACTATTTCAATAAGTGTTCGAAATATTGCCCACAACTCAATCCTTCTGAGGAAAGTCCGTTGAACTTTCGAAAATATTTGCGGATTAACTGACTAAAAGGCGTCGACTATTATTTGTCTCATATCTAACTGTGTTGTAGAAGGAATTTGGTAAACGATGCCCTTAATATAACCCCACTAGAATTGTAAGGTCCAGAGACCTAGCTGGCCATTTAACAGGACCACCACGTCTTATCTATTTGTTTGGAAATACATGATTTAAATACTCCCTAACCTGATGTGAGTAATGTCCCGGTGCTCCATCCTGTTGAAACCACAAACCTTGTCTTATTTGATCTTTTACATCGGCAAGTAACATTGGTAGATGATTTTGCAGAAAATCTCAATATATTTAACTATTGGGGTGCCCGTCGGAAAAGTGCTCCCCAATTAGATATCCATCTACTATAGCGGCCCATAAATTTAAGGATCAACGATGCTGGTGATCTATTAGTCTCATGAGGTGTGAAATTTCCGTGGCGTAATAATGAAAGTTGTACCTGTTAACAAGCCCATTCTTGTGGAAAGTTGCCTCGTCCGAGAAAAGAACTCTGCTAAACATATTTGGATTTTCTGCTACTTTGTCAATTGCCCAATTGCAAAAATTGATTGGATTTTCATAGTCTTGATGGTTCATTTCTTGGTGCAGCTGTACATGTTATGCATGAAATTTATTCACTTTCAACATTCTCTGAACGGAAGTTTGACTTATATCTGTTAACTGAGAAATCTCTCTTTGGCTTCTATATGAGTCCTCTGTCACTGTCAACAAACCTGAGAACTGGTTGTCTTCAGCTGTAGCAGTTTTTGGTTTTTCATGCTTTTTGTAAGCGATATTACCCGTTACGATAAATCTGATTAGAAGTTTCACAAAGCATCTTGAATCAGGATGCCTTTTATCAAGGAACGTTTGTGCATAAACTCTACTTGCCAACAAAGAATTTCTATCACACTCACCCAGAATAAAAGTCATGTCAACCATTTCTTCTTTGGAGAACTTCATGGCAGTCAATTGAGTTGTTTAATAACGAAACACTGATAAGTTCACCATGAAAAATGCAGAATATAATATGTCCGGACATCTGACAGAAGGCACAAATAAAAAAAATTGTCAACACATACCTAGATTTAAGTTTTAGTCATCTTGATTTTATCATTCGTTGAAGGAATTATCTTGTTTAGGTTTAATTTTTACTACTTGAATCATTACAGAAAAGAAACTTCTGTGCGAATAATGATACATGTTGATGAGTTTGATACAGTTTGTAGAATTTTCATCCAAAATTTTCACAAAAATCTAATGTTTCGAAAATGATCGAAGATAAAGATGTGGTTGCAATATTTTATGCGTTGAAATGAATAATAAAATACAAGGATTTTCATTTGAAAGAATCAAGATATGATATGAAGTACAATATTCAATAATTTTTTTGAGTCACTCCTGTATAAATTGAGGATAATCTATTTCAATCCATCAATGAAGCGATCCTTGGGTAATAAGAAAACGAAAGGAAAAGAGTATTCATCCTCTCTGGCCGAAGGGGATGCTATGATGAATTTTTACGGAAAAAAAATATTGTGACGAAACTACTCACCAAAAACACTTATTACTCAAAGACATAATAGCAGAGTTTAGGCCACTCCTGAATCTTGAACAAAAAAGTGGTCTTCCAATCTGAAAAAACCACTCAGGATTTCTTTATAGAAAATAGGGACACCCTGTTTACTGCAAAATAAATTTCTGAAGTAGATTCTTACTTTCTAAATACAATACCGTTGAAACAAAAATGAAATCTTCGAGAGTATACGAGCTACAGAGCGTCGCGCCACTGGTGAATCACCCTGTATATACTATCTGATTTTTACAAATCCAAATGATGACCTTTTTACAATAATCACGTCTCTCTTCTTCGTTTCATAGTGTTCGATGATAAACGAGACTGAAAACTATAAATTAATTTGTGGAAAATTATTATTCATTTGGTGTTTTAATTATTCTCAACTTGCCATTAGAAACAGCTAAATTCAACCAGAAACAGAAAATTTTCCGTGAAAGAAAGGCATTAGGTTTTGCAAAATGTTTTCACTATTTGTATTGCAATTTTTTCAATTTCCATTATTTTCTTATTCATTATCAGCTGTCTTTGTCAGCGCATCATTATCTCACAAATATGAATTTGCTAACATCTTGATTGTGCACCGGTTGCACTTACGTCGAAAACGACGTGTTCATAACATCCTGCCAGTTTTGTTCTTATTTTTATGAAGGGGCATCAAAATACAGGGTGTTACATAATAATATGTCACAACTTTAGGGGGTAAATCTACGTGCAATTTCAAGAAAAAATGTTTATATAAACATAGGTCCGCGAAAGCTTCGTTACGGAGCTACAGGGTGTCGAAATTTCCGGAAAAAATTGGTTTTTCTTCAAAACTCCTGCAGTTCCTGAGATATGCAGCCGAAATTTGGAATGCAAGCTTTTTTTACAGTCTCCATCATTACACGTCCTAGATTTCAACTGAATTTCACGAGGTGTTTTCTTTTCTGACGCCATGTCTCCTTTTGTCCTTTCAAACTTTTCGCAGTACGCCACTGATCAGCCTACATTCAATTTCCATCAACTCCCTTCAACTCGGAAACTTTTTTGACACCTGTAACCTCCAACCGATTTTTAGTGAGAAATTATTGAATTTGAATTAATTGAATTGTATGTTATTCGCTGAATAAAAAATAATGGAAATACTCGATAGATATGCCCAAAATTAGCATTTATTTTGATAGCTCCTCTTCTGAGACTCAACTTATACTTATTCAATATCAAACTATATATATCCTCATAAGAAAAAGTCTAAACTACTTAAGTCTGGGGACCTAGGAGGCCATAGTTCTGACCCAACCCGACCTATGCAACGGTTGTTGAATGTATTATACAAGAATTCCCTAGCTTTTCCTCTAAGATGTGCTGGTGCCCTATCATGCATGAACCACATTATGTTTCTCACCAAAAGTGGTATATTCTTGTGCAATAAAGGTAACTCCTCCTCAAAAAATTGCCGATAAGCGGGACCGTTTAGTCTGTTAGGCAAAGAAAATCAAATAATTTCCTATTATTCCGACCCAGATATTTAGTGAGAATCGTTCTTGATGATGAGATTCTTCAATCAAATGTGAGCTTTACTAAGCCCAATAATGATTATTGTGAAAATTTGTGATAGCAGTTCTCGAAAATATAGCTTCGTCTGTGAATGTTATTTCACTGTCAAAATGAGCATTTTCTCTAATTTTATCTAAGAACCATCGGCAGAAATTCAGTCTTGAAGCAAAATCTCGAGGAAGTAGAGTATGGACGCGTTGAATATGAAACGGGTAAAATAAAAAGTCGTGGAGAATCCTCCAAACCAGAACATGTGAAATATTCAACTGATTTCCAATTTTGCTTTTACTCACATGAGGATTCAAATCAATTCAATTAAAAATTGCTTCCTCAATATCTGGAGTTCTCATAGTTCGAGTTGCAGCTTTTAAATGAATATTTGCAGTAAAAGTACCAGTTTCCCTCAACTTTCTGTGGATATTTGAAGATGTTCGCCTGTCTAATGTTACTCGATTTGGAAAACGCACCTGATATAATCGCCTAGCTTCTGCTGTGTTTCCTTCAGCTAGACCGTACATGTAATGGATATCACCCAATTCGGCGTTAGTAAAATTAGCCAATTTTTCTTACAGCAAAAAATTCAAAAGTCTTAAAACTAATCGCTAATTTAATAAACAATAAAAGCAGACACTGGTTCATCTTTAGCAACTGTCGAAATGAATAAATAGATGAAAAATATTGAAGCCTACTAGTCATTTTCTTAATTAGAAGAGCTCTCAAATCAGCAATCGTTTAATAACGATAATAACGAATTTTGGCTCGAAAACGGTTGGAGATACGAAAAAATTACCATTGTCAAAAAAGTTTCTAAGTTGAACGAAGGTGACGAAAATTTATTGAGCGCTGATCAGTGGCATAATCTCTTACAAAAAAGTAAGGGCAAAAGAAGACATGGCTCCAAATAAGAAAATACCTTGTACATTCGAGTTGAAATTTAGGACGTGTAATGATGGAGACTGTAAGAAATAGCTTGCATTCCAAATTTAGGCTAAATATTTCGAAAACTGCAGGAGTTTTGAAGAAAAAAACCAAATTTTCCCGAAAATTTCAACACCTTGTAGCTTCGTTACGAAGCTTTTGCGGACCTATTTATATAAAAACTTTTTCTCCCAAAATTGCACGTAGATTCACTCATTCAAATTGTGACATACTATCAAGTATTACCCTGTATAGTTCTAGGGGATTTAAGATGCTCTAAGTTTAACGAATCTATATAAGGCTTTGATTTTGAATTCTGAAAAAAGAGGACAATGTTAATTTTTCATCGTCTTGAAAGTCATGCACCCTTTAAACATTGTTTGAGTCAACGTTTGAGAGAATACCTTATTATCCTTTCAACTTATTTGACTATCAAGATATTTTGCAATTCAGTTCGCGCGTTGGCAAAAGACATTGAAAATAAAATTATGAGTCTTTTTGTTCACGCCATCTCTCGGCTCTATGTGTTTCAATATATAGGGTGGCCCCCAAAAAATTGTACATTAGAAGTATAAGATGAACAAATGTATCAATTATCGAATTTTTGATTTAGAGCTCACGGAAACGCAAGTACTTCCAAAAATATTTTCAGTGCTCTGCTGCTTCCAGTTATTTCAAAAATAATTTCAACTGTGTTATTTGAAACGGCATGATATACACTACTATATTTTTCATTGTAGAAACTCATTTTTTCAACTATTTCGTCAATATTGACGAAGTCTTGAGTTTAACATGAAAATATTTAATACTCTGAATCGCAGTCGAAGCATTGCTCTACTCTTCTTTTGAAGGTAATTTTATGTGAGGTGATTGCTGAAGTCATTTCATGAAAACAGTTTATATAAACATAGGTCCGCAAATACTTCGTTACCAATTTACTGGGTGTTGAAGTTTTGGAAAACTTTCAAAGACGCATAATTTTCAATATCTATATTTTGTACTCATCAGTGACGCACGTATGAGCACAACGCAGGTTATTCTCAAAGAAAAATTTAGGGCGCTATTGACGTTTTCAAAATTAAGAAATTTCTTTGTATTTTCCAATTGCTTTCGAGAAAAAGCTCTTTCAATATTTTTTCTGTTCTAGGACCAGCAGTTTTTGAGTAAAAAAATGTTGAAAAGTTTTCTTGGAAATATTGCGATTCCATTGATAATACCTGTTACATGCTCAGTCATAGATGAGTTCATAATTATTCAATAATTTCGAATATATTGAATTTGGATTTTAAATCGGCTATCATGAATCGTTATACGAATGCTGAGATGGCCGACATGCAGTTTATGTATGGACGTGCTGACGGAAATGCATTAGAATTCGGAAATTGTAATTTGAAAGATTTCCAAACCGTATTGCTCTTCATAGAAGAACTTATGAAAGCATTCATCAACGCCTATATAAAAAAGGCACATAAAGACGATATATGAAGGAGCAGGAAGGACAAGGGAAGTGAGAACGGTAGAGCTGGAAAATGGGGTTCTTGCTATAACACAAGAGGATCCTGGTAGCTCTACTCGAAAAATTGCTTACTGTTTGGCAAATTCCTCATGAAATTTTCTTGTATCCATTTCACCTAAAACGCTTACAAGCTCTTCCTCTCCCGATTTTCCTGCCCATATTACGTATTGTCAATGGATTTTACGTATAATTATTTAAATTCTTTAATTTCTTATGCTAAACCTGTTCATTGATGAAGCAAGTTTTTCAATAAATTCCATAAGAAATTTTTATAACAATCATGTGCGATGTAAAGAAAATCCACATCACACATATGAAGATCGATTTCAACATCAGTTCTCGTTGAACGTTTGGATCGGCAGTGTGTATGGCTGCCTGATTAGACCATTATTTCTATCAGGACGACTTACGTAGGAGGTGTATCACCACTTTTTGGAACGCTTTCAGAATATTTGGAGGATGTACCTTTGGCAATAAGACAATTTGGTTCACGCACGATGGCGTACCTGTCCATTTTATTCAATTTGCCTCGGACTTCCTAACTCAAAAGTATGGAAATCGTTGGAATAGTCGAAGTGGACCTCAGAAATACTTCGTTCTCCAAACAACTGGATAGGAACCAGATATTCTTGTGTTGGTCGCACATCTTAGAATGAGTTTGAAATACCAAATGACCAAAAAGCTTGTCTTAACTTCTTTCAATAATTTGATTGAAGGGTCGTTACTTGATGTAAATCGATATACATATTTTCATGGAAATAAAACGAAAGTGTATAGATTTTCACTATATTAACAAAACTATGACCGGTTTCACCACACTTTCGCTTCATCAGATAGATACAAGCTAATGAACAGTGTTATTCCTTATATATTAGTCTCATTTCCTACTTAATATTACAATAGGTACAAGTATTAGAGGTATGTTGGAAAACCCATCGAAGTTGCTTACTTTATGAATTGAAAAGATTGAGTAAAGGAGAAGGATTTAGATCTTATTGACTATTAAGTAACCAACCTGAATTCTTTTCTTTGTTGATCTCTAAAATTTCCAATAGATTGAGTTTTTGTCTATCATTTTCATTGTGTGAAATTTTGAAATTATCATGAAAGTTATAGTTTTCTTCGAGTAAGTGATTAGAATAATGAATTTGATTTACGATAATTCAAACTACGTTTGTGCTCGGATAATCTAACTTTGAAATTTCTGAAAGTTCTACCAATATAAATTTTATTACAGTTCCGCAAGACAGTTTACAAACACCGGATTTATTACTTTAATCAATTTTAGATTTGCAGTTATTGATATGTCGGCCTAAAGAATTATCAGTTCGAAATGCTATATTGAAATTATAATGGGAGGAATGATTTCAATTCAAGACTAGGATTGCCAATATAAATTAAGCTGTTGTATTATGAATTAGAAGTTTTTATACTTGGAAATACTTCCTGTATTGCCGATTTGAAATTTTTTTTCGTGAAATTATGTTGTCAATCATAGTTGGAACAATAACGGTCACAATCCAACTATGATTGAGAACATGATTTCACGCAAAAAATTCGAAAAAGCAATCCAGGAAGTATTTCCAAGTATAAAAAGTTCTAACACAAAATACAACAGCTTAACTTATATTGGTAATCCTCGTCTAAAATTAAAATCATTCCTCTCGCATTATTATTTCAATATAGCAATCCGAACTGTTAATTCTTTAGGCCGACATATCAAAAACTGCAAATCTAAAATTGATAAAAGTAATAAATACGGTGTTTATAAACTGTCTTGCGGGAATTGTAATGAATTTCAAAGTTAGATTATCCGGGCACAAACGTAGTTTTAATTATCATAAATCAGATTCTCATTATTCTAATCACTTACTTGAAGAAAACCATAACTTTAATGATAATTTCAAAAGTTTACACAATGAAAATAATAGACAAAAACTGAATCTATTGGAAATTTTAGAGACCAACAAAGGAAAGAATTCAGATAGGTTACTTAATAGTCTACTCTATCAACCACTCTAATTCATAGATTGCTTATGCGCTGGGATATTTTCATGTGTTAAAATTATGTTATTAATATGCTCCAAATCAAGACATCCACTCCAAGAGCAATGATTAACATCAGTTGGGTTGAATAAGGAGCATGATAAACAAAATATAGAGCATTTGGAAGGCGAGTACAGCAACCATTTTCTTTCGACGCTTCAATTGTTCTTAAATTTGCGAATGGATACTGCTTTGTTGAGATATCTACTTACGAATTTATTACCTTCTTTGTAGGTTCTAGATGCCCCGAGAAAAGTCAGAACTGTTATTTTGAAAATATACTACTTTCCTAAGAACTAGAATTTCGCGATTTATTTCAGTAAATTTTTCATGAATAATCGTGTGATATTAATTCTTCTGTGTTGAAAAACTGCTGTTCAATTGTCACAGTTGTCAGTTTTAGTGAAGTCACTGAAGTTTTTGCACTTTCGCATTAGGGACAGTCGCTTTTTGATTCAATCTCTTCTTCAAAATTGGTAAAGGTTAGCGTAGAACATGAAGGTTCAGAAATTCCCGCAATTTGTGATTGAGCTCATCATGTGGAAGATTTATTATTTGATTTCTACCTATAGAAAGTTTCACCAGTATTAGTAGTAGAATATGGTGTTGATTTTGATATCTTTTCAAGTACTTCTTTCTGATGAAGAATTTTTTTCGTTTTCTCAGTTGGATAGGGGTGCTCAAACTTGCACTGCTAGCGATCTACCTCAATATTTTTAGACTACCGACGATCGACTCTGAGAGGCTGCAAGTATATGTGATGCAGGGTTGTCGTACATACACAATACACCCTACCTACCTAGTTAGGGTGTACCGTAGCATATATAGATATTAGCTTTCCGCACAATATACATTATCTTCGTCAAGGTTTAGGTTAGGTTTAGTTAGGTTATTCTCTATAATATCAATGAAAAAACTCATAGTTATTCCAAATTGCGAGCTAATTGGTTTTACAAAACAAAAGAGTTACATATAGTGTTGAACTTAAATGAGGAGTGACTTTAGATGTTGTGGCGTGCATGTTCTCAGCATACTTCACATAAGATGGTATGTAACCATTGAGTGTTAATCGCAAGCATGATAACATATGATTAACACTGAGTCGATTGCGATATTTTGACTCAATTATCTTTATTTCAGAAAATGCAGACTCGCACAAGTAAGTTGACCCAAACATTGCCGTCAGTTGAATGGCGATTTGCATTAGATTCTGATATTTATCTTCAGATATTGAGACCAGAAATTGTATTAGATACTGTTGCTTTGAGATGTATATCTGATAGATTCTGCACCAATTATTTTCAACAGAACATGAGTTCATATCAAACTGATTTGACATTTTAGTTTCTAATTCCTCAATGTATTTACATGAAAAGGATAACTCATTAATAATTCGAAATGCGTTTTATAATTACAGTAAATTGGCAAATATATCTATATATATATATATATATATATATATATATATATATATATATATATATATATATATATATATATATATATATATATATATATATATATATATATATATATATATATATATATATATATATATATATATATATATATATATATATATATATATATATATATATATATATATATATATTGCCAATTTACTGTAATTATAAAACGCATTTCGAATTATCCCAAAATATTTCATAATTTAGCCTCATACGTATCATAATTCTACTGGGGAATCCTTGCTTTCAAAGACGGAAAATGTTTCAGATCCTTTCTTTTCAGTTAATCTTTCATAAGTTGCAATTTACTTTTGAATGCGTTTACTGCGTTAATCATCTCAATAATAGTTTTTCCTTTACCTCGAAGCTCCAAGTTGATGGTGTTTAAGTGCATTGTGATGTACGTCAAAAATGCTAACTCATTCAGCCATTCTTCGTTCTTCAACATCTGAGTGTTATCACATCTTTCGTCTAGAAAAGCTGTTATTTCGGGCAATAATTCTTAACACCTTTCTATTAATTTTTCGCGACTCAACCACCTGACGTCCGTGTGAAGAACTAAATCAGTGTGTACAGCTATCTTCCAACTGCAACACAAAGAGCCGTCGTAGCAAGCAACGTGAACGGATGGAATTCACAATTTTTGTCGTAATGCCCATAATTTCGTCCGTGTTTAAAATTTTGAACACAAAACTTGTTGATGTATACTGCAATGGAATGAAAAAAATCAAGGGAAATCTTCATTAGCTCGGCACAATGCCACAAAACCGTTTTTGTTGCAAGTGCTCTATCGGTTGTGATGCACACTAATTTATATATTGGTGGCTTGCTGTTCTTTACAAAACTGAAGAAAACGTCATATATATCTTCGTCACAGGTCTTCCTCTGCAGAGGAATGATTGTCAAAAGTTATTCCTTAGTCATTGAATACCTTCCGAATAAAGATACACAGCTGGTCAGTGTCTGTTATATCGGTGGATTCGTCGCACTGTAAAAAAATGTATGTAGAATTCATGATATCATGTATTAGTTTATCTGCCATGTCGTGATTCATGACTTCATACGCTTTGGGACAGTTGGATGAGATAACTGAAGTTCTCTAATACCAGACATGATTTCTGTTTTTATTTTCAAAATCTCCAGATGAAACTTGACCCGCTTCAATAAATGGTTCCTTCTCAACCGATCCATTTTCGAATGGTATCTTGTGTTTCGCCAATATATGAGATATTTCAAATTAACACGTTTAGGTATTGCAACTGACACACGACAAATAAGAAAAATGCACTTATCCTTACAGAAGAAAACTTCTTGAACTTATCATTCACGATACGATAGAAAAATGCTTCGCCTCAATCGTTATTAAAATGATATGTTTTAGATTTTTTCGCTACATTCATTT
The DNA here is from genome assembly GCA_013387265.2 of Cryptolaemus montrouzieri. Classification (NCBI taxonomy): domain Eukaryota; kingdom Metazoa; phylum Arthropoda; class Insecta; order Coleoptera; family Coccinellidae; genus Cryptolaemus; species Cryptolaemus montrouzieri. The sequence goes on from JABFTP020000165.1 coordinate 16,681,083, forward strand.
CGTACTATTTAATAATAAACTTTTTAACGGCGGATTATTGCCTCCAAGTTACAATTCAGAATGGCTCCAAATCCTGCAAGCGCAACATTTATATCGGCGTGAACGAAAGTCTCGAATGTTTCCGTCAAACGCGCCGCTCGAAATTTGTAGAAAAACGGCAGGAATAAAAACTCGGCTTTTTTTCGTACTATTTAATAATGAACTTTTTATCGACGTAGTATTTCCTTCAAGTAACAATTCAGAATGATTCCAGTTCAGGAATAAAAAACACGGCTTTTTTTTGACAAGAACGCTAGCATAGTGTTATTCAATTACGTAATGAATTTTTTGTAGTTTAGTTACCTACTTATTGAAAAATTTGTTCTTCTCGAGATCTACTCAAAAAGCACTCGCGATCGACTGTTTGAGCACCCCTGTACTAGTAAATGACCGTTTCAATATTTTATATTATGATTCAGTATTTAATTATTTTTCCAATGAAAAAAGGCGCGAAGACAAAACAGACAAACGACGATTTAATCAAATAATACTTTAGATCAGAGCATAGTCAGTAACAACTACAAACAAAACAAACGTCACATCGCCGCAGACAAATACTGGGGAATTCCCATCAGTCGTCCGTCAAGTCAAACTACGATCGGAGTTCGAGAATTCCCCTTGCTTTGTCTATGGTATTATGTATGAAGTTCGCATAGGTTTATTGAGGACATAAACTACACCGCATCAAATTGTATTCTTGTACCAATAGGTTAGATTTATTTAAATTAACCTGAACATAGTAATATCGGAAAACCTGATTTTTGGGTGAGAGTAGCGAACTGTGAAACAGGGTGAATACACATCACGCGGCGAAAAGAAAAAAAAACTATGAACGTTTTCAGACGCATATTTGTGTATAAACGGCTTTAAAAATTAAAAATGTGATTTTCTGCTCATCTATGGTGACTATATATTTTTATGAATGCTCTAATGCTCTAATAGTTATGATTGTCGAAAAGAAACAACGTATAAAAAGTATGATCCAAAAGAATTGGGTTCAGCCGTGAAAGAATACAATCACATAAAAAAACAAAAAATAAATCTTCTACAAAAGTACTCAAAATTATTTATTTTTTTACATGGCCTCTTAAAATTAGTGAACTAAAAAAAGTGACAATTCTAGCAGACATTTCTACTCACCCCATATGCCGATTCTATTCAACCATCGTCCGGCCGAATAGAAAACATACACAATTTCGTAATTTACTGGGCAAATATATTATATATGTTTTAACTATATTTTTACACTTGATTCAACAAACAGAAGATATAAATCAAAAATTGATTCATTACATAGTATGATCAGCGACTGGAAAAAGTAAGAATACATAGCTTGTAGGTGTAGTTTGAAATTTTGCCTATTTACCCCGTTTTACGGTACTTAGCTATGCGCATGCAGCAAGCTAAAGATAATAAGCAAGTAGGTATTGTAGTAAATCATTATCATCTGATATCTGAAGTCAAAATTAATATGTTTTTTTTCGGTAATACCCAAATATCGGTTATCATTTGGGTAACTGGCACGAACAAGGGGGTCCCTTTCGATCGCGGGGCTCTGTGCACGTGCATATTATGCCCAGTGGGAAAGAGAGGCCTGCCCATTCTGATATTCGAGTGCGAGAATATTTGAGGAATGATTTTCTAGGGTTTTTATGGGGTTATCTGAAATTGGAAATATACACTAGACAGCCAGATACTTTGGGCTAGCTGTGGAGAAGAATTGAGACAAAATTTCGGCTATCAATACTTGATGCCTTTGATAACGTAAGTAGGGCATTTGAGAACCATGTATACCATTGTATAAAGGAGTTCCTTTTGAATGGTTTGTTGAGCACCTTTTACTTCAATTGCTTCTTCATTACCAAACACTCTCCCCCTCAAATTGCGTCTCTCCCGCAACACGCGTAAGATTAACTTATCGCAAACTTATTTGCTCCTCTGAATGATTAGTGGAAAATACTATCGCCGTTCTCTTGGCACAAATGTTATTTTGAAAATAGATAGTTAGAATTTCAAATTTGTCTACCGTTGACTACATCTCGTTCGAGTTCTTTTTGTATCAAAGAGAATATTTAAACATGAATCAAGCGAATCGATATACCCTTCTGATAACGGAATGAATGACTCGGTTTGCTCCTCCTGTATTGACCACTAGCAAAAAGTGTTGAGTACATTGGTTCAGAGCGTCAGGATACCTTTTCAATGATTTATCACATGATACTCTTAACGATTGATATTCTCAAGTTATGGGATGCGGAGGGTTTGACGTTGACCCTAATGCTTTCAGATTAACAAGTTAAAACATCTTATCTATTGCTGATATCAATCTGTTCTACCTATTATTCGAAATACAACGGGTTTTATGGGTCTCTCGATTATTATCTGATAATATCTTCCTGCTGTTGGAATACCCTCTATCGACAAATCTAACCTTACCTAAAAAAGATTCGATTTATATAAATGATCGAAGGATCTTTCTAACGATATGTACTCGACTAGTGAGTTGAACTGACATGCTCAAAATTGACATAATAAATGGTACCCGAATCAAAATTCACCTGTTCCAGAATTTAAGCTGTTACTGTGTTCTATTGGGCCAGAGGTGGTCAAATATTCTTGGAATACGCAGTACAACAAATATGTAACTACATTCATTAAAAACTAGCAGGCGGGCAGATCTACCTTGTATATCAAACGCCTAGCCGGGCAGATCTACCTTGTATATTGAACGCCTAGCCGGGCAGATCTACCTTGTATATCAAACGCCTAGACGGGCGGATCTACCTTGCACCCAAACGTCTAGGCGGGCAGATCAACCTTGTATTTTAAACGCCTAGGCGGTCTGATCTACTTTGTATATTAAACGCCTAGGCGGGAAGATATGCCTTGTATATCAAACGCTTAGGCGGGCAGATCTATCTTGCACCCAAAACGCCTTGGCGGGCAGATCTACCTTGCAATTTAAAGGCTTAGGCAGGCAGATGTATCTCTCATCCCCAAACGCCTACGCGCCCTGAAATGAACTATCTTACGCCTTCAAACGTCCAGGACTATTTTGCGTCCGAACATCCACACGACGCAATCCACCTTGCACCCAGAACTACCTTGTTATAAAAGCTCAAGCGCCCCACACTGTCTTGCGCCTAAAACTCGGGCCCTTCGAACCATCCTGCGGCAGGATTAGTCAGACCCTCTGAACGCCCAAACGCCTTGAACACCTAGTGACCAAAACCAACTCTGCGCTTCAAACAACTGGGCACTCCGACTCTCCCGGCGTCCGAGTTGCTAGAAACGCCTAAGCTCCTTGAACGTTCCCTCATCCGTCGTCTTGAATTACCTAGCAACTGAAAATGCTGTCGTCAACTTGGCGCCTAAAATGCACAGGCGCTCTAAATATACGGCACGGTGGGCGCCTAGACGACCGAAAAAGTTCATTTGGCACTCAAAATACTATGATGAATATATATATATATATATATATATATATATATATATATATATATATATATATATATATATATATATATATATATATAATATATATCTTTTATTTGAATATATATATATATATATATATATATATATATATATATATATATATATATATATATATATATATATATATATATATATATATATATATATATATATATATATATATAAGAAACATCTCAACATATTCAAATATAAAGATACCTTTCACTTCATATCTTGTATGTAATATAACATTTGGCTCATAATGAATGCAATAACTTTTTCAGGTAAGCTTTGGTTCGTCTTCAGTTATTATTAAGTCAAAATAATATAATAATAGTTAGATGTGTGTGTAAGTGTGTGTTTGTGTGTAGATGTGTTCAAATGCATAAATTTATGCAATTTCAATATATTCAATATCACAAAATAACTTATAAATTCTGCCCAAATACACTCAGAGTAGGATGTGTGTGTGATGGGTGCCTTTATGGGTTATAATTTTATATACTACGCGATGGCTTTCTTCGAAGGGCTTTGGAATTATACCCGTCTAATATGTTGTGTGTTTCTTGACACTTTTTGAAAAACTTTTAAACGAACTTATTTGTGAACTCAATCGTGTAAAATGTCTATATTAAGAAATATTGAGATTTTTTTGTTATCTCTTTAAATAATTCGAAACGAAAACTTCAAGATAGAATATACCGACGCAACACATTATCATCTTTACAGTTCGTGGGCTATGAATGCATCGACAATAAGTTACTTATGTTGTAGTATCTCTGTAATGAATGTAACTCGATCGGTAATATCCGGATGGGATGTACCTCAACTTGTATCGAGAATAGAAGTCTCTTTTATAACTGATCATTGATCGAATAGTATGAATATAAACCAATGGATTGAATCAGGAGCGTAGGGATTAACAATTTCATATATTTCCGTCCTCCACGTAACTTTACTCCAACTAATCTTGCGTTATAAACAATTTTACGCTCGTACCCACGTTGCCCTCAGGCAAAACCTCGATTCACCTTTGTTTTTTCTTGAAAAATGTCAAACTAACCTATCACGTGTGAATGTCGAAAAATCACGTTCGAAACTTCGAAAACGACCCGATAAATTGTGGCAAAACGTCATATTAACTGGTTGATGAAATCAAACCATTTCAAGAAATTGGTGTGATCTGGAAATGATTTGGAAGCCTGCCGAAATGGTCTTAGCTACTAAGGTTGTGTTAAAGACAGAGATACCGTTTCGATGTAAGCATCATTGAATTTCAAATTGAAAAATTCCGACAACAGATTCTGGGTAGAAAGCTCGAAAGCTGAGACCATTCCGTATTCCTCGATAGAGTAGGTAAAAAGTACCAAGAGCCAAGTAAAAGAAGAAGATCAAATTGACGACTGTTTATGACATAACCTATATAAAATTAAAGTTGTTTTGCTTTGTATTCGCAAAGACTAATGAAAGATTTATAATGATAGCAATGTAAGATGAAGTGATGCTTAAAGACATATACAATCGAAAAAGACATCAGAGATAAGTGAAATAAACATACTTAGAAGACAGGTACCATTGATATATTGCTATAAGTAATTTCTTGGACGTAAAGACAACCAAGCCCTGTTCAATTTTGAAAGTTGAAGTTGTCAGAACCGAAGGAAAGAATTGTAAGTGTTCAATATGAACTACAAAAAGAGACACTTGAACATCTGACAAAGGCAAAATTCAAAACTGGGCTTCAAATCAATTTAATCATCAAAGTTCTGAACATCCACAATCTTCAAGATAATGGCAAACTGAGATGAAGTGATGCAGGAAAATACCATCGAGAAAGACATCAGAGGTAATACAAATAAACATAATTTAGTATGGTTTCCATCAATTTTATGTTGCTGCAGGTCATTTGTAGGACACAAAGAGCACTGAACGCTATTCGATCTGAAATGTCTTTGGACCTTTCTTCCTGGAGCACTTTTTGTGGCAGAATTTACATACTACGTCAAAATGCTTGACACAAATTCAAATTGGGAAATTAGGAGTTGATATTAAAACTGATATCTCTGATATATGATGTACAGAAATTTGCAGAAAAAAAGTACCTCCGAAATTGCCGAATTTTGCTCTTTGTTCTGGAAATCCCAAATTTCTGGTCTCGTACCATAGGTTTCTCAGTTATTGAACTATTAAAGAGCTGCCAAAATCTGAGAAAAATTAAAATTTTATTTTGAAAGGAGAAGTATTATTCTGAGAAAAATTTAACATGTTTTTTCTTTCTTATATCAGTGTCGAAGAGATAATTCTTGGATCTGTAATTGATGGATAAAATAATTATGTCTCAACATTTACATAGTTCTTATACAGAAAAGAAGGCACAACATTAAATGTGGAAAATATAGGGAATTACATTATTGAGAGTGATAGATTACTTTATGAAAGAATTCAAAAACCAAGCTGAGAGAAATAATAGAAAAACATCATGGTGAACATCATTCTACATCAGTAATAGAGGAAATGTTCAGGATTACATTTTCACCATTTTTGAATATGGTACTCATAATTCTTCTTCCTCTTTTTCTCATTCATTTCACCATTTCTGATGTAATATCATGAAATCCTGCTGATTTTTTCATTCAAAGTTTTTTCACATTGTTGTTTCCTCATGAGTAGCTCTCATATGTGATTAAGAACTCATTGAAGTGTTTAATGCATTTTCTTAGGGTCGTCGAATTGATTGTTAGTATCCATTTTCTCGCCAAATTGATTCATTGTATTCCTTATAAATTTCACTTCTTTTGTTGCCATAAAATTTTTCTGTTTGCTATGTTCAATACTTCTTTGAATTGTAGCTATACCCCTTCTACATTTTGTCTTTTAATTTATTTGCTCTTTCCCCAGTGTTCATTTCTGGTTAGAAATATGTAATACATCGAAATCCCTGTAAATATCCACAGTTATTTGATTTTCAATTATTGAACCTCACTTTTCTTCAATTCATGTTCTACTAAATCTTTGTAATATAATGTGAAATTAAAATGAAACGAAATTGCATCAAATCAAATTGATATCGCCATATTATGATATATATATATATATATATATATATATATATATATATATATATATATATATATATATATATATACAGTGTGTTCCAACGAAAATTTGACCCCCTCTAACTCCGAAATGAGTAACATTAGCGAAAAACACCAAGACACGTCGATTTTTGTTTCGAGGGGAGCATTTTCGAAATAATTCGAAACTTCTCAGATCAACCCCTACCCCAGCAACCCTAACTTTGAAATTCATCATAGGGAATAAGGGTCGAGTGGCACCTTACTGAAAAGGTCTGTCAATTCTCCACCTTGATTTGTCATTTTAGAATTTTAAATTAACATACAGGGTGTCCCAACCAAGGGTGAAGTTGAATTCCTGGAAATCCCAAATACTAAATGAAATAGATTTATTTTGGCATAATGCAAGCGCAGGTTTATGCTCGGTCTAGAAAAACGACCTACACTTGTGAATTTGGAGTTGGTGCAATCAACCCCCTATTTCCAGCATCCCCAACTCAAAAATCATTCGATCGATAATAGGTCAAGTGGCACCTCGTTGGAAAGGTACTGCAATTTTCTCTTCGAATTTGGTATTTTCGAAATTCAGAATCATCATACAGGGTGTCCCGAAGCAGGAACATTGAAAATCCAAATAACTTTTTGAAACTGGTTCATTTCGGTATACGAGAACATGTTTGATCCGAGAATAGGACTTTCTTGTGTGGTTGAATTTTTGCAATCAACCCCTTCCATTCAGCATCCCCAACTTGAAAATCATACAAATAATTCAAGTGGCATATCTTCAGAAAGGTTTTTTGAATTCCAGAATGATTAAAGCATTTCATTCAGTTCGGCTCTCCATACAGGATGTCGCTTTCGAAAAATTCAATATCGTCATTTGAAATTATCAACTAAAATTAATTCGAAACTGTTAAAAGTATTGGGGTACGATGTGTTGAGCATCAATTACGAAGAAATAAAGCTGATTTCTGCATTGAAAATGTTCACATTTTTTCATTTCCATCTGGCGTGCAGTCATCTGTTATTTCTCATTTTGCAATGAAATATTATTATTATTCAGATCAGTTCCTCATTATTGTTGTTGTTCGTCAGTTGAAATTAATCTGAAAATGGTTTATTCCACTGAGGAAAGGGTCGAAATTGTATCGACGTATTTTCGAAATAACAGTTGTGCCAAAGAAACGGCAAGGATATTCGATAGGAACCATCCTGAAAGAGAAAGGGGAGTCAGTCACCAGTACGTTAAATATTTGGTTGACAAATTCCTAGCTACGGGTTCGGTGGCAAACAAAAAACATGAAGTGGCATGTCCTGTCAGAAATGAGGCAACGGAAGTGGCAGTAGTGGGTCATCTACAAATGGAGAATACTACTTCGATCAGAAAACTATCTCGTCTGACTGGTGTATCAGCTACAACTGTCCATAGAAACGTGAAACATCACAAATTTCACCCTACAAGGTGAAATTAGTGCATGAAATAAACGAAGATGATCCAGATCGTCGTTTACAGTTTTGTGAAAATCTAAGTGAAAACCTAAACGCTAATCCAAATTTTCTGAATAACATCTGTTTTTCTGATGAAAGCACCTTTATGCTCAGTGGTGAAGTGAATAGACATAATTGTCGATATTGGGACACACAGAATCCTCATTGGTTTAGAGAGGCCCACACGCAAAGGCCTCAGAAGTTGAACGTTTGGGCAGGGATTTTGGCAATCATCTAGTTGGGCCTTTCTTTATTGAGGGTAATCTGAATGGAAATGGCTACCTACAGTTGTTAGAGGAACACATACATCCTAGATTGACAGAAATTTTACAGAACGATCCAACTCTCTCTGAGGACGAAATGCGTTTTCAACAAGACGGTGCTCCTCCGCATTATGATGCTCAGGTGCGCCAATATTTAGACGAAAATTTCCCAGGAAGGTGGATTGGTAGAAGAGGACCTGTTGAGTGGCCAGCCAGGTCACCAAATTTAAATCCCTAGATATTTTTTGTGGGGCCATCTAAAATCTAAAGTTTATGCCACGAGACCAGAAAACCTGGAGGAGCTGCGGATGAGGATTATCACAGAATGCCGACTTTTGACTCCTGAAGTTTTCGCTAATGTGAGAAGAGAGTTCGAAAATCGTCTGTATAACTGTATGGAGGTGTGCGGAGCTCATTTTGAACAATTGTTGTAATAATCAAGTTAGTTTTTGTTTTCAATTGAATACAAGTTCAATAAATCTCGTTTTCCTGTTTAGATGAGCATCCAATCAGTTTCTCCATCATCCCTCATCCTGATCCTCACGCCAGAAAACCTCGATTGCCAAACTGAAACCAATGCCTCAGTGATTCAGAAAATAGAAAAATCTTTCTGGAACTTTGCCACTCAACCTGTAATCACTTGTATGATTTTTTGAGTTGGGGATGCTGAATGGAAGAGATTGATTGCAAAATTCCATATTCACGCAAGAGAGTCTTATTCTCGAATCAAACATAAACATGTTCTCGTATTATACCGAAATGAACCAGTTTCAAAAAGTTTTTGGGTTTTCAGTGTTCCTGCTCCGGGACACCCTGTATGCTGATTCTGAATTTCGAAAATACCAAATTCGAAGAGAAAATTGAAATACCTTTCCAACGAGGTGCCACTTGACCTATTTTCGATCGAATGATTTTTGAGTTGGGGATGCTGGAAATAGGGGTTGATTGCACCAACTCCAAATTCACAAGTGTAGGTCGTTTTTCTAGACCGAGCATAAACCTGCGCTTGCATTATGCCAAAATAAATCGATTTCATTTAGTATTTGGGATTTGCAGGAATTCAACTTACCCTCGGTTGGGACACCCTGTATGTTAATTTAAAATTCTAAAATGACAAATCAGAATGGAGAATTGACAGACCTTTACAGTAAGGTGCCACTCGACCCTTATTCCCTATGATGAATTTCGAAATTAGGGTTGCTGGGGGTAGGGGGTTGATCTGACAAGTTTCGAATTATTTCGAAAAATGCTCCCCCTCGAAACAAAAATCGACGTGTCTTGGTGTTTTTCGCTAATGTTACTCATTTCGGAGTTATAGGGGGTCAAATTTTCGTTGGAACACACTGTATATATATATATATATATATATATATATATATATATATATATATATATATATATATATATATTCATTCAGTTAATGCCTGAAGTAAGGATATTTTTGTTCTGTTACTTATTTCTCTCTTCTTCACAAATGATTTTGGTATCCTATTGTCTTCTAATGCATATCACCATGTTCTCGTATTAATACTCCTAAATACTTGAATGACTACAATTTTTTCAAGACAAAACAGGTAGTTTATAATAGTGACAGAAAAATATGGGAAGAAATAAAACTTTCTCACATACTGTGAGATTTTTTGACGTTTTATTTTCAATTGTCCTTTTCTATTCCATTATTTGAGCTAGTAAGAATTGAAGAAAACCTAAATCAGTCATGGATAAAGGAAATTTCTTACATGTTGATGAAAAATTAAATGTTGAACCCTAAATATTACTTCACTGCCACCAAGCTAACTTGCTGTACATATAAATTGATTACCTATCACTACAAAAACAATATAAAATTCATTATTAGCCCTTTCAAGCCCAATATTAAGTTATTGACATTTCAATTTGAACTGAAACAAATTTATAGATATTGTTTCAAATATTTCTCTGGCACTCATATCTAACTGACTTCTCTTGTACATCCCCAATCCATGCTACAATTTATAGTAATAACAGAAAAATTTTGGAAAAATTTCAAACTTTTAATATCCTCTTAGAAAACAAATCAAGAATTTGACATATATTTTTCGATACTCATCTGAAGTGTGTTCCTTAAGTTGTTTTACATAAAATTCTCTCACTTTTCTTCGAAGAAGTCTTTCGAAGGGTTCAGCATTAATATAAGTCCCTTAGAATTTGCTCAAGCCCTTCTGAATATTGCAGTCAGATTTATTTTTCCCTTATGTGCTATGCATTGTCTAATGATAGGTCTTGTTACTTGTTATATATCCTGGTAAAAACCAATTTTAAGTTCTTTGATCTTTTACTTCTTTGTAGATATATGAATATATATATATATATATATATATATATATATATATATATATATATATATATATATATATATATATATATATATATATATATATATATATATCCCTTAGAATTTGCTCAAGCCCTTCTGAATATTGCAGTCAGATTTATTTTTCCCTTATGTGCCATGCATTTTCTCATGATAAGTCTTGTTATTATATATCCTGGTAAAACACCATATATAAATATACATGAAGCATTGAAAGTATCGAGACTCTGTATTTACATAATTTGATATTATCTTACATATATTCAATTCGTGATTTTGTGAATTTATGTGAGAGGAAAATAAAAGGAGCAAACTGGACTACAACATCATATAAGTGAGTATCTTCAACAAAAATCATGAAATATAAACGGCACTTTTGGATATTTTCAATGCTTCAGAAAATATGCGATTTTCTTCAATTGAAGGTTAGGTTCGATGTAAATACTGAATATATCGGTTTTTCTTCAGTATGCTGAAAAAATATATATTACAAAATAACAAACTGACGACAGAACACGTTCACTTACCTTTCAAACATTACTTAAAGCCTGGTTCAATTTCTCAATCTATAACTTGGACAAATTCACATTACGCCATTTCGCTTCATTACCCAGCAAAATACTTTCTTATTCTTCATGAGAATTGAGTTAGAATTACATAGGCAATTATTCGATAATCTCGAATAATACATTTGAGATTATGTTTAATCTTCAACATTCGGTTTGAATCACAATATTTAGGTTGAGTAACCTCAGAATCTTAAATTTATGAAATTCGAGAGTTTGTCATTTCTTTCTTTAAACAAAATATATATAAAATGGACAAAATAAACCTCAAATTACGTAAACTTACCTTCAACAGTTTCTTTCAAGTTTCGTTAAACTTTTCAATGACATAAAATTCGGAATTCTCAAATCTGACATATCGACTATGAGACTGAATGAAATGATGTCTGTGACGCAGGATATTTCATTCAGAAGAGAGAGAGCATTATCTTCTAGATGTTGTTAGTACCAAACTTATGTTGGTAACGCTAATGTAACTGACTGTTTCCATCTCACTATTTTCATTCGAAAGAGAGAGAGCATTAAATTTTACACGTTGGTAAGACCGACTTCCGGTGAAACAAAGTCCAAAGAAATAAGCAGCTGAGCCGGCGACGGACATCGATTTTGGCCCGTAAATTAGGTTGACTTGTCGACCGAGTTTGAATATCTCTATCTATCTAATATCTAAGGGATGGTAGGAGCGGTGACTGGCTCCGCCCCCGTGTTTCCGGTTTTTTTCTCGAAAATCTAGGACTCAAAAACAGTCTCAAATTCGAAAATTAAGTCTTGTAATGACGATTTCTCTTCGGTGACCCGATCTCGAGATATGTAGGAATCGTTCCACGGTCGAATCCCTTCTTTCGGTGACCCCGTTTAAGTAGGATAGATGAAAGAAAAACCCGTGTTCTGACAGCTCTACGTTCGTTAATTCATTTAGTTTCTGGCCGTCAGAGATATTCGGAATAAGGAAAGTAGAGCGAAATTTAGCGAAAGTCGGCCTATAGACCCTCGTTCGATCGAAGATTTTCCCGTTTTCCCGTGGAAAATACGCGACAAAAATATCAGGAAGCAAGATGGGAAGACGAACGCTTCGTTTGGTTAAAAGTGCGGGACCGATTGGGCGAAGGAAAAAATTTGTATAGCCTACTCGTTTGGATAATTTCCTCCCCAGCGTTTCGAAAAAATCGTGGATCTTTTTCTTTTTGGCGTTTTCGAAAGGTTTTTCGAGGAATTTCGAGATTATTGCTGCACGAGTCACCTTCCGAAAGACGAAATTTACCGACACCGAAAGAATCCAGCACTCGGCTCTTTCCGTTTTCGAGATCGCGAAAATTTTCGAAAATTCGTATCTCCGCCGTTCAGGGTCCCACGGCCTCCCAATTTCACACACGCCTACGACCAACTACTTTGTTTCATAAAAAAATTATTTGGTTTGGCCTCCCCCTCCTGCTCGAGAGCTAATCGAAAAATTCCCGTCCCGGTTCAACCCGCGTCCATCCCCTCCATTTTGACCAAAAAGTGCCTCACGCGTTTAGTATATATACACTAGCAGGCGGGCAGATCTACCTTGTATATCAAACGCCTATCCGGGCAGATCTACCTTGTATATCAAACGCCTAGCCGGCAGATCTACCTTGTATATCGAACGCCCAGACGGGCAGATCTACCTTGCACCCAAAACGCCTAGGCGGGAAGATCTACCTTGTATATCAAACGCCTAGGCGGGCAGATCTACCTTGTATATTAAACGCCTAGGCGGGAAGATCTACCTTGTATATCAAACGCTTAGGAGGGCAGATCTATCTTCCACCCAAAACGCCTAGGCGGGCAGATCTGGGCAGATCTACCTTGCAATTTAAACGCCTAGGCAGGAAGATGTACCTCTCATCCCCAGACGCCTACGCGCCCCGTAATACCTCGCGCATAAACTCCCTGAACTATTTTACGCCTTCAAACGTCCAGAACTATCTTGCGTCCGAACATCCACATGACGCAAACCTCCTTGCACCCAGAACTACCTTGCTATAAACGCTCAAGCGCCCCACACTGTCTTGCGCCTAAAACTCGGACCCTTCGAACCACCCTGCGCCTCGATCGGTCAGACCCTCTGAACGTCCAGACGCCTCGAACACCTAGTGCCCAAAACCAACCTTGCGCTTCGAACAACTGGGCACTCCGACTCTCCTGGCGTCAGAGTTCCTAGAATCCTCAAACGCCTAAGCTCCTTGAACGTTCCATCATCTGTCGTCTCGAATTACCTAGCAACTGAAAATGCTGTCGTCAACTTGGCGCCTAAAATGCTCAGGCGCCCTAAAAATACAGGCACGGTGGGCGCCTAGACGACAGAAAAAGTTCATTTGGCACTCAAAATAATATAATAATATTATAATATATATATATATATATATATATATATATATATATATATATATATATATATATATATATATATATATCTCCAGGTGTTGATGGTATTCATAATTTTTGGTTCAAGAAATTCTCTTGTGTTCATGAAAAATTGGCTGAATATTTTTCATTTATAATAAAGAACCCTCAGCTACTCCTTTATTTTTCACACAAGGAATTACTTATTTAAAACCGAAAAGTGATAATACTATTGATCCGTCTCAATATAGACCAATTACTTGCCTTCCAACAATATATAAAATTCTAACTGCATGTATTACCCAAAAATTTATGCACATTTGGAGAATTATAATATTCTTTCCGAACATCAAAAGGATGTAGAAAAAACACCTTGGTACTAAAGAACAACTTGTAATTGATTCTGTTGCTTTGAATCAAGCTCAAACTAAGAAGAGAAATATTCATACAGCCTTCATTGATTACCAAAAGGCTTTTGACAGTTCTCCCATTCATGGCTTCAAGAAATTTTGGAAATTTATAAAATTGATAAGACACTTCGTCATTTTCTTGAATTCGTAATGAAAAATTGGAGAACCAATCTTCATTTAAATATTTCAAAACAATCGTTAAAATCCGAAGTAATTCCAATCAAAAGAGGCATTTTTCAAGGTGATTCTTTAAGTGCTCTTTGGTTTTGTCTTTGCCTCAATCCATTATCTCATGAATTAAATGCTACTAGTTTCGGCTTCAAAATAAAGAGTTTATTAACTGAATTCAAATTAAGTCACTTAATTTATTTAGATGATATTAAATTATATGCCGGAACCAGATCTAATTTAAAAAGTCTACTTGAGATTACTTTCAACTATTCCAATGATATTCATATGAAATTTGGGCTTTCAAAATGTAAAAATCTTTCTATTGAAAAAGGAAAGATCACCTCTAGTTATATAAAGATTTCCAATATCGAAATCGAGCCAATGCATCAAGGAGATACATATAAATATCTTGGATTTTGTCAAGAGAAGACAATTAACCATAGCAGCAATAAAGAAATTATTAGAAGTTCATATTACAAAAGACTTAGAATTATCATCAAGAGTTATTTAACTAGTAAAACCTTTTCAGAGCTATCAACTCCTATGCTGTTCCTATTCTTACATCTTCTTTTGGAATTATTAAATGGTCTAAAACTGATATAAATGAATTACAATGTCAAACGAGGAAAATGCTTTGCAAATATCATAAGCACCACCCAAAGTCAGCTGTTCAGAGAGTTACACTACCTAGACATCTTGGAGGTCGTGGATTAATTGATTTAAATAATCTTCATAGTAAACAGATTTTTCATCTACGTTCCCATTTTCATGATAAACAGAGAACGTCTAAATTACATGATATTGTTGTTGCTTCAGATTATAATCTTACACCTCTGAACTTGACAATGCAAAAGGTAAATTTTGATATATTTGATGATAATTCTAAAAGAGAAAGTTGGATGCAGAAGGAATTACACGGAAAGCACCTAAAGAATTGAAAAATGATTATATTGATGAAATTGCATCGAATAAATGGTTAGTATCTGGAGAATTGTTTGCTGAAACAGAAGGCTTGGCAATTGCGATCCAGGACCAGGTTGTTTTCACAAGGAATTATAGAAAACATATCATCAAACAAAATATAGATGATTCTTGCCGTAGATGTTTCTGTTCTTCAGAAACAGTTTTTCATATATTATCATCTTGCTCAGTCCTTGCTTCAACAGATTATTTAGAAAGACATAATGCCGTCGCTAATATTATTCACTTCAATCTAGGAATTAAACATGACCTAATTCCCAAAAGAAAAAAATTTCAAAAATATGAACCTGAGATTATTTGTGAAAATGACAAATATAAACTTTATTTTGATAAAACAATTCTGTGCAACAGAGCTGTAAAACACAATAGACCAGATATCGTTCTTATTGATAAACAGAATCAAATAACATATATAATTGATATTGCTATACCCGACACACATAATATACAAAATAAATACAATGAAAAAATTTCTAAATATATTATGCTTGGCGACGAGATTAAAAATGTGGAAAATGAAGAAAATATTTATTCTACCGATTATTATTTCTACAACAGGCGTTATTCCTAGAAATCTTCACAAAAGTATTGAGATTTTGGGTCTGAAGAAAATTTGTTTGAACAGTTACAAAAGATAACAGTCATCAAATCTTGTAATATTCTTCGTAGGTTTCTTTCCGAAAATAATAATGAGGTAGAGTCATAGGTTTTCTCTTTAGTTTATACTGCTCAGAATCTCATTTCATATTTTATTTATTTGTTTATATAAATGTAATATAATTAACTGACAATTTTGTCATATTTATATTCAGAGCAGTATTCTATTCGATCGTTCACCACTTCACACAAAGGAAACTATTAATGAGTAACATTCAGTGTTACTTGACTAAGGTCCGTACACTGGATTTTTCCGGGAGAAAGCCTCTGAAACTACTCGTTGGTACATTGATATCATTGTCTGATGATGCTATAGTATGTATATATTCTGGTAGATTGATATATTCTCATAACATTTAACGTTATCCTAATATATAATTACTCCAGGATATGTTTTAATTATAATCATTGCCTGGCAATGGTATTAATTACCGGGTGGTGGATTTATATTTTTCATGAAATCAGTTTGATTGCATGAACAGATATATGGGCAACTCGTCGGGGTGAAACCCTACTCTATATATATATATAT
The DNA here is from genome assembly GCA_013387265.2 of Cryptolaemus montrouzieri. Classification (NCBI taxonomy): domain Eukaryota; kingdom Metazoa; phylum Arthropoda; class Insecta; order Coleoptera; family Coccinellidae; genus Cryptolaemus; species Cryptolaemus montrouzieri. The sequence goes on from JABFTP020000165.1 coordinate 16,697,461, forward strand.
ATATATATATATATATATATATATATATATATATATATATATATATATATATATATATATATATAGCTTTGGTTCGTCTTCAGTCAATATTAATTCAATATAATATAATAATAGTTATATTTGTGTGTTTGTGTGTAGATGTGTTCAAATGCATAAATTTATGCAATTTCAAGTTGTTCAATATCACAAAATAATTTATTAATTCTGCCCAAATACACTCAGAGTAGGGTGTGTGTGTGTGTGTGTGATGGGTGCCTTTATGGATTTTAATTTTATATACTACGCGAAGGCTTTCTTCAAAGGGCTTTGGAATTATACCCGTCTAAAATGTTGTGAGTTTCTTGGCACAATTTCAAAAACTTTCACACGAACTTATTTGGGAACTCAATCGTGTAAAATGTCTTTAATAAGAAATGCTGAGATTTTTTTGTTATCTCTTTGAATAATTCTAAAGGAAAACTTTAAAATAGAATAGACCGACGCAACACATTATCATCTTTACAGTTCGTGGGCTATGAATGCATCGACAATAAGTTACTTATGCTGTACTATCTCTGTTAGGGATGTTACTCGATCGGTAATTTCCGGATGGGATGTACCTCAACTTGTATCGAGGATAGAAGTCCCTTTTATAACTGATCATTGATCGAATAGTATAAATATAAAGCAAAGGATTGAATCAGGGAGTTCGGAATAACACTTTCATGAAACTTTACTCCAATTAACCTTGCGTTATAAACAATTTTACGCTCGTACCCAGGTTGCCCTCAGGCAAACCCTCGATTTACCTTTGTTTTCTATTGAAAAACTTCAAACTAACCTGTCACGTGTGAATGTCGAAAATCACATTCGAAACTTCGAAAACGACCCGATTAGTTGTGGCCAAACGTCATATTAACTTGTTGATGAAATCAAACCATTTCAAGAATTTGGTGTGATCTGGAAATGATTTGGAAGCCTGCCGAAATGGTTTTAGCTACTAAGAACTTGTTAAAGACGGAGTTACTGTTTCGATGTAAGCATTATTGAATTTCAAATTGACAAATTCCGACAACAGTGTCTGGGTGGAATGCTCGAAAGCTGAGCCTATTCCGTATTCCTTCATAGAGTAGGTGAAAGTTACCAAGAGCTAAGTAAAAGTCGAAGAAAGAAGAAGATCAAATTGACTACTGTTTATGACATAACCTATATAAAATTGAAGTGGTTTTGCTTTGTATTCGCAAAGATTAATGAAAGATTTAAGATGAAGTAATGCATAAAGACATATACAATAGAGAAAGACATCAGAGATAAGTGAAATAAGCATATTTAGAAGACAGGTACCATTGATATATTGCTATAAGTAATTTCTTGGACGTAAAGACAACCAAGCCCTGTTCAATTTTGAAAGTTGAAGTTGTCAGAACCGAGGGAAAGACACTTGAACATTTGACAAAGGCAAAATTCAAAACTGGGCTTCACATCAATTTAATCATCAAAGGTCTGAATAACTACAATCTTCAAAATAATGGCAAACTGAGATGAAGTGATGCAGGAAAATACCATCGAGAAAAACATCAGAGGTAATACAAATAAACATAGTTTAATATGGTTTCCATTAATTTTATGTTGCTGCAGGTCGTTTGTTGAACACAAAGAGCACTGAACGCTATTCGATCTGGAATGTTTTTAGACCTTTCTTCCTGGAGCAGTTTTTTGAATCTTATATGTTTGAAGAAATTTTCATAGTGAAGCAAATTTCAAAATGAAACCCAAAAAGTTAATGAGTTCAGAGTAATAAGAATTATAGATACTTTAAGTGAATGATATGCCGATAATGGAAAGTTTTATGTCTCGAACTGTCTTTTTTAATATATTATCCTTACCGTTTTGTATTGATACCTCAGTCTGATTGTCTCTATATTTATATCATGTTCTGATTGTTTCTGGCTTTTACTCCTATTCTGACTATTTTGTGTTTATATTGATGTATGTTCGCCATTTTGTTGGGATGTAGTTAGTGTATACACACAGTGTTTGTCTCAATTCAAGTTCAAATCTATTAATGTCGATTTTTGAGTGGCTTGTTATGAATACTGTCAACTTGTATATTGATGACTAATAAAGAATATATTAATTAATTATATCAAGAATTCAAGAACTATGTGATAATAGATATCTTATTTTGAGAGTTCTGAATACCTAGACTTTGTTAGTATACATGACATGGAAGATGAATATGGATAACAAATTCAAGAAATTTTTCAAAGAAACAACCAACTACATTCTTTACAGAAGCAAGAAAAACAGATGAAAGGTTAAAAATTTATTTCAAATTGATATTGAAATATACAGAAAAATTTATTGTGAAAGAATTCACATACTACATCAAAATGCTTGACACAACTTCCAATTGAGAAAGTATTCATTAGAAATTTATATTAAAACTGATATATGATGTACAGGTATATGCAAGAAAGTACCTCCGAAATGACTGAATATTTGCTCTTTGTTCTGGAAATCCCAAATTTCATTTTCTGGTCTCGTACCATAGGGTTCTCTGTTATTGAACTATTAAAGAGCTGCCAAAATCTGAAAAAATTAAAATTTTATTTTGAAAGCAGAAGAATCATTCTGGGGAAAATTTAACATGATTTTTCTTTCTTATATCAGTGTCGAAGAGATAATTCTTGAATCTGTAATTGATGGATACAATAATTATCTCCCAACATTCAGAGCATTTCAAGTTTCATTATTGGTGTTGTGAAATAGAGTTAAAATCGAGATATGTTGAATAAGAAACTTAGTCTTAAACATGCACGAAATTCTCACCTCGTGACAATTACGAAACAGTTTCAAGATGAATAAACACATATTTTTATCAATGCTTGTACAATGTGAAAATAAATAAAGCCAATGCTACTACCATTTCAAATTCCATTGAGGTACATACTTCAGCGCTTACCCGTTCAGTTTTCATTCTTCGGCAAAAATTTGTCTCATCTTGTAACGATAAACGTTGCATTTTTGTACGATGAAATGTGTTCAACAAATTTTCTTGGTAAATATCAAATCTCTCCTCAGAAATTGTTGCTGTGAAAAATCAAAACCAATGAGTAATGTAAGAGTGATAACGTATTTCAATGAGCACTTATTATCGAGCATATTCTTCTCACTTTCATAAAAACAAAACTTTACTAACCTTAATATAAAATAGGCCCATTCCTCCTGCTCGAAAATTAAGTTGTTAAAATTTATTCCACTCATCAAGAAACAACAGTAAGACTGTTGCATAGATGTTAGTGAGGTTTCGATAAACATAGCTCATATATATCTGCAAAATATTCATAATGTTAGACTAATGGTTTGCTAAGATTACTACATGCATTAGAGAGTTGATATGTAATTGTGAGAAAAAGAATGTACCAACCTGATATATTGCTGAGTACTATTCAATATTATCGTATTACAATATAAAGGCCAACAGGATACATCTGGTTCTGTTACTATTGCATCTTTTGAATAACCAATTTCATTTATGTAATGTTAGGACTTAAAAGCTGCTTTCTGTTCATTGTTTTTCTTGGACCAGTGCACTCTCCTACCTTCAAAATAGAGCCTGTTACCACAAAAAAAAGAAGTTTTTTGACCTTGAACTGTGAATACTTTAGCCTGAAAAAAACCACATTATGTATTCGTTAGATTGCCTTCGATAAGCTGTACATTACTGATTTCATTGAGAATATCGAGATGATTCGTCTTCGGAGAAAACGACAAATAACGTACCTTCAGATACCAAATTATATTGTCGGTTGGCTTAACCTCTTGAGATATTCAGTTTCGCGTGCATATTAAAACTTGTTCCGTTCTGTATTGCACATTTCTCCGTTCTACTTAATGGAATGAGCTGAAAATTTTCGTGTTATTATTGACGAAAAAGATCGTGCTGTAAATACTTACTTTTCGAGTAGCTTATTTTTCTAATAACATTGGAAAATACGGATGGTTTATATCGCTGGAATTGGTATCGTAGGTAATAACAATAGGCCTTCACTCGTAGCGAAAATAAATGTACAAATCCATTTTCGAAGTTCATTTTCGTTTTCAAGCGTCCCTTTCGAGAACGTCGGACAATATAGCCGACTGACTGGAATTCAAACAACCTACTTCAACTTTCGTCACGAACGCTGTGTGCATGGAAATAGAAGAAAATACGTATTTTAATCCAGTAAATAGGTAAAAATACGACGTAAATGAAAATTTAGACGAATTAACGCATCGTTTGAAACGTTTGTTTCGTGAGAATATATGAATTTTCGTGCGAAAACGAACCAAATACGTAATGTTTACTTACGTTTCGAAGGAGTTCTCCCCTATTCGTTCCAAATACGACGTTTTTCTCGCGATCGAATCGAAACCTTTCACGTTCTACGTGACCGGATAGGTTTCGAGATGATTTCGATGTACCTTTATTGATGAGATGATTGATATATTTCTTGAATAAGATGTAATTCCACGATCCAAACCCTAGAATTTGAGTTTGAGAAACGTCAACGTCAACGTCGACGCTCGGTAATCGTCGTGTTCCCGACGTGTTTCGTTTCCTATTCGTGGAAAAGGAAATGAGGACGGCAGGGGTATCGAGCAAATTTGTCGTTTTCCCGGAATTAATTAAAAATACTGGAAAGCCCTTTTCGCGAAAAAGAAAGACGTGAGAATAAAATTTCGTCTTTCTTCTCGGATTTCGTGGTATTTCCCTTCTTTTGCCGATAGTTTTAAACCTCGAACCGAAGCGTTTTCGGCGACGACTTTCGATGGGCGTGTCCGTTTTTTCGAAAATGTGGAAATATCTTCCGCGTCTGGAAATGGACCTCTTTTCTGACGCGGATTTATAAGGTTTCCGTGGAAAATACGCGATAAAAATTTCGGAAAGCAAGATGGGAAAGACGAACGCTTCGTTCGGTATAAAGTGCGGGACCGATTAGGCGAAGGAAAAAATTTGTATAGCCTGCCCGTTTGGGTAATTTCCTCCTTGCCGTTTCGAGAAAATCGTGGACCTTTTTCTTTTCGGCGTTTTCGAAAGGTTTTTCGGGGAATTTCGAGATTATCGCCGCACGAATAGTCTTCCGAAAGACGAAATTTACCGATACCGAAGGAATCCGGCACTCGACTCTTTCCCTTTTCGAGATCTGGCGATATCGCGAAAATTTTCGAAAATTCGTATCTCCGCCGTTCGGGGTCCCGCGGCCTCCCGATTTCGCACGCGCCTTCGACCGACTACCTAGTTTCGTAAAAAAATTACTCGGCCCGGCCTCCGCCTCCCGATCGAGAGCTATTCGAAAAATCCCCGTCCCGGTTCAACCAAATTCCATCCCTTCCATTTTGACGAAAAAGTGCCTTACGCGTTAAGTATATATACACTAGTGAGCCCATTAAGATCGCCTTTTATATCTAAACAGCTAATATTCAAAACGCCTAATATACAAAAACGCCTAATAGACGAAACGCCTAATATACAAAAACCCCTAATATACAAAAATACCTTATATATAAAAACGCCTGATATACAAAAACGCCTAATACACTAAACGCAAAATATACTTAACGCCTTTTCATATCCAGCTCTAACTATAATGAACGTCTCATTAGATACACTGATTTTTATATTTAATAGTTCTTTATGTTATATGGAACTCTCTCATATATTGCTTAACACATCCTTATGGTAACGCAGCTTTCAGTATTGTTTTACGGATACTGACTCATCAACCATACAAATGTAAACACTATTCACTACTATCCCAATTAAATTTGAAAATATCAACTTCCTCCAATTGAGGTAGCATTAAAATTAAAACAAAAATATGAGCTTGAAACAGCAAGATGAACGAATAACTGCTCAAGAATATTCATGAAATAGAAACTGAAAATTCTCCTCAAAGTTCCTTGAACGTATCTAAAAGATAAAGGCGAGAACTCAGTAATGAAATAAAGGAACACTACTGAATACATAGAAAGTTTACCTTATATAATTGCCTTTACATAACTATTTGTATAACTTCAAATTGACAAAAATCACACAATGTGCTTACCAGAAAAACAAACATCTTCTGAATTGAAGTATTCTTGTCGAAAGCAGAAATTAGATTGAAGTATCCACAAATTTCTAAATTACGTTATGAATCTTCATACAGATTACATATATATCAGTCTCAGTACAATTGATTTCCTAGATCCTCAACCCACATTCTCTCACCAAATCTTCACAGCATATATATATATATATATATATATATATATATATATATATATATATATATATATATATATATATATATATATATATTCCTCAACCATTACTGTTGAGTAATCTTGGTCATCATGAATACTGTTTTCTTGTTAGATGCTTTAATCTGTGTTCTGTATTTCTTCTTTTCCTGAAGAGTTTTACCTTTGTTGTTTTCAAATTATATCTCTGTTTGGTTCCTAGAATTTTTTGAAATAGTTTCTCGATAGTATAAGATCCCTTGAAATTTTTGGGCAGGTCTCTTTTCTCTATTGGAAATATAAGGCCAATACTCCAATCATATGAGCAGATACATTTTTCCAGGCCTTTCTGAATATAGCTGTCAGGATTCTTCTTCCCCTATCTTTGATGCATTTTCTTATATCAATATTGTTGCCACATTATACTGATATACTATTCTTAAAGGCTTTTGATACTCTTTCTCAGTCTATAATTTACTCCTCTTTTCCTTAGGCTCCTCTCACTTACTACATCTTTTCAGCATTCTGCCGAAAGCTTTCTTCAGAACAAATATTTTGTGTTTTAGTCTGCTCTTCTCTATAACTGGTTGATGGTAAAATGACAATCTCACGAACTTCTAGCTTTCCTGAAAAGTGTATTTTTTAAGTTTTATTTCAATTTGTCTTTTCAGTTCGGTTCCAAAAATTCTTTTGCAATAGTGTAAGTCTCCTAAAATTTTCTTGGTTACTTATTCACTCCTCTTTTCCTTACACTTTTTCAGTACTATTCTCAATTCTTTGTCGAAAGTCTTCCCCAGATTGAAGAATACCTCAAATTATATTTTGTCCTTTAGTCTGTTCTTTTCTATGAGCTGGTTGATGGTGAAAATGTAATCCAGAAGATTTCTTCCTTTCCTGATTGTTTCCTATGTTATTTACCAATGATATCTCTAGTTGATTTCTAGAATTCTTTCAAATAGTTTCGCAATAGTATGAGTTCTTTGAAATTTGCTCAGGTCTTTTCACCCTAATGGAACTATAATGTCAATCCTTCATGCATCAAGAGCAGGTACATTTTTTATATCCCTTCTGAATTTGCCGTCAGAATTCTTTTTCTCCTATCATCAATGCATTTTCACATCTCATCATTTGTGTTACAACATTATTATGATATACCATTTACAAAGACTTTTGATACTCTTCTAGTCTCTAATTTACTCCTCTTTTCCTTAGACTCCTCTCTCATACTACTATTTTCAACATTCTACCTTAAACACGTTCTCAGTTTATAACTCGCTCCACTTTTCCTTAGACTCTCCCAACTCTTCTATAGTATTCTTCTCAGTTCTCTGTTGAAAGCCTTCCCCACATAAGAGAAAACCTATAATTATATTTTGTCCTCGAATATGTTCTTCTCTATTTGCTGGTCTATGGTGAAATTGTGATCCTGAACTCTTCTTCCTTTCTTGAAGTGTGTTTTCCATGTTGTTTTTCAATCATTTGTCTAATTCAAAGACAAACATGTAGTTTATATTGATGACAGAAACATTTGGGAAGAAGTCAAACTTTCTAACAGTATGTGAGAAAGTTCAAATTAACAATTTGACAGTTATTTTAAATTGCTCTTTCATATCCCAGTATTAATGCTAGTAATAGTTGAAGGAAAATGAAAACAGTCATGTATAAAGAACTTCCCACATACGAATTAAAAATCAAGTATTGAGACTAATATCTTACTTCACTGCCACCAAGCTAACTTGCTGTACATATGAACTGATAACAAAATATTGTTATTCTGAATATTGCTGTCATGATTCTTCTCCTATCTTCAATTCATCTTCTACTCCTAACTAAGGTATTAAAATATTATACTGTTTTAGCCATTTCAAGGCTTTTGATACTCTTCCTCAATCTATAATTCACTTCTCTTTTCCTTAGACTCTCCGAATTTACTCTTCTCAGTTTTCTTTCAAAAGCCTTCCCAGATAAAGAAAAGCGAGGAATATCTTCTTGTCCTTTAGTTTGTTATTCTCTGAGCTAGTTGATAGTGGAAATGTTATTCTTAACACTTTCTCCTCTCCTGAAGGGTATGTTTTCCATGTTGTTTTCCAATTATATCACTGTTTGGTTTCTAGAATTTTTTCATATTGTTTCCCAATAGTATAGGTTCTTTGAAGTTTGCTTAGTTGCTGTTTTCTTCTTCCCCTATCTTCGATTCATTTTCTAATCTCAACATTGATATTATATTTTCTTAAATTACTTTAAAAGACTTCTGCTATTCTTTCTCAGTTTATACATCACTTCTCGTTTCCTAAGACTCTCATACTGCTCTTCTCAGTGTCCTGTCGAAAGCCTTCTCCAGATGAGGGTTAACCATAAATTTTTTCTCTTCTTTCAATTTGTTATTCTCTATAAGATGGTTAAGATAGTTAATTGTGAAAATCCTGAATACACTTCTTCCTCATATGAAGATTGTGTTTCTTAAGTTGTTTTACATAGAACTCTCTCACTTTTCTCCGAAGGAGTCTTTCGAAGAGTTTAGCATTAATGTAAGTCCTTCAGAATTTTCTCAGTTCATGCAGTTTTCTTTTGCAGTATTGTTTTTCAAATATAAATGCTTTAATTATTATGAGCTGTTAAACTTTTTCAAGCCATTCTAAATAAATATTGCAGTCAGATCTCTTTTTCCTTATGTACTATGCATTGTCTAATGATAGGTCTTGTTACTTGTTATATATCCTGGTAAAAACCAATTTTAAGTTCTTTGATCTTTTACTTCTTTGTAGATATATGAATATATATATATATATATATATATATATATATATATATATATATATATATATATATGCAAATATATTCGAAACACTGGAAGTATCTAGACTTTGTACAAAACTGAAATATCTCCCCATATTTGAATTCTATATTATATAATCTATATAACAATTAAATAATATAATATGAAAATGAAGCAGCAAACTGGACTTAAACATATAACGTGAGTATCTTTAACGAAAATCATCAACTATACACAGCATTTATCAAGAAGTAATTGCATTTTCCACAAAATATGTGATTTCAACGAACTGAATGTTCCTGTTGTAATGAAGCTTCATAATTTGCTTCTCCTGATTAAGAAACTTTACATTCTGAATATATAGACTACCTGTTATTCAGTGAACAGCTTTGAATAAGTTTCTGAAAATACAGAAGAATGTGATATGAACAGAAGTAGCTCAAAACATGTACCTTATGTGTTATGTAAATGTTGGAATTTCCTGAAAAGCTCAAGTTTTCATGCCAACTATATGAAGAATTGATCAACAAATAAATTTTGAAGTTAAGAATTGCAGGTAATTTACTTGATCTCTTTCCTTCAGAGCTAGAAATCTGACTCTATTGTTACTATTATTAATCAGACTGGTTTACTTACACAAAAATATCTACGGAGATTATTATCAGAGAACAGGGATGTATTACATTTATATTTACTTGAAACTTTCTTGTTACTGCCTAATATTGTCTTCGCCTATTTTTTATTTAAATTTCCAACCTCTAAACAGTGGATCCAATTAATTCCTTCTTGTTATCAGGTGGATTGAAATCTAACAATAAATATTTCAATAAAAGAAACTACTTATATGCATACAAATTAAAATCTCACTTTCAAACTGTCACTTTCATACATCTCAACTTGAATAACTTTACTTCAAATACATTAAATTCCATTTACATTTTCATTAGGATAATTGAAGATAAAAAACCTACTTTATCGTTTATAAACTGAAACTTTTTCCCGGAATTTTCTCCAGATCGACCTCTCCGATCGTCCTCCGAAAGATCCGAGTTATCGATTCCGAAGAAATCTCGCCGCTTCGACGTTCCATTCGCCCGAGGCGACGTTTCGGCGACATTTTTCGAAAAATCGTCGCGCCTCCGTCATTCAAGCTGGGGACTCCGAATTTCGCTCGGATCTCCCTCAGACGTCTCTCTACCGGAAAAAAATTATTCGCGGGGGCGTACGGACCCCGCTTTTCCGCGCCGACCCTTTCTTCCCGCCCGGTTCAAACTCCAACCGTCCCCTCCACTTTCCTCGAAATAAGGCTTACTGCTTTAGTAATATATAGATAATCAGGATTCGACTACTGTTTACCATTATAATCAAAATAGTCATCTATTTCCAGGATGGATGATTCGAAATTTTTACATCTTGCTTCAAAAAGTAGAAAACCGAATTATTCCTCACAATTCTCATTAAAATTATTGTCTAATTTTGAACGATCAGATCGGCTTACATAGATAAATATATGTTTTTTCGAAACATAAGCGGGTTTCTGATTAAATTGTGAATGAAATAAAACCGAGCCTTTAAGAGAAGAGAAATCTAAAATAGATCGAAAACTAGTCAAAATACGATTTTAATGAAATGACTAGAAATAGGTAATTGAATTTGAAATATTAGAGCTTAATAATTACGAAATTTACGAAATAATGAGTAATTTTTGAACATTTAATATGTAAAATGCCTGAAAAACGTTGCATATTAAGAAGAAATATACTTTTCTTCGAAACTGAAGAAGAAATCGAATTTCATAATAGTGAAACTATCTTCAATTGGGCCAGGAAACCAACACAATTTTAAGAATTCTGATTCAAAACATCATATTTCGAAGGTGGCGAATTAAACAAGGAATGTTTGAAAAATGATTTTCTACAATGAAAAAATGGAAAAGTATGTTATGAAATTCACAATAATAAATGTTACCGAATAAAGTATAACACTCAAAATTATTTGCAATATAATTCCGCACCCTTTAACCCAAAATCCCAAATTTAGTAATAATAAATACATCCGTATTCTTAACCTAATGCCCTTGATTAGAACCTCTCTGTTTACTCATGTTTTGTGACCTACCTGTATTTCTAACGTGAAGAATTATTTGAACAGAATAATTATTCAGTTCCCAGGCTAGGGCGTGTTTCACACAGGTAGTAGAAATTTGAAATTCACGAAAAAATACGAAAGATTTTCAGATTTCCATATAATTAAGTAATAGCTATAAAACACCATGTTCACTATGTTTTGCAAGGGCGCCACTAGTTTTGTTCTTTTTGTTTATATCCAACAACTAGAAAGGATATAAATAATAAATTATGTACCTAAGTTAAACAAAATGATGAAGTCCAACGACTTGGGATATAGTTTCGGCCAAAACTTTTAACCCTTACACAATATTGCATTCATCCACCACAATAAATTTAAACCAAATATCAATAATTGAACTAGCGCATCAGTTAATTTACAGCTCCAACTTGATGTAATTATATACGCTACAAGCAGTAGGTTAGAACGCTGCGAATAAGGACGGATATTTGCGAGTTACCCTGGTATATCTGAACAAGGTATGGGTGAGGCTGAACATCACGATAAGCAGCAAATCAATAACCTAACACAAAATGAAGCTTATGATAAAAAAAATTTTTTGGAATGGTATAAAAAATCAGAAAGTAAAAGTGTATTCAATATCTTTTTACATTTACTGTTAGAGATACTTAGTAGATGAAGCGTAGGAATTAGTTTTCAAATAAATTCATACTACGAAGAGGTGCACTCAAAATCCTTGCACAGTTTTGCACTGAGAACGTATGTATATGAAATAAGATAGTGTCACTAAGAGCTGATACTCAAAATTCTTGAAAAGTTTTGCACTTAAAATTGTATATTAGGGAATAGAATTTGGAGTCGCTAAGAATGGCACTTGAATTCGTCAAAATTTTCGCACTTATATACTGAATATAGGCAATAAATTTGAAGTCTCTTAGAATGACACAATTGATTAAAATATTGGTAACTTGCGTGCATTTCCCTCGAAGAGACACTGCCGAATCCTACAACTTCTCATCTCTCTCATATGCAGGAAAGTAGCTAAATATGCCAAGTTGATTTTGTCAACCACAATAAGGACTTTTATGGCGATAACTTTTCAGATTATCAGCGCTACTACGCCAACAATGATTACAGCAATCAATTATGACTCCAATGTCCAAAAATGTACCCAGGTACAAGTTCCAGAAATCATAATAGAAACAAAAAAACAAGAAAATCTAAAAATGTTTTGAGAGAATGAAAAAAATATTTCAAATTCACCCCAACCCTGTGGGAAATTTAATAACTCAATAATGACCTTCCCTAATTATAGGCAGCACTAATCTCTTTCATTGATTTTCCATTCATAAACGAAAGAATGATAAAAGATAATGTATTTTTTTCGTTCAAAATTACTTGTGTAATTTTTGAACGTGACAGATTGTAGGATGACAAGAAAATAATCATGGAGAATACAATTATTTTCGAATTTATTTACTGATTTCTCCAGTTAACATATGAAGATGAATGTATAAGACTTACGGTATAAGAAAATTATTCACAAATTTGACATGGTGGAAAATGGGAAAAATAAATTGCATTCTATTTATCAATTTCCTCATTCGTAAATGTGGTGAATGTTAAAGGAATACAATTTTTCCATTCCATTTTCTTACTCGCTAACCCAATTCTGAACATCATTTGTCTACGTCCGTGTTGTACCTTAATTATATTGTAATGTTGCTCTCTTCTTTCTTTTGGACTTAGAAATGTGAGCAATCATAACAGATTACACTATTTGAGTTGGTTGGAAATATATTGAAAATAAATATTTGTTAATGATTAATGTAGTTGGGTTGAAACTATCTGTAGGACAGATATACAGGGTGCTTACGGTTTGCTGTTAAAGCTGATAACTTAATTATTCGGGGAGATATATAGCATTTATTTACTTACGCTCTGTAGCTACAAACAGTATACAATAAAAAAACCAGTAGCACTAAGTCAGATTCTGACTGAAAAAATTCTAATACTTGGTTATCATCTTCTTCTTCTTTAGCCATATACCATCCACTTCTGGCTACATGCCTCCTCCAAACCTCCCCATCTCTGACGATCCTGCGCCATATGAAATCATCCTGTCCCAGGGAAGCCTTTTACTTCATCCAGCCATCTCTTTTGAGGTCTACTAACACTTCACTTGGTTCTTCGTGATCTTCAATGTATTAATTTACTCGACCGTCTGTAGTTGTCTTGCCTAGCCACATGACCTAACAATCTTAATTCAAGCTGTGTTACCATTTTTGTGATGTCCATTATCATCCTTCAATTCCTAAAGTCGTCATTAGGAATCCTGTCTCGGAGCCTTACGCCTAACATGGCCCTTTCCATTCTACGATCCGTAGTTTGTAATTTATTCAAGCTTCTCTAAGTTAGAGTAACTATTTCAAGGCCGTAAGTTACCACAGGTAGCACACAGGTATTATAAACCTTTCGCTTCAAGTTGATGGGCAGCTCTGGATCTTTGAGGATGTAACCGAGATTGTTGAAAGCTGCTCGACTAAGTCCCAATCTTTTGTGATCTTCACAGCTTGATTTTTCTTGCTTATCAGAATCTTATGTCCCAGATACATGTAATGGTCCACCGCTCCTATTCCTCTTCCACCGCCTACTACAATTCCAGCATTGTCACTGTTGATTGTTTCGGTTTTGAAGATGTTCATTTCAAGTCTCACATTTTTGGAAGCTTCGTCGATTTGATCTATCATTTTTCAAAGCTCTTTCAGATCAGTACTTATCAAAACAATGTCATCAGAGAACCGCAAATGATTGATGAATGATCCGTTGACATTGACTCCTTTTCCTTCCCAGTTTGAGGACTTGAACACTCCGCGGGCTTTAGGTGATATTGTGTCACCTGGACGAACACCTTTACCTATCTCAATTTTGTCTGTTGATAGGTTGTCATCAATCTGGACATGCATTGTTGATTTTCTGTATATAAACCTTTGGATATTCGAGTACCTTGAGTATATTCGGGCGTTGTCAAGACTGGTTAAACTTGCCCAAGACTCAATGGAATCAAAAGCTTTGAGATAATCGATGAAAACAAGAAATAGAGCGATGTTATATTCAATGCATTTCATGATGAGGAGTCTGATGGTTTGAAGGTGGTCTATAGTGCTTTATCCTCTTCTGAAACCAGCTTGCTTAACAGGTGGGTAGGAATCCAGTTTTGCACTCAATCAACTTATTATTACCTTGGTTAAGAGTTTGTACAGGTGTGATAGTAAGCTGATGGATTTGTAGTTCATTAAGTCTTCTCTATTGCCTTTATTGAAGAGTAGAATAACCTTTGCGTCACACCATTTGATAAGTATTGCTCTTTGTTCTAGGCACTTATTCAAAAGAATGCGAACTTACTCTCTCAAAGCTTTCCCGCCAAGCTTAAACATTTCTGTTAAGCGGTCCTCTCCTAGTATTTTCCCATTTCTCATCTGATTGAGCACTACGCTGATTTTGTTGTGGTCCATTTCAGGTATCTCTTCTGAGCCGACATTTGGGATTACAGGGACTTCATTGGTTGGGGACGAATCTCGGCTTGACGCATAAAGTTTTGCGTAGTATTCTCGGATGACGTTGTTAAATTCACTCCGCTCTGCGATCTCTGGAGGATTTGCGTAGTATTCTCGGATGACGTTAAATTCACTCCGCTCTGCGATCACTGGAGGATTTCAATGCTCTCATATTTATGTTAATATCGATGGCATTCTGTATCATTCACGAGTTTTTTCGTATCTGCGCTTAAAATTTCTTCCTTTGGCTTGGTGTTAAAATTTATTTTCTTCAATGCAACATCGACCACTGATAGAATTTGCTCTATGAGGTCATCTACGCCTATATATTCCGAATTTTCGAAGTTGATTTTTCTCCATCTTAATGTATGCTCTTTTAGATGGTGCGGTTAATTTCTGAATCTTGGAGTTCCTGCTAAGCTTTGTATCTAATCTGAATGCAGTTCTTATCATTCTACGGTCACTCCTCACATCTACTTGATTAAGAACAGATACGTCACTGCATAGTTTCTGGTTGTTGGTAAAAATGTAGTATATTTCGTTCAGAAGAAGGTTTGAAGAAGGTATTCAGACAATACATATTTTCAGCCTGTAAGTAATGTAGTCAGATCTTGCCCTGGTCATTTTTTCTGCCAAGTCCATGTTTCCTATATTGTTTGGATCTCTCTTGGCTTAACGGTAATTAATTAAATTCTCAAAAACTTGCACCACATTTTTTACGGAGAAATGGAACGCTTCATATGCATACATATTTTTATTTTTAATGTGTTGAGAATAATATTTTTCAATTATAGTGATGTATAAAAAGTTATTGTTTTTTTTTCGTTAGACCAAAACAATACATAAAAAATATTTTAATGAAATTTGATTAATTTGGAAAGTGCGTGGGATTCAAATGGACAAAATTATAGCTTATATTTTTCTATTTTGACATTAATTCAAATCGTGTAGTTAATTTATTTAATCTCTTCTTGTTCGAACAATCCACACAGAAAGAGAAATGAATAAACTATCGGGAAAAATGATAGGCCTAAGTTCTCACAATATATTGAATAAAAATTTGTTCGACTATTTTTCGGCTTATTTCCTCAACTAAATAACTGAAAGTGAGAGAAAATAAAAATATTACAAAGTCATTTATACCTAAACAACCAATGAGAGAAGTGGATACAAATGGAAATCCAGCTGGTAGTTAGTTTAACAGATTATATTTGTGAGTTGACAAAATTTCAACGAATTCATATAAATCTAATCTGTTGCTACCTGAATGTAAAATTTGGGTTTTTGGATAATCTGTGAAATGATTTCCGTTTGTACACTATTTTGGAAGACCAGTTGTTAATTTATTCTAAAGCATTGATTTCTTTGGCTCAAATACTGATGGAACGGTCAGTTTCATTTATATACAACGGTCCTGCATGTGGATTGAGTGAACATAATTATGTAATTTTTTTGGGTATTCGTTGGACATATTTGATGCAATGATATTTTATTGTTTCGTGAACCGAAACGACAAGGCAATTCGAGGTTCTTACAAATTTCTCTTATTTTTTTAGCTATGAAGTGGTCAGTGATGTCATTGTAGTACTCATTGTTCAACACTACCGTTTTCAAAATGCTAATTTCTTTCGCAAAGTTCTTTCGTGAAAGGGTAACAGTACCTAATCTCTGCACAAATATATGAATCATTTTAATTTTATGCGGATTGGAACTACTACTGAAGATTAAGGTTTCATTATTCATAGTAACTATCTATTGTTATAATTTGAGTATCTGAGGAATTATATGTTCAATGCATTGTCAATCAATACCTCTTCAAATAGAAAATATATACTTCCTCAATTCTTTAGTTTATATAAGAAAAATCTATGTTCACTTTTAGCCAATAACAAAGATCAACTTGGTTCAAAAATGAGTAGCCATGAGAACCTGATGCGATTTGAATAATTGGTAGTAGAGACTGAGTATTCAAGGAATTTCAATCGTGAAGAGTATCATATGACACTTCATAGAAGAGGACACGTGATGCTCTGAACGGATTTCGTTGAAACTTTCTGTCTATAAAATATTTCAAAACTGAGGAATTGGGTAGAGTTCTGTAGATGGCAGAACGGAAAAGTGAACAATTTATAGTAAAATATGTGTAAACAAACTTCCTGAATACGAAAATAATATTCGTTTTTTCGGCAAATAAACCGTTTTTGAAAAAACGAGAAGTTAATTTCGAATAAAGTTACTTTTTGGCTATCATTTATCTGAATATAAAAATGGTATACTTATGGTTGTTTGAAGCAATTCGTCAAAAGATTTAATATCTAATATTATATGAATCAAGCTATTATCGAAAAATATTTTTTCCATTCACAATGTAATGTTAATACGTGTTTATTTTTCCACTCTTAAAATTATGTGAATAAACTGACATCCAACTTCAAAATTTCATAGAACATAGAACGGTGATCTTCGGTACTGATCGATACGAAGATCAGAGTCACAGAGTTGGTCAATTGTCAGATTGTATTAATTGTTCAAAATTTCAAAGAATTCTTAGTGGAATATTGAATTTGGAAAATTAATATAACTGATTTTTTGAGTAAGGAATATGATTTTGTTTCACAATAACTAATTTATTTAGAAATTTACAAAGCAAAAGAAGATGGGTTGCACTTTGCTGTACAACATGGTTAGGTTAGTACGTTTGATAAGATTAGGTTAGGTTAGGTAGGTTCAGTAAGGAGGTATCCAAAGCAAAATTAACAGAGCCGCGGACCTGATAATCGGCTGGAGATTGCGGATCGAAAGACAGGATACGATTATTGAAGGCACCGACGCCAGCGGGCAAACGGCGGATAACACTGTGGAGGCAAGAATGTATAGTGAGAAACGGGATCAAATACCTAGGAATAGTCCTGGACAAGGGTCTATCTTTCGGGAAACACGTCGAGTTGAAGCAGATACGACGAAGACGCTGACCAAGATAATGCCAAATGTTAGGGGACCGTCGACGTTCAATAGGAGGCTATTAGGTGTAGTAACGCACAGTGTAGGGCTGTATGGGTTACCAATCTGGAATGAAGCACTCAGGATCGAGAAACATCGAACCCGAAATGTCTCGGAAAAGAGATCAATCCTCCTGCGGCAGTATAGCGCGTAACGGACACTGTCAGCGGAGGCGGCCCAGGTTACTCCGGCAAGCTGCCAATATAGCTGATGGCTAACGAGGGGAAAAACCTTTTGAGAGTCCCGTGGGGCGCCAACCATGGTTCAAAATGCAGTTAAGGGAGAAGATACTTAACAAGTGGCAGCAGAGATGGTAGGCGCATAAGGGAGCAGCGTGGATTAGGAGGCTTATTTCGGATATGTTCCTGTTTGAGCACGGGTCATTTGAAGTATTCCACCAAAGAATCGGCAAAACCGGAGCCGATGGGTGCAAGACGTGTGGCGTGTTGGATAGCGTGCAATACATCGTTTGAGCTGTTGTAAATGGGTCACTGTAAAAGGAAAGCTAAAGGACATCTTTGGTAGTGTCAAGGAATACCAGGAAATGGTCTCCGAAAGATGAGAAAAAATGGACGGAGGGTATCAGTGTGATAACCAATGTGATAGAAAAGAAGGAGATAGAGGACCGAGAACAGCAGAAGAAGAATGTATCGTAGATGAGATCCTCCTCGTGGCAGTGGAAAAGCCATATCGGCCTAGTTAGTTCTTCGATGGGCAGATACTAATACTGCAGACAGGAGAGAGGGAGGTTAGGTTTAGTAGGTGTGGGTCCTGCACTCGTCTTAGCATTGCACTGACCGCTGTGGGGGTGGTCAAGTAGAGATTTCCCCTTCTTCTTGGGCGAAAAAACGTTAGGTTGAATTGTTCAAGTTGAGTTACGTAGATTGTGTTAGCTATGTTTCATTATGATAGCTTGAGAGATTTAGCCTCAGCATTAGTGAGTAACCATTTCTTCATTGAATTCTGAGTATCCTAATACATAGAGATAACTATCACTCAAAATCATAAGTTAGAGAATTTACTAAAAAGCTGCTTTTTTAAACAATTCCTTCTTCTGTTATTCTGAACAAATTTTACAATCCGATAACTCTGATAAATCATTGATATGCCAATAAATTCATAACAAAATTCACCGAGTTCTATGAAAACTTGAAGGTGGATGATTATTTTTTACATAATTTTATGAGTGCAATAAATAACCAATATTTTCATAAATTTTGAATTGGAATATATTTTTCTCATATTTGTTCATTCTTATATAACTTAAAATTGATATTCTTTTAATTAACTCAAATAAATGTGAGTAAACATTTTTATATCGATGAGGGTTCGTTTTAATGTACCTTCATTAGACATATGTACGTGAACAGTTGAAATTTTTTTATTAAACGGTTGATTCGCCGAGAAAACGATTATCATTTTCGACTCCAGGGGGTGTTTTTACGCTAAAAAAACTTAAAAATATTCAAATTAGTGTTCTGCCGTATACGAAACCACTACCGAGGAATTGATTCCAATAATAGTTTGGTACAATGGATCGATTAATTGAAATTTGAATATATTATTCGATTCAAAATATTCGAAAAATATGTAATCAACAGAGAAAAAATAACAATTGTTTCTATTAATTTTCAAAGTACCAGTTGGATAGCAAGATAATCTGATACAAATCATTCAGAGAAACAAATATGTCTTCAATATGATGAATTCCTGTCTCGAAGCTGTTGGTAGTCAGCATTGTGTTACAATCATCTTCCACAGCTCGTCTGTGGCTGTATTATCTTAATATGTTCGCACTCAGATTTCCAAATGCGAAGAGCACGTACCTGTTAGAATGGAACTTTTCTTCTGAGAGAATGGTATCGTATTCGAAAACCTCGATAATTCTGGGGTAAGTGAGGATTTAGGGTGTCCCAGTATCGGCAATTGTGTCTGTTCACCACCCATTGACATGAAAGTACTCTAGTCAAAGAAACAGGTGTCTAGAAGAGAAATGTGCAATCTTTATTCAGTTCATGGTGTAATATTTTTTGTGCGGATGAAATTTGTGATGCTTAACTATTCAATACCAGAACTTCGACAGTTTCATTTCTCACAAAAAGTACTACTTCATGCTCTTAGTCCACCACTGAACGAGCTGTTTGCAATTTATAAATTGGTAACTTCTTTCTCTGGATGAGTTATGTTGAATATTGAAATAAAGCGACAAAATTTCTATTCAATTGAGTACATAATTTGATCAGACATGCTCGTAGGCGGCATAAGCAATGGTCCGTCTCCAAACAAGAATCGGCCTGTTTCAGCCAATTTCCGCTTACACCGCCTTCATCAGTGTTAAAAGGAGAGTCAAATTTTCTTGGAACACCTGTATAATAATTTGAACATTGTCGTGTACTCAATGAAAATGACATTTATAATAATTTGGTGCTATATATGCAGAGACTAAAATATTTGTGTTACACAGAACTCTCCGAAATATCTGAATTGCATTAAGTACTACATTTTCGAATATTAACTTGATGTATGGGGAAAAATGGGAATCGTAGCTTTGAAAATATCGCTCGGTAAAAAAGGTTCACTACACAAATAACTACATGAGAATATGTATGTTTCGATTCAAACTATTTTTTTCCACGGGATATTCTCCTTACTGCTTGAAAAGAATGTATTTTACACAGTAAAAAGCATTTTGAAAACCATTCAAAGAGGTATTTCAATCTTTCCAATAGAATGAAGATTATAGATGTCAATGCGATCGGCGTTTCGTCATTTGTACCATGAATAATTCAGATGAGTTTCATAGAGAACAATAAGCTTTTTAAGTTCATTCTATATCAATTAACTTCAACCGCGAGATCTATTAACACCTATGTTGATAATTTTATTTATATCAAAGTTGCAAAAACACTCTGATTATCGTATAGTTTCCAAGTGGCTTAGCAAATGTTATGCAGTATGAAGGCATGAGGTTATCTATCTTCCATTACGGGCGTTATTCAATTCAGGATAATGTGTCCTTCAAATGAAGGAACGATCCACGTTGGCTCATCATTTGGGACAACGCCAGATTCAGATAAAAGCAACTTAGCTAATCGATTTCGACTGAAATTTATTAAAGTTTTGTCAGGAATAATGTTCCAGTACATTTCCTTATATGGTCATATAAAACATTCTGGAAAATGTAGTTTTCCGGAGTAACTTTAAAAATGAGATAACCATGATTTATCACGGAATTTTCGTTCGAGAAAGCTTGCTGCAGGTAAGATAATTCCTTCTGATCTTTTTGTGGTATAACCGATATTGAGGCATTTTCTCTTAGAGCTATCTGAATAATCTTGTCTTGTATGAGTTTTTCGGTTTACTGTGTAACGAATTATCAATTCGGCTCTCCACAATGCGAGTCAGAATGATTTCGAAAAGGCGGATGAGCCACGATCAAATTTTTATATTTCGAGTTCAAAGTCAACTCAGAAATTTGATAGTTAGAGAGTAGAGGATTACTTATCCGGTAAATGATCTTGTGATATTTAATGACTTCGAAGAATATTAGAACTCTATCTTTTTGAGGTTGGATTACGCAACGGAATCTTTACTATGCTTTTAGTACAAACGAATGAATTAATAATTGGTAACTGTAACCAATTTTGAGATCTCGTTCGATCAGTATGAAACAAAGTTTCAAGTGCCGTTTTATTTATTTGTGAAAGAGTCCTTATTGAATCAGGAAAAACAAGATTGTAGTAAGTAGGTGTACAATTTAAGTTAGCTCAACTGAATTTTAAATTTATGTGTTTCGATGTAGAGATCGTTATTGTTTCAAATATTATAATCGATTAATTTTTAACTTATAAGTGGGGTCATAAACAAATGAAGCTACTGGGCGAATTACATCATTTTCTTTGCGAGATCTTATCTGATTCTACAGGATGCCATGAGAGATAGGACTTTGAAGGTATATGGAGAAAGGAATTACCGATTGGAGAATTTTTTTTGTTGTCTCGAATGTTATTCGAACTAAATTCCGAAAATATTTTCAATGCTGCGGTACTTGCAGTTATACCAGAAGTTGACACTATTTTTGTTATTTCATATGGCCTAATGTATGTTTCTATTTTTGTATTGTAGAAAATTGAACTATGATCGATTTTTTTCATATCATTTTTCAATATCAATTTATTCTTGTTCGTTGTAAGTAAAGAAGCTTATTCAGCAGAATTCAATGCATGTAGAGGCTCCACAGTATACAGGGCATTTCCAAAGCATGTGGCAACTCGTAGTTTATTCAAAGGTACAAAAGTCCGTTTCTTCAAATTAGACTACCTACTTTTGGATACACCAATTAACTCGTAATATCGTATTAATATCGATCTGTTCAAGGATTTTCCACACCTAAAATACATATTTTCCGAGTTATTCGCGATTTTATTCCTAAAATGACGATTTCTCGTTCGTGGACTCTGAAATGCGCAGATTCAATAACCGAAATTCTTTTAAATGATTCTTTTTGATCTTTCAGTACGAAAGCAATCGTGCGAAAACATTTACTTTTGAAGTGGATTGAATCTGACGTATCGCTTTTCTTCTTTTAAGGCAGGTTTCTCTATTACATCAGTTACTTGTTTGAAAGCTCATCTTCGAATTGTTATAGATTGTAGATCTAGATGTTTTGAAATCCGCAAATTATCCGGAAACAGAATATTTCAAATATTATTCCACAAGTTACAACTCTGATATTTTTCAGCATAATTGAAGGAATATGTCCATGGTTTTCTCGCTTCGCAATAATTTGAAACGTACCTACATCTAACCTAAAAAAATCGACATGCTTCATTCAGTGGGGCATTTCTGGTAATTCAAAGGTGACTTTCCTTACAAGTAACTGATATAAATGCATTATTTGAAAGATTTCGGGTCATATAATCTGAGAATTTCAGTGTTCTCACACGAAAAATCGTAATTTTTGGGATAAAATTGCGAATAACTCAGAAACGATACACTTTCTGTATAGAAAAAACTTATAACAGATTGATGCCCAATTATATCACGAGTTAAATGGTGGGTGCAAAAATAAGTAGTCTGGTTTTAAAATACAGACTTTTGTACCTTTGATTATACTACGATTTGCCACATGCTTTGCGAACACCCTGTATACCGTAAAGCCTCTAGATGCATTGAATTCTGCTAAGTGAGCCTCTCACAACGAACTGAAAAAATTCGATATTGATTGATTTTCAGTATTTTTATGATGCCTTCTAAATGACAACCAAAAATCGCAAAATTTTGATTGAAAAATTCTTCCTTTCGGTTGATTTCAGGTGGTAATGATATAGAGGAACATTGTTCAGAATTTGTTTTTCAATTGAAAAAATAGAAATATACATAATGCTATTTGAAATAACAAAGATGATGTCAACTTCCGGTATAACTGGAAGTGACACAGCATTAAAATTATTTTAGAAACTTAGTTTGAATAACTTTGAAGACATTAAGAAAAACAATCTACAATCGGTCATTCCTTTCTCTATATACTTTTAATGTCCTATGTCGCGTGGACACCATGTATATTAGACTGGCTTAAAACTTCGACTATTCATTTATTTGACATAAATATCGCAGATATTGTTCAGAATGACGAAAAATATTGTTAAAATTGGAGCCCTTACTTTTAATTATTGTATGAATTTCAAGGAAACTATCATTGCTATTTTCGACGATTTATTCCTAATTTCATCTTTTCTTCAACGTGAATTGTGAATTACCTTAGACAGAGTATATTTATGTGAAACTGCTACGAGAGAGTTTGTTTCGTTTCCTCCCTGAATTCTTATTTAATTATCATTTTATTTCCTTTTTCTCCTCATTTTAACGGAAATATTGAGACATATCCTAGTTTCATTGGCATGTTTAACTCATTGATACATACGAACGAAGATTTATCGAATATAGAAAAACAGGACAACTGCTTGCATCGATTAAGTACACCTCCTTACTTGGTGATAATTACATGATCGCGTATAATGCTCTGAACGAACGATACAATAACAAAAGACTATTGGGTACTTCTTATTGGAAAGAGATCGATAATTTTCGTGCAATAAATAGTGATCAATCACTTAGGATTTGCTTGATACTTTCAGTGAAAATTTAGCCGCACTGAAAACATTGGGATTTGAAGTGGACAAGTGGGATTTCATAATACTGAACATGTTATTTACTCGTTTAGACCCTGCAACTCAGCGAATGTTGGAACTAGAGTATGCGTCATCGAATATTCCTACTTATGAAAATGTACGAATCTCTAAATTCAAAAATTTCAGAAAATCAAATATTTTCCCTAAGCAGAAAAGAAATCGTTCCCATATTAGGAGAAATCTTTTTTTCATACTCATACTAAAAATGTTTCATGGAATTCTAATAATAATTCCATGCCACAAAAAACATACAATTGCCTTTTATGCAAGAAAGATCATATAATATACCAATGTCCGGATTTTAATTCGGGACCTCCCAAAGAAAGATTTGATATAGTCAAAAAATTTAACGTTTGTGTCTGTTTGGCTGCGTCACACAACTTCAAGAAATGCACTTTCGATAAAAGATGCCGAACATGCTGTAAAAATCACCACACACTTCTACATTTTCCTATTTCTAATGAGAATACTGTGGTAACAGAACCTACAGCCTCTACATCTAGTTTCACTCAGCCTGAATTTAATTCGTTCAAAGGTTTGAATGCTGATCAAACTCCCAATAATTTCTACGTTATGTTGTCTACATTGAAACTTAATATTTCTTTCGGCAATGTACATCAGATAAAAGGAATCGCAGATCCTGGTTCCCAAGTTATATTTATATCATGAGATATAGCTTCAAAATTGAACCTAAAAAAGTTTAGTGTTTCTATTTCGATTCAAGGGATAGATAGAATGAGTACTTCTGCGAAATCAGGTCTACGTTGTAAATTTTCCTTACATTTTACGTGATGGTAGAATAACAGGTAAACCTGATGAACCATCCGCTGTTAATACTACTTTTGGTTACCTTCTGATGGAGAAAATTATGACTATCGCGGGTGAGATCTTTTTCAGCTTTCACTGATAATAAGACAGTTCCAGATTCAGATTCTACACTTCGTCGTCTTTGGGAAGTTGAAGAAGTACCTTCTGTCAATGGATCATCCCCTAGGATAATTTTTGCGAACATTTTGTGAAAACTCATACAAGAATTAATACAGAACGTTATAAAGTTTTCTTGCCTTTCAAATTGATATCTCTTGATTTCAGAGATACTCGCATACTAGCCTTACGTCGTTTTCTTTCTCTTGAAAGAAAACTTGTTAATAACCCTTCCCTTTACGAAGTTTACTCTTTTATTTATTTCTGAATCCGATGATCTCTTGAATACGTTTTATTTGCCTTATTCATGTGTGATTCAACAAAGCTCTACTTCGACGCCGGTTCGAAAAGTATTCGATGGCAGTAGTCGATTTCCAGATAAAGTTTCATAGAATAATGCACAGGTCCTGGATTTCGAAGAAATCTCCTTACAATTTTGCTTAATTTCCGCATACATCGATACGGTTTTTATTCAGATATTCGTCAAATGTACCGAATTATCGGAGAAAAGAAATTTTTTAATATTCAAGAATATTAATTAAAAATCTTGCCCTTTGGTTTAGTCTGCAGTCTGTATATTGCTCTGTAAACTATTGACCAATTTGCCAAAGATTATTACGATTCAGCCTGAGCTTCTCATATCTTACTCGAAAACACGTACATCGACGCTATCACAGATGGAGATGATAGCTGGGAAACAGCCCGATTAAAAATTCAAAAACTGACATTGCTGTTAGGAAGAGGAGGTTTTGAGCAACGCAAGTGGTGTAGTAACGAACCTGAACTTCTAAAAGATCTTCCTCTATCGAATACTTTTACTACACCTCTTTCAATCAATGAAAAAGAGGGAAATGTTTTGAAAATTCTGGGATTACAGTGTAATCCAGTTAACGATACTTTCACTTACTCTACTATTGAATATAGCCCTATATGTACTAAGAGAACTATTTTATCAAACGTGGCTCGGATGTATGATCCCTTAGGTTATTTAGCACCCTGTAAAATATTTCCCAAAATACTTATGCAATCGTTATTTGTGTCCGGCATTGACTGGGATATTCGTCCACCAAATTGTCTCAAAATTCCATCATTTCCAAACAGAATTGAAATATTTTTCGGCACTACTGATTCCTCGTTACTTTGAGGAAGTACAAACCGAAAATTCTGAGTTATATTGATTCTTCCAAAAGAGGCTATAGCAGCGTCATATATTTACGTCTATTACGTGAAAATATTAATTCAATTCGAACTTACTTTATTTGTGCCAAATCTAAAGTTTCACCTTTGAAAAAGCTCAGTGTAGCTAGGTTAGAACTTTGTTCGGCAGTATTGCGATCCAAATTATCAAGCTTCGTTTTAGTGTCCTATGAAAATAAACTACTATTCCAAAACATCTTTGCTTGGTCAGATTCTACAGTTGCCTTATCTTGAATCAAAGCTCCGCCACATAGATAGAAACTTTCGTAGGAAACAGGGTTTCTTATATTCAAGATATATTGCCACCAGGACGTTGGTTACACGTTCCCTCCGAAAGGAATCCTGCAGATTTTGGTACTAGGGGGTTGTTCTCTTCCGAACTAGTTCAATGTCAGTCGTGGTTGAAGGGGCCAGAATTTTTGCGTTTGCATCGAAATCAATGGCATTTACCTGACGACACTGCTGATAGATCAGCTGAAATTTTGGAAGACGCTACAAAAACTTGTCCATCTGTTTTTGTACCACCTTGGGACATATATATATATATATATATATATATATATATATATATACCTTACTCTTATTGTGAATAATTTTTCATGCATGTCGTTTTATTTCAAATATCAAAAGTACAGAAAATAAACTATACACCACAGATAATTTTTCAGCTTCTGAGCTTCATAATGCATTACTTGTACTAGTCAAGGGAGTTCGAACTCTAGAGTTGAACAATGAAGTCAATTTGGTATCCTCTGGTCCAAAAATTGCCTAAATATTTACGAAAATCAAACCCATTCATTGATAAAATAAGACTTTTGAGACTAGGCGGCCGATTGAGATATGCGGAATTATATTACGATAAAAATATCATATTCTTCTACCTGCAAAAGTAAATTCACAGTATGCTTGACATCATATATTCACAATAAATTTTTACACACAGGAGTGAACACCACTCTGTTTCATTAAGTTCAGATGTTCTGGGTATTCTCTACGAAGGAAATCATAAGTTCAGTTCTTTCAAAGTGTCACACTTGTTTCAAAGTAAATCCTATATCTCTTCAGCCCCCTATGGGTAGCTTGCCTAAATTCAGATTATCGCAATTGGAGGCTTTTTCAAAGTATTGGAGTTGATTTAGGTGGGCCTTTCACAATGACCATGGGCCGCATACGCAGTGCGAAAACCTCAAAAGCATACCTCTCACTTTTTGTGTGTTGTTCTACAAAAGCATTGCATGTCGAGCTGCTGTCTGACTTGTCGGCAGAAACGTTTCTGATGGGTTTTCGTAGGTTTATGGCCAGAATAGGGCGGTGTACTAACGTGTTTTCCGATTGTGGTACACACTTCGTTGCTAGTGTGAAATATTTAAAAGAAATCTTTACGCATACGGCAAATACTGAATCCATCATCTTGAAATTCAATTCTCCCTCCTCACCACATATGGAAGGATTATGAGAGCCAGGTATAGAGGGGTCATTTGATTCGTCTAATAGGTATGCAAGTCCTATCAGTAGTGATCTTAACGACTTACGTGCTTTTTCTCCAGATCACTTCTTGACTTTGAAGCCCCTTTCTGTATTGCCAGACCCAGATTTGAAACACATACCATTGAATCGACTTTCACGGTATCAATTCTTGTTGCGTCCTCACCAAGACTTGTGGAATAGATGGAGTACAAAATATCTGCATACTTTACATCTAAGATCAAAATGGAACGACCCAATGCCATATATTGTAGAAGAATCATTGGTTTTGATTAAGAATGAGCAGTCTCAACCTTTAGATTGGTAATTGGCTCGAAATACTCAGGTACATTCGGGTGAAGACGGAATCGCAAGAATCGCTTCTGTGAAAACGACCAAAGGTATCTTTAAGAGACCATTGGTCAAACTTTGCCCTCATCCTCAAAATTGGTCGTCATGAAATGCCCCGGCATTTTCAGCGGGGTGAGAATGTTTCGTTTCCCCCCTCAATTTAACTTCAATTTTTATATAATTATCATTTTATTATTTTTCTATATCATGCAAATCAAGGAAAGAGATCATACTTGTCGCGATTTTCCTTAATTTCAATTCACATACATTTCAAATAGTTCATACAAAATCATCGTATCTGCCAATCTTCTTTCCTTCCATCCTGTATAATCTGCTCCTTCATAATATCCTATATTCTTCATTATACACAATAAGAGGAAAGAAGAGAGTCATCTGCCATCAAGAAGAAGACAGAGCACTTCGAAAGTGACAAAAAACACAACCGAATGATCTTTCGAAACAAACACGTATGCCAGTTCACCCCTAAAATACATATTACATTCTTGGGCTAAAATTATTTTGTGCGACTCGATCTATGCGATAAAAAGACGAAGAACCCCTATACTCATAAACTATATTCCCCAACCTTAACTTCCATCAATTGGTAAGTCTTATTTTTTCCTTCATTCCGTTCGCTGCTATATTCAAATTCTTCCAACGTCGATAATCATAATTCCTGAATCAGCTTCTCATATAAAAAATTACTAACTCCACTCGGAGACATTACAAAGTTTTAAAGAGCATCAAAATCCCATGAAATTTAATTTCGCGTCCAATCTTCTGAGCCTTTTGAGTAAAACATTTCATTTGTACATTATCTTTATAGGACATTGAATTTACTTCCAACGAGAGTCAACTGAAAATTGAAGCGAACTTAACCGTTTTCATGAAACGCAACCTTTTTTTTTCATTGATATGTTTTTAAATTTAGTTCAATTTTGTAACTGACGAACAAATCAATAAACAAGAAAGAAAAATGAAGACCTTTTAGGAGAATCTAATCTGCAAATAAGAATCTCCTAGGCTATAAACCCTAATCTGATTTATATTCTTTTCATGTATGAAATACTACAAGTAAATAATTTTAAAAATTGAAATTACATAATTGTTATATTTGAAATTATCTTGAGAATAATGAGATATTGTACGAAATTCTGCACATAGTTTTAAGATGCGATTCATTGAAGCCAACATTGCATCGAAAATGCTTGGCATATTCTTTATTCACTCACATCTATCTAAAAAATGTGCCTGCGTTTTCTATGTGTTAGTACCAGGTTCTGAGTACACTTGCCTTCTTGATTTCCCAAAGATGAAGTGGTCTTGGGGATTCAGATCAGAAAATAGCAATAAAAACCGCCTCTCCCAATCCATTTATCGCGATATACTGATTCAAATCATTCCCTACTATTAGTTCAAAATGCGAGGGACCAACATCGTGCATTAAGCACCTTCTACTTCTATTAGCACGAGGCACATCATCGAAAAAATCAACTATAGTATTCTACGGGACGTCAACGTATGCTAGAGATTACAATCTGTAAAATAACTGACCCCACAAGCTTCCATTATACCAATCAGCTCAAACATTGATGAAAAACTTCTCTTGGTGGCTATGCTCAATTGTCTTATAAAAATTCTCTTTTGCCCACACGTGATTGTATTGGAAGTTCATTATATCCTCTCTCATAAACCCTACCTCAACTGTAAACAAAATATTCCCACAAAATTCGGCATTTTCGTCTTATGTTTGTAATAGCTATTGGCAAAATTTGAGTCTTCTGTGTAGATCTTCAGCTTTGAAGGCTTGAATCCTGGAGGTATGGTAGGGGTATAAGAATATAGCTATAAAGGAAATAAAGTATAAAGGGTATCCCAAACTGAGTGGACTATTAGACGTTCATGAAGAACTAATAATACAATCGTTTTGACATATCGGTAGTTGATTCAGGTAGTCCGAAACGAGATGAAATATTTTCATCTCAATGGTAGTGCATAACAATTTTGTTATTTGATATAGAACACCCTGTATATTGATGACTTGTACGATAACACTTGTTTTTCCAATTACAGAACACCTAACATATAAGTTTAGCTTGTTTCGTTCATGAAATATCTCAGTTTTACCCGAAAACTATCGACTTTCTGCGTTTCGAAAAAATTGATATATCTCGAGAACGTCGTAAGCTACCAAAATAATGAAAGGTGTTTTGCAAACAAGAAACCATGTGGGATATAACTCATATCCGACTGAATCTCAGTCAGTATACATAGTGCCCTTTTTTTCGCCTAATATTTCGAAACGAAGAAACATCGAGAACTACGTGTTTTGAAATTGTAACCCGTATTTTCTTCAATTTTTTTTAGATCTGCCGTTAAAATTAAATGAAGTTTCTTATACATACCCTGTATCTGAGATTTCAAGTTTTCAAGTTATGGCGAAAACACGAATTTTACGTACCTACCTAAAATTGGCAAAGGCGGCTTTGATTCCTGCACGTGCATAGGCAGTTCCCAGAGCATTAACAAAAAACTATCCTTTTATCATTGTTTAATTGATATATCTTAAAAAAATTACGGAACTGCAGTTGTTGTCGAATTTCCAAAGTCAAATTGAAAAGTGTCAAAACGAATTAAACTCTATTTTCCTAAATTTCATAATAATTGTTCAAAGGGATGACCATTCTCTCCTAGACATAGTTCTATTCGACGAATGACACCCTGTGATGTGGCTTGCCTCAGTTCCTCTATATCCAACTGCATGAAAGTATTTTGCAGTCTATTAAGCAAATCATATCTTGAAGTCACAAATTAAGAATAAATTTTATCTTTCAGCGTTTCCTAAAGATATAAATCCATAGACGTAAGGTCAGGTGAACTTAGAGGTTACAAAGATGGCGTTCGTTACCATCCATCTATCTTCAAACATATCAGTTAAAATTCGATAACTTTAATTTGTGCTATAAGTTGGCGCTCCATCGAGTTGGTAGCAACAACGCCTTGATTCTACTACGAAAACCTGTTGTCCTTCAAAAGTGCAAACACATTCAAACTCAATTTATTTTGAGTATTTCTTTCCCTTGTAATATGAGGATTCTCGTGGCCCAAAAGTGTGCTTTATTACTGTTAGAAATCATTAGATTTCCTTCTCATTAGAAAATTCGGCCTCATCCGTCCAGATAATCTTTTTGAAAAAATCGAGATACTCTTGTGTTCTGAGAAGAACGATCTCACAGATATCTATTCGAAGCTGGGGATCGCCAGCTTGTAGAGTTTGGACTAATGAAAATTTATTAGGGTGCAGTTCATGTTTTTTTTTGAATTCTGTGTATACTACCATGAGGTAAATTCAGATCATGCTCTGCTATTGCCAATGATGCACGTAGATTAACATTAAAATAAGCTAGAACGGCAAATTTGTCTTCATTGTTGACTACAGACGATGAAAACGATATCTTATTCTGAACCGTTCCAGTCGAAGGAAATTTGAAACGTTTCTGCTGAAGTTTTTAGCTGTCATAGACGGCTTATTTGGAAACGATTCGTTAAATCTTCTACAAATTCTACTCACATTCCGTCTCTCATCTCCATGAATGAATAATAAATAAAGTATTTGCTCATATTGTGTAGCAAGCCATTCTGTTCGAATTAATTCCACTGACAGTTGAAACAATAATAGTTTGTTAGTTATGACCAGGAGCCTGTCTATGCTCTGGGATATGTCTATGAACGTGCAGGTAAGTTAGGTAGGTACGTAAAGTTTTTTGTCATATCTTAAGAACTTGAAACCCCAGGTACAGGGTATGTATGGGTAACTTCATTTAGTTTTGTTATGGCGAATCTGATGAATTGAAAGAAGTATGGATTAAAATTTGGAAAAAAGTAGTTTTCGATGTTTCTTTGTTCGAAATGTGAGGCGGAAAAAAATCCACTCTCTATACTGACTGAGTAGTAGTAGTAGATATGAGTTATATCCAACATGGTTTCTTGTTGCAGAATACCTTTCATTATTTTGGTAGCTCACGCTGTTCTCGAGATATATCAAGTTTTTCATAAAACAGGCAATCAATAATTTTCAAATCAAACTAGGATGTTTCACGAACAAAACAAGCTAGACTTAGTTGTTAGGTGTTTTTATAATTGAAATAACAGGTTCATTCGAACAAGTCATCAATATACAGGGTGTTTTTTATTGAATAACAAAGTTTGTATGCATTTCTGTTATAACGGGAAGTACCATTGAGGTGGAAATATTTTAGAAATAGTGTACTGGGCCAGCTAAATCAACTACCAAAATTTCAGATCGATAGCATCATTAGTTCTTCATGAACTTCTAATAGGCCATTCAACTTGGGATAACCTGTATGAGCTGAAAAGCTGTCCGAACGGTCTAATTCTTGAATTATTATGGACTGATGAGACAAATATCTTCCGAGATTAATTTCGCGAGGAGTCAACATATGTAAACTTGAGACAAGAAGAATTATTCAAAAATCCGTAGATCAATGAATAATCCTTCCTGACAAAGCGAGTTCCCAAATCTGCTAGCCACGCACGCTTAATAGCACTATTGTGGCTCTAGGGGGCTGCGTGCATGACGGGCAGATTTGGGAACTAGCTCTTGTCAGGAAAGATTATTCATTGATCTACGGATTTTTGAATAAATCTTCTTGTCTCAAGTTTACACTATTATGGACTAAATTCGAAAAAAGATGGTGGAAACCATGTGGTTCAATGTATCGATAGGCCAGTGGAAACGAACAATTTCTCTGAGGGAATATTTCTGTTAGAAGGCTGCCAAATAGAGTTTTCGGGTTTCTGCTGCATTTCTACCAGATCGACCATAGAGTAAATGAATATATCAGCCATTCTAACTTTTCAGAATACCAAAACTATGTATTGTTGAAAAAATCAATTAAAATTATGACAACTCTCCTGTTTGTTACCAGAAAGATTAGGTTTCACTTAAAAGTACTTGTGATATAATAAAACAAAAAGTTTGAATTTTCACTATATGAAATGAACGTCCAACTTCAAAATAGTATTTTTGTAGTTTTAGTGGAAATTATGAGGACCCAACCTTATACCTCGTTAGTTTTATCGATTATCAACCCTCACTTCAGTTTATTCAAAGAAAAGCATAAGAATCATATTTTCACTGGGAAAAGGTTGCGATTTGAAGATAATTTCAAGAAATAAACAAGTTTTTAAATTGAAATATCTTTTCAACAAATGTTCTTAAAAAGACCAGTGGCAAAGAGCATTATAATTTTAGAGGGATCAAATGTGGCATGTCACTGAAAAAATATCATCTTATATATTATATTGAAAATATCTAATGAATCTATGAGTCAATTCCAAATTGGAATTTAATCCATTGAAAGCGACAAAAGTTTTCAACAGAAAAATATCATGTACTTCGAGAACGGAGAAATATTGAATATATATTTATGGCAGTTTCATGTATCTGAATCTTGAATAGACAATTTTCTCGTTTTGGATAGTTCGGCGAAATTTTCGCAGTTACCTAATGATTTCAAAATGGTCACTGTATTTCTATTCTGTATTCTTACGCTTTCTTCCTTGAATTATTTAGGTTCCATGTTTTCGGTTAGTTGATGGCTGAAGGCCATTTGATCTTAATCTTTGATCATTAGTTGATCATTATCAATTTCAAATTGTACAACTATAGTCACCAGCTTAACAGTGAAGAGTGCACCAACATCGCTGCCGATGTTTTTGTCACCTTCATTAGCTCATCCCGTCTGGAGTAGCAACCATCCCTGATGAAATATATATTATTTAGGTATTCTGAATTTTTATTTTATTTCTAAATGAAGTTCGACAACTATACAATTTTGTTCAAATTGCTTTCTTTGGAATTACTTTCTCCATTCTTAATTCATTTTGTTCAAACTCATCTTCAATAATTCATTCAAATAGAATTTTCCATACTTTATTTTCCAATTTTGGACCTATCTTCTCTTATATATTTAAGTCGCCCATAACTTGCCAATTAAAATTAATTTTTGGAGCAGAAATGTCAACGATATATTTCTTCATCTAAACGGAACGCCCAGGCTAATTTGGATCATATTTTCATGTTTATGAACAGTATCCAACTCAAAGTGAAATTTGAATTTGAAAAAGCGGGAAAACAATTAGATATTATTTCTGGACTTCCCAATCTACCACTCAAATAGAATGATTACCTTTAAAATTTTTAGAAAACCGACATGTACTGATTTAAACATTTCCAAGGTTCCAACTTCGCACATTCATAATAAACTTCGGCAAACAATGAAAAATTGAAACCACAAAAAAAATACTATACTTCATTGGCTTTAATTTTGACTCAGTTCATGAATTAAGGATACAATGTGACAAAAAAGTATCCTGAAATTTGAAATAAAAAGCAAAAATCTTAATCTACTTTAATATTAATTGAATCTCTTCCAAAATAAGCTCCATTTGAAGCGATACACATGTGCCAACGTTTTTTCCAATCATTGAGACATTTTTTATGGACGCTTTCAGGGATGACCTTCAATTCCTTCTGCGAATTTTCTTTTATGACGTCTATGGAATCAAATCTGGCTCCCCGGAGAGGCAATTTCAGTCTTGCGAAAGGAAATAACCGGGGCTCGATGAGATTATGCGTTATCGTCATGCAAAATCCACGAACGGTTAAATAGAAGTCCTTATTGAACGTTTGACCTTGCGTAACGAATTCATGATGAACCACAACACGAATATAGAAGAAAACAATCAGCATTGTCTTGATTATCGAACTACTTTGGCGAGGTTTTTTCGGTTTTGGCTCATTTTTTCGCACCCATTCCGAGGATTATTGGCTCGTTAGTATGTCGTATTCATAGAATTCTGTTTCGTCACCAGTTATGATCCATCCCATGAACGTTGGATACGAATTCACACGAAGAAGGATGTCTGCAGCTACCTGCATCTTGCACTATTTTTGAAGAAAATTCAGTTCTATCGGAACAAGCCGATCGGTGACGCGCCGCGGTTTCACGATAGATGCTGAAATCACGAGCTACCTCTCTAACACTGACGAGACAATTTTCGAGCACCATTTCCTTGATTTCGTGGACGTTATCGTCGGTTGAAAAAGTCGAAGCTCATCCAGAATGAAGAAAATCTTCAACGATTTTCTGACCGTCCTTAAAGGCTTTGTACCACTCGTACGCTTTTGTTTCCAATAAAACAGTCTCCATGAGCCTTTTTTAGCATAAGCTATGATTCCTATGATTCAGCATGCGGAAATTTGTTCAAAACACAAAATTTGAGATAAACTTTTTGTTCAATATCTTTCCTCATTGTAAAATTCGCTGATTAACACTCAGGTCCACTGGTTTCAATAGCTGTCGTGAACAAACTACTTTACAAATCGCGCTTATGTTTGGCATAGTAACTAAAGACAGTCCTATCAACATACATAAACTTCAAATACTTGAAAATACTCAACAAGGGCAGTTTGAATTAGAATTTCTGGATAATTTATATCACAGTACCATGAAACAATTAGTAATCAACGGACTATATTCATTTGTAAATACCAATAATTCAGATGTGTCATCTTTCAACATATTTTGAACAGTCAAGTGAAAATGTTACAAACAACCTCTACTAATTGAAATTCAAAAATGCATTTATCAATAAAAATAAATTGATATAATTGACATAACTTTTATCTCACGATAAAATAATATTATTACTATGAAAACAATAGTAAGAGTGAGGTCTTCAAAATCAATGAAACTCAAAAACAAAATCAATCATTACAATTAAGTAATTTAAACTTAAAATCAAAATTTTTAAGGATAAACTAATTTGAATAAACCAGCTTAGCATAAAACTCAACAAGTATCTATCCAGTCTATTCTTGAAGCAGTTTATCGAAGGGGCATTTACTATATCCTCAGGAAGGGACTTCCAAGTGTTAAACACTCTATTTGAAGGGAATGCTCTTCTACAGGTGCGATACCGCTCATGTGTCAGCTTCCAACTGTGACCTCTCAGGTTGGAATTCTGAGCCAGTTGGAAAATATCTGCGAGATCAACAGAGAATGATGCATGTAAAATTCGATGAGTGTTCATTAGGCATCCTCTCTTCAGTCGGTCAATCTGGGACATCATTCTATCTTCATAAGATGGTCGATGAATTCCATATGGGAGACGGGTGGCTGCGCGTTGAACTGATTCAAAAAGATTCATGTCTCGAACAAGAACAGGCGTCCAAACCGAGGAGCATAACTCAATCTGTGGTCTTATATAAGTTTTATACAAACATGCCGCTGTATCTAAGGAAGGTTTAGAAAACACTTTTTTGAATAGAAACAATTCTTTTCTGGCATTATTATAGATGTTTTCTATGTGGGCTGTCCATGTCAGATCCTTAGTCACTATAACTCCCAGATCATTATGCTTTTCGACAGTTTAGAGGGGCATTCCATTGATATAGTATGTGTGTTACGGATTATTTTTACCGATTTGCATTACCACACATTATGATGCATTTAATGGAATCAGCCATTTTCTGCTCCACTCCATAGATCTGTGAAGGTCCATCTGAAGCTCCCGCCGAGCAATGAGGGGGTTAGAGTATAACTTGGAGTCGTCTGCATACACCGAACACGTAGAAGAAAGCAAGCCTGGGAAGTCAGAAGTAGGAAGAGTATAGGGCCAAGGACTGTTTCTTCTATTGCTCAGAAACTCCTCAATCCATCTGAGTAAAGCTCCCCTTACCCCAATGTGTTTCAACTTTTTAAGTAGACGCTTGTGTGGGACTTTGTCGAATGCCTTCTGGAAATCGAGATAGATGACATCAATAGGAAAGCCAAGATCGATAGATTTGGTCCACTTATCCAGGAACTGCAACAAGTTAGAGGTAACAGATCTGCCAGGGAGAAATCCATGCTGCCGGAGTGAAATTATGTTTTTCTGCATCAAATATGGTATCAGGTTGTCGGAAATAATTTTTTCCATTATTTTCACCTCGGAGTAAGTTAGGCTGATTTGTCTATAATTTTGTTTGAGACTTTTATCGCCCTTTTTGTACACCGCAATGACTTCAGCCACGATCCATGCAGCTGGTAATGTTCCTTCATCGAATGATTTCTGCAAGATTATGGACAAGGGAAGGGAGAGAGAGGAGGCGAAATTCTTGAGAATGTATGGCGAGAGACCGGACACAGTAGAGGCTGTATTTAATCCTTTCAATTTCTGGAAACGACTTCCTCAGAAAAAACGACCGAATTCAAAGTTGTAGAAGACAAATGAGCTACTGGATATGATATTGGGCCCACCGGCTTGCCGGAATAGTTTGTGGTAAAAAAATCACCGAACGTTTCGGCAGTTTCCGTATCATTTCTTGTCAAACTTTTGTTTCGTGCCTTTACACGGGGGACTCTGACTGTCGTGGCTAGTGATTTTCTTACATGCCCAAATAATTTTTTTCTGCTTTTTGAACTAATTGGCTTGCCTTCATATCTGGCCTTGAACTGAAATATTAGTTGGCTCAAACCGTTTGAAAAGCGCCTATGGGCAGCAAAATCTTCGGCATTATTCGTACGTTTAAACCGTCGCCAAAGAATTTTTTATATTGGATTTGCTGCCATATCGTATCTTTCAACCAAAACTTGATAGGATTTTGTTGAAAATTAATTTCATGTCTACAAGAATTTGCAATTTCATTCACTTGCTCCAAAATAAAGACCAGCATTCCTCAACAGAAATTAAAGTCTCGAAACACTACTAGATTCCGAAAACGATTTGCAAGGTGAGTGAGCCTATCAAGTAATACAACATCATTTTGGACCGGGGAACAGGGTGGACGATAGACCCAGCACAAAACCAGCAAACCAGCTGAATATGCAATATTCAGGCAAGTAATCTCAATTCCTGGCGCAATATCGACACGAGTAAAGTAAGAATTATTGAGATATATAAGATAGGATAAAAGCCTATGGAGAAATTGAAATGAACTTTGTCCATACTGTAATCATTTCCACGAATACGAGACTGGTGGTTTACTTCAAAATGAGAAATGAATTTTTCACTATGTTTTCACTACCAACAATCATCAAGACTGTAATATTTTTACATAGGTCCAACTGGCAGTTGAATTCTTCAGAATTACATCTAAGGAACATTAAACTTCATTTATAAATACACAAGATTCAACAGTGGCTAACCACTGCTGCCAGAATGGTCATCTTTTCCTTGTATTGTTAATTTGAAAATCTCACATATTGACCCAAAAAGTAGAGATGGCAATTATCTAGAATGAGTTGAAATTTTTCAGTCACTTTCTAGAGAACTATGAGATAATGGACGACCAGGCTGATTAATGTAAATCCCAAAATTTTAATATATTCAAGTAATAATTCTCTTTCAATACTTTGAGAATTTTGAACCTGCACTGGGGTTTCAATTTCAACAGGATAAGGATAAGGTGTACTGCACGATACCTCGATCTTTTGCTTCATTGTTGGAAGTAAAAGTATGGTAAAATTTCCTGTGTTTGAATCATGCTCAAATACCCATGAGTAATGGCTCAAATCATGAAGTGTCTTACTTCCATAATGATATCTCAGTTCGGAGATATTGAG
The DNA here is from genome assembly GCA_013387265.2 of Cryptolaemus montrouzieri. NCBI lineage: Eukaryota > Metazoa > Arthropoda > Insecta > Coleoptera > Coccinellidae > Cryptolaemus > Cryptolaemus montrouzieri. The sequence continues at coordinate 16,735,886 of JABFTP020000165.1, forward strand.
AGTTGTTTTCACATGCTCCGAATCAACATCGAAAGGGTCGCCCCAAATCAAAAATTCAGTAGCTTCATCACTATTCGCTATCATCACTTTTCCAGAATTAGAGAGGCGGTCAAATTTTCGTTAGAATATTGTGTATGAAATTTATCATTTTAGTTTAAAATATACTCTGTAATTTCGACAAATGTAAAGTAGAACATTTGCTCATAAAACTATCAAAGGAAGCACCCCCTAAATTTTTACCGCATGGTTGCGAAATACCCTATATAAAGTTGAATAAGAAAATCCATTGGAGTATTAAAAGAGAATACAAGAAATTCTTAAAGTTATATGCTTCTAGTTACAATTTTACTGAAGTACCAATAGAAGGGCAAGAAGCTGTAGAGGAATCCAATTTTCATGAAACGATTGACGGAGAAGAGAGATCTAGAGATTTGTTTAAACCTCTTGAAAAATAAATTCTTGACGAGAACATTTGTAGATTTCATCCTCAGTATCAGTGGAAATCAAGAATCCTTACTTTAAACTTTAACGGCGAATCAAGTTTCTCGGGTCACAAAACCGTGACGTAGCTCATAAAATTCTGATGGGATTTATTTCCTCTTATAATTACGTAGTCTCGTGAAATCTCTTTTCGCGAATATCCTGCTATTCAAATTTCCAAAAAAATCCGCAAGAGCGAGACTTTAATTTCAGATGTCTGCTCGGTTCGATGCAAGAATACAATGGCGCACAGATATTTCACAGTGTAAATGAATACTTTGGTTAATACGCCAACGTATAATATCGCTGTTAAATTTGCATCGGGTCGTCTCCCGTTTTTTAGCTATTTTCACCAGGCGCAACTTTGTAAATACCAGAATTAGTTTCATTCTGTCTGAATCACGATAAACAGGGTGAGTTATGACAAAAGGTATTCATATATTTGAGGGGATGATGTGCTCATATTTTTTTATTGTAGAAAATTGAATTCTGAATAATTTTTTCCCATATCATTACTATCTGAAATCAACCGAAAGGAAGATATTAAGCTTTCATTCGGAATTTTGATATTTTTGGTAGTCTCTTAGAAGGCTTCATAATAATACTAAAGATCATTCAATATCGATTATTTCTAGCTCGTTGTAAGTCAAGAAGCTCTTTCAGCAGAATTAAATGCATTTAGAGACTTCACGGTATACAGGGTGTTTCCAAAGCATGTGGAAAATCCTAGTTCGATCTCTCAATACGAGACCAATCACAAAATCTTCATCAAAGTAGTTCCGGTCAGAATTCCTAGAGAAAAAATGCGAAATCAAATACTATGGAAACTTCTCGTATTTCTTCATGATTTTAGACTCAGACGTTTTGAACTCAACAGTTTGTCCTGAAACAAAATATTTCAAATATTATTTCACAAGTTAAAACTCTGATATTTTCCAGCATAATTGAAAGAATACGTCCATGTTTTTTCGGTTGGCAATATTTTGAAAAGTGCCTAAATCTAACTTTGAAAAATACAGCATGCTTCATTCAGCGAGATGTTTCTGGTAATTCAAACATGACTTTCCTGACAAGTAAATGATGAATATTTTCAGGATCAATACTGAAACAAAAGTTAATAAAATTGATAATGTCACCTTATAACCCATTAAACCATACAACATAATATTACTGAAGGTCATACTGTTATAGCATTGAACAAGGTATATTAATTACTCAAAACAAAAAATTTGTTCGATCCTGAAAATCACCAAGACTTCGACAAAAATCCTACTAATAGATTTCAATCAAGTAATAAACACGTCGCATATAAAGCTAAATCTTCAATACTGAGAAATCAAAAATACAAACTTCTGTTGTTAATACAAAGTCACGAAAACTGCATAAAAGGTGTATTCCACTAGACCAGTTGTCTCAAATGTTACAGTAGACGAACTTTCACGTTATCTGATAACACTGGTCTACAATGGTTTTGTTGCCCTATATGAAAATGATTTTGGGTTATTTATGCACACAATTCGTGAAACTATCAATGATCCTGTAGGATTTGCTCTGATTTCTTTTTAAATCTTTATTTTCATTTTACAAAACAAGAAACAAAATAACAGATATATTTATAATGTCAGTTATGTTTTGAGAAATTCGGATACATCGAAGTAAATAAAGAGGAAAATGTCGAAAATATATTTCATATTTCCATAAAATGCCTTTTATGAGCTTTTCTTCTATAATTTTTCAGGGGGCAAACTCTTTTCAAAGACCAGCAGTAATCTGCCATCATGTGACAATCCCATCGACCTTGATACCTTTCCTCCATCACTTTTAGATCTTGATGAAACCGCTCTCCCTGTTCCTCACTAACCTAACCTAAATTATCCGGAAATTTATCTAGATGATTGCGGAGTGTAACTTAATACTCATATTTGCTCCTGAAGTCTGAAAGTTTGTCAGCATATTTGGCACAATTTCTTCATAATTAGCTGCTTTATGGTTACCTAGGAAATTTTCGAAAACCAACACAAAACTTTTCCAAGCTTTACTTTCCGGAACAGTCATAACTTTGATAAAATCTGAGTCTTTCATCAATTGCCGTATTTGAGGACCATCAAATATTCCACCTTTCAATTTTTACATACTAAGCTTCGGAAATTTTCTGCAAATGTAATGAAAACAATTTCCGTCTTTGTTCAACACTTTTACAAATTGATTAATCATACCTAACTTAATATGTAATGGTGGAAGTATGATTTTGTCTCTGCTCACCAGCGGCTCCCTTATTACGTTGGCTTTACCGATAGTTAAAGAATTTCTTACAGGCCAAATATCTTGTTCCCAATGAAGTTGCTTTGCTCTACTATCCCAAATACAAATAAAGCAAGGGTATTTTGTATATCCACTTTGTTGGCCAAGTAAAAATTAACCATTTTAAATCCACACAGATCGGTCATTGATGCTCAGAGTATTTAATTTTCTCTAAAACTAATTTTACATTTTCATATTCTTCTTTGAGTTTCGTTGAATGGGCAATTGGAATTAATGCAAATTTATTTCTATTGTGCAATAAGACGCATTTTAAACTTCTTTTGCAACTATTAATAAAAAGGCGCCATTCAGTAGATTTGTACTCTTTTAAACCCATGTCTATAAGCAGCTTCGCGATATCATTACAATACACTAATCCTTCATTTTCACTAAAAACTTAAAATAACTCTTTTTCTCGCGTTCTGTATGTTGTAATTGTTACTAATGGTGGCAATAAATTTTTTTCTTTCAATCTTGAGGCTAACAGTTCTGATCCTTGTTTTGATAAATTGAGATCACGTATTAAATCACTGAGTTCATTTTGAGAAAATAACTTTGGCGTAGATGTTTCACCTTCCCCTTCACTTCCACTAGTAGATGGTCCCGATTTCTGTGAATTTGGTAACATCATTTTTTCTGAGGGCATGCGAATTACTTTTGAAATGTATATGGGCCGAGGGAGATTTTCACTGTGTAGAACCGGACATTTCGTAGACTGTAAGTCTGGGTATCTCCACGTTTGATTTCGATTAAAACCTTTAACATCTACTACGCAAAAGTAACAATCATCTAAATGATTCGTAGGCTCCATCCAGATAATAGGAATACCAAAGTCTAATCCAAAACGTTCACCTTTTTCCACAACCGTAAAGACTCAACACAGGACTTACAAACTTTATTAGGAACCCATGGTTTACCTAATTTGTCCATTTGAAACCAAAATATTCAACATAAGTCTCCTTGACAAAGTCTGTGATATTTCTTTTTTTTTTTGGTATATAAACACCGCAAATATAACAAAATAAATCACTACAATATTTACACTTTCTTCGTGACGAACTCATATTTTAGACTAGAAGACAAATATATAAGAATGGACATTCAGTAATTGAAACAAAATATTAATCCATTACACTTTATCCAGATTTACGCGTATATGTACTTCAATATTGTCAAATAACTGAGATCTCAGCTGTTCTGTGGAGCAAGGGGTCTGAGAGTGGGGATCAGGTAATGTTTGTATGCGCGAAAAAGTTGCGCAGAAGCCTAATCATGACTGGAAAATTAAATTTTATTTCTAACAAGCTTATAATTGTTCAAAATATAAGAAATGCAAAAATCATGAAAATACGAGCACATTGAGAACTTTCATGAATATATTCGTAATCTGGGCACTTGAAAACATAAAAGTTTGCGATGATATCCAGGGCAACAATAAAAAAAAATTTTTTTGTAGAGCTGTGTAATCAATCTCGAACATGTAATTTCAGTCCAAAATGTCAATTGAAAATTCTTCAGATCTAATAGAAGGAATTTAACATAAAATACTACCATATAATGCTAATCTTATGAACTGACATATATCTAATCTCTATCTTAGTGACCTCATGATGTATTCAAGTTGATTATTTGAGCCCTGCACGATGAAAATGTGAATCATATTGGACATTCAGATTATATAAATCATGCAGAAGTAAGTATAGAGCAAAATTATTTCAAGTACCTCGATAACATTTGAATTTGGGAGGCTCTTGGTAGCATTCCATTTTCAATAACAGAAAACAAGTAATAATTTTTGAAGAATTGTACTGAATAATTGTGATTCGATAAGAAATTCAACATATTGACTTCCTGAATACTCACTCCGAGGAAATCAGCAGCTGTGCCGGCGACTTTGGCACGTTTATTAGGCTGACCGAGCTTGAAAAGCGATCGTAGGGGTGGCTGTAGAGGTGGCCAGCTCAGCCTCCTTGTTTCAGATTTTTTCTTGAAAATCTATGTCTAAAATTTGAATATTAAGTTCTACAGTTACGATTTGCGGACCCGATCTCGAGATATGTAGGAATCGTTAGACACCAGAATCGTATCCCCCGCTAACTCCGCGTTCGTGAATTTCATTAATTTCTAACCGTCAGAGATGCTGAGAATCAGGAAAATAGCGCGAGTATTTGCGGAAGTCTGCCGATATCCTTTCGAAGATTTTCCAGTTTTTTCGGGGTTTTACGGCAGTGAAACTATCGCGGCGCAACATGCAAAACTTGAGGCTTGCTCTTTGTCCCGGTTTTGAAACGATCGAACGAGATGGAAAAATTTGTATAGACTTGCAATTTTCGCTCGATCGATCATTCCGATCGCCTTCCGAAAGACCGCAGGTTCCGATCTGGAAAGAATTCCTCCATTTCGTTTTTCTGTTCGCTCTCGGCGACGTTTCGGCGAAATTTTTCGAAAAATCCTCAGGGCTCCTTCGTTCGAGCTAGGGACTCCAAATTTGGCACAGACCTTCCCTACCGACAGAATCCTGCTTTTTGCCGCGTCCCTTCTTCTTCGCCTGGTTCAAACTACCGTCATCCCCTCGGGTTATTTCCGAAAAAGACCTTCAGACTTCAATATTATATATAATCGATTACTACATGGACAACATTATTGAAAAAACTTTCTGACACAGTTGAAGATAGGAAAGAGTTTCCTGTAAACTTTTCACTCAGGAAAATTCATACGTTAACAAAGAAATTTAAAATTCTGACATCTACGTAACGATTTCGAAAAATTTTCCAATAGTATTAGTTTGAAAATATCGATGCCAACTCTTGACATCATCACCCGCGGGAATTCAAACTTCGAAATGTTGCAGTTTGCTTTTAAGATTGAAAGTTTATTAAATATAATTAGAGCTACTAGTATTTTGGGCCGGTGCCAAATAATGATAAGTGGTGATATGAGATAAATACGTGAGTGACTTCCGTCTAGCTCGGAAGATATTTAGTAGTAGTTGAAAGGGCACGAAGCTATGTTTCCAAATTTGGCGAAAATAACAAGAGATTTTTGGCTACTCCCACGGCTTTATACAGAGACAGTTTCTAAGTTTACCATTACAGAGACTCGAAACAGATATATCTTTCATTTTCACTTTTCTTCTTGTTCTGTACTTGTATTTACTTCAATAACTTCATGAATTCTTTTGAGATCTTTACGTTGAATTTCGTTTATATAAATACGGTTCAATTAAAAAACCGAAAACTTTCGAAAAAAATATTGAGAAAGAGGCCGAATTGAATATTTTATTGAGTTTAGGTATGTGAACTCAGAAACATCTGCTCGACAAACTTCTGTAGAAACCGGGATATCAGGGAGAATTTGTTTAATAAAAACGTAAGAATCTCAAGCCTTTGAAGAAACTGTCAGTTTTAGATGCTTCTAATTCTCGAATTTTTTTAGTTATCGAATGCATTCAGATCATTATTTTCTCAGAACCATCAGTTGGTTCTTACAACGATCGTCATTTTAATGAATATCATTTTAGACATTACGAGATTTCCTTGATCTTTTACCTCTAGAAAAACAAGAAAAAATCTACTTCCAATAAGATGGTGCTGCTGCACACAACGTAGCTCTGAAATAATTATGGTGATCAATGGATATGAGCAAGTTGTTCTGTTAGGTGGCTAGCCCGTTACGCATATCTGATACCTTTTGATTTTTAGCTATAAAGTAACCTAGAGGATCAAGTTTATCGCACTCACATAAGAAAATTTGTAATTTGAAAGAATAAGAAACGCTTGTCTAGAAATCCTTCAAGATGCTTTTATGAATGCAAAATTTGCCGTATTCAGATGATGTCAATTGTTCATTCAATCATGACGGACTGATTACAAAATAATGTGGGTAATCTGAACTTAAATAATAACCAAAACACTTTCTACGATTTTCATTATCAACTCAAACAGTCATCTATTGTACGAATTACATCGATGAAAAATGTGAGTTTTCTTCAGAAACTTTTGGTTTATTTCTTCTTTCTCGGATAATAGAGCGTTTCAATTGATATTTCTTATGTTTATAGGGAAATGAAAATATGAGGTTCAATTTGAACAGATCAAGTGAATGTCAATTCCCAGTATTTCTGCCAGTATCGTTCAAGATATATTTTCATATTCAATTCATTGGAACTGATCTACAATTGTTGGATCTATAACTTTAGGTGTTTTCCTCGGAACACCCGATACATGTAGAAAATAAGAGCAATTCAGCTCCTGACGAAAAAATCTCATAAAAAGGAGCAACCGCTCAGTTAACGATTCGCTGGGTGTTAAGTTATTCAGGTTTCCTAGTTTTTTTTCTTGGCAGTTACAGTTTTGGGTATGTGTTATTTAGGCTTATCAACATTACACCACTCAAGCGTTTGACAAAAAAAATAATGAGCGATGTTCATTCTGGATCAGGTGGTTTTTAATGCTACTGAACCTTTTTCCAGTATGTATTAATTAAAAACAATTAAAATAAATCTTTCATTAATTTGGAACCTCATGGTTTCTTCACTTTGAAAATTACACATCTTGCAGATCGATAAATAATTATTCTTATAAGAACTTTTGGTCATAAAATGACTTGAAATTTTTTGCATTCACGCATTTATTAATATACTTTATTCATTTGTCTCGAACAAGGAATATTTCCAATGAATTGAAGATTGCCAATGTTATACCCGTCTACAAGAAGAGAGACGTGAACAATCCGAATATTTATAGACCAATATCGATTTCGCTTAGATCATCAAAATTAGTCGAGGAGATCTTGAAGGGTCTGCTTGTCGGATTCTTAGATAAAGGAAACCTTTTCAATGAAAGACAGCAGAGTTTCAGAAAAAGTAGATCAACTGCAACAGCCTTGGTTGATCTTATAGAGGCAATTACTGAGGCCATTGACCAGTGTCAGCAAGCACAACTATTAGCTATGCTATCTGATCTTTCAAAAGCCTTTGACTGTGTGGTTTGAGAATTTCTATAATAGAAATTACAGTATTATGCGATACGTGGAAAAGCATTTTCCATTTTCCAATCATACCTAACAAAAAGAACTCAAGTTGTATCATGGAAAAATATCCAATCACAAGAAAAAACAATGAAAATAAGAATTACACAAGGGTCAATATTATATTCTTTATTGTTCATCTTGTATGTGAACTATCTTCCTTGTAACCTATACGCAGATGATACAACCATTCTCAATGTGAAACTGAACAATCTTTTCGAAACGCAAAACGGTGGTTCTCGATGAATGGATTAAAACTCAATGAAAGTAAATCACAAAGAATGAATTTGGATCAGTAGCTGATGATTGCGATTACATAAATATACTCGTAGTATCCATTAGCAGTGATATCAAATGGCAAAATCTCATATCTCATCTGCAAAAAAATAGCCACAGCCATTTTCAACATTGGACGAATGAAAACAACTTCAACGACAGAGATTGCGGGCAAAGCCTATTTTTCTAACGTTCATTCGGTGGCTATATATAGAATATAATTATGGGGAGACAGTGGGAAGCTAAATAGGGGGCTTATCAAACAAAAAGAAGTTGTTAGAAGTGTTTGCGGTTGTACGAGTACCACAAACTACAAGGTTCAAGAACTTGAAGATATTCACTATCACATCTGTTCACATACTTTCCTGTCTCAAATATGTTCACTCCAAAAAAAAAATGAATCCCCATAAATGCAGATTGTCATGGCTATGACACCAGAAATGAAAACTTGCTCACCGTGAATCACCACCGCCTTAAAAACCCAAGTTCGAACATACAATTGATGTATCAAATTTGAAGACCTGAAAAGTTTGTCAGGTCTGGCTTTTGAGGGACAACTGAACAGGCTCCTGCTAAATGGGACAATCTACACGGTTGATGAATTTTTTGAGCAAGTGAGGTCATATTGAACTGTCTAAGTCAATAGAATCTTATTGATTCAATTGATTATTGGAGATTCATGCTCGAATGTATTTAACTATTCATTTGTATTGTGATTCACATATGTGTATATTTGGTACTTTCTGACATGTCATGGAATATATATTGTATATTGTTTTCATTATAAAATTATAGATGTTCACTTTAAATATTGGTAGGTATCAAATTAGTTTGAAATTTATGACAAAGTTGTGGAAAGATTGCTTCTTTGAATGTTAACTACTTCCGTTTATGTTAATCACATATTATTTGCGGTAAATATAGTGCTTGGCATTTTTTCACCTTTTGAGTTTGAATGAAATTAAATATTCTCGACTAGCTCACATTCAAAAAGATTGGGATTCTAAAGGAATATTTTGAATCAGTTAAGACTAAAATGTAACACTTCAACTCATGTTTATATTAATTTTCCATTCCATTTTAATATATGGACTCGCCTCGAGCTAGAGATCGATAACAAACTATCTTATTCCCTGACTGAACCCGATTTTCACTTCGAAATGAGCAGGGAGCTGAGTTCGACAGCTTCCACGATAATAAAACCAATCAGGCTTGATCGAGCACCGTAACACGACATATTGAAGAAGTGGTCTGAATTATTGAGAGCCAATAAATCACAACGAGATGATGAATACGACATCGTCCGCCACGTGTGTACAGGACTACCCTATTTTATCCATTACTGATCTCGTATCATAGTGCCATGATGTTCGACATCATGGAACACGTGTGACATGTAAATTAGGCTTCTGCCGTACGCTTTAGAAATCAACCTTTCCGAAATATCACACAATTATTGTGTATTCATTCAAACGTCACTCCATATCAACAGAAAAAAATTGGTTTTTTGATGAAGAAACACTTCGCCAAGAAATTAACGTACAATTTCAGAATTTAGAATTATTTTTCTGGTAGGCAACTTACATGTTTTTTCCGTTATTATCAACAAAGTTTGATGCTTTTTCTTGGCGAATATGTTTCCCTTATGCGGAAAGAATGGAAAGAGAGAAATGGAGTTTTGCAAGAAACCACCATCAGCAGTTGTTGATAAATTTTGACAAGTAACGTTTGTTTTTGAATTTTTTGATTTTCAGTAGTAATTTGACGCAAATCGCGACTTTTATGTGCTGAAGCAGTGTGGTGTTAGATAATCTAGGTTTGGTTCATACATAAATTGGCCAAAAGCTTTGCTACCGGCATGGGGGCCACACACACGAAGAACAACGTCGATGGTTAACACAAACTTATGAACGAAAATGTAAGATTGAATAAAACACGTGGTTAGCTGGTAGACAAAGGTGGTTTGGCAATATGGCTGACGCTTGGGTCCGTAGAATCGACTCGTGGCAACGCGTGTTGCAGATGAGATCGGTGAAGGAAGAGGCGCGTGAGTCTCTTTTTTTCAGACGAAGGAAAATCTTCGGAAAGATGCACCCCGGGAACGGGGCCAATGTCAGATTTTTACCGACTAAAAACCTCCTCTTGGAGTTCCAGCCCGCATGCTATAGTCTCCACTTATAGAGTTCTTTCTCGGAACGGAGGGACCTAATCATTTACACAGTCGCAGGATGAAGTTGTACCGCAGACACAGTAGGATTCACGTGATGTGTTTTCACGAAGGTTGCGTGCCATTTCAAGCTTTAATTCGGTAAGTGATGGCATATCGGAGTCTTTAAGAATGTCGGAATTCCAAACGTACCAAGGAATGGCTAGCGAGGCTCGTATAGGTTGGGAATATGTAAATTCTAGTTTTGGAAAGCGGTTTTTTGGAGCGGTGCCATGGATTGGAATTGCAAAGGTGATTTTATTACGGATGATTTCATTAAGAGCGAGAAGTTTAGTCTTAGAATACACTCTCGAATTCCTGAAGAATGGTTGAAGTTGCACAAAAGTGGCGCGAGCTTTGTTTTGTACAGCGGAAATTTGTTTATTCCAAGTGCGGTGTTTGTCAAGATGAATACCCAGATACTTTACTGAACGTTTCCACAGAATAATAGCGTCGTAGGCTCTGAGATTAGATTTGATTTGATTTGAGGGAAAAAATTGCTCAGGACTATGATTCGTTGATCTGCAAAGCCATTTAGAATACCATTCGAGAAGAATCGGCACATGTTTTTGAATCCGTGAATTTCCGTGTACAATTTGTTTGCTAGATGAAATAAGTGCAATATCGCCTGCATAAAGAGCAGGGAGGATATTTGGGTCGGATAGTATGTCCCACGATAATATATTAAATAAAGAAGGTGTGAGCACATACCCTTCAGGAACACCGGCTGTGATAATTCTTGAGCAGGATATGCTGCTACCGACACGGACATAGAGATAACTGTTCGTTAGGAACGAACGAATAATATTTGTTAGATACGCAGAAAAATCGGGCTTCTTCATTTTATAAGATAACCCGTCGTGCCAGACGCGGCGAAACACCTGCTTGCCGTCCAACGTGAGCACTGTCGTATGCAAACGTTTTTGTAGCAGTCGGTGAGGTATTCGCCGACACGAAGGAGTAGATGTCCAGTGCCATGATCTTTGCGAAAACCTTATTGAAAATTTGGGATTATGGAGTGGCTCTCGATGTGCGTATTGATACGAGCTAAGATGATTTTTTACAATACTTTGTTGATAGAAGGTAGCATCAATATGGGCCTATAGCTCGAAGGGGAGGTTAGAGGTTTGCGGGTTTAGGTAAACATACTACTAACACTTTTTTCCAGATGTTTGGAAAATATTGATGTCGTAAAGAGAGATTGACCATAGTGTTGAGATATATTCTGTAGTTAGAAGCAAGAATTTTTAGAATTTTGTTCCGTATGACATCAATACCAGGGGATTTCCTCGGTTTCTGGGACTTAAGGATAGAAGAGATTTTATCCGTCGTTGAAGGTGTAAAGTCTGGGGCGACTTGTTGATACTGTTGAACTGTACAACAAATTCATGAAATGCTTGTTGATTAGGTGCACTAGGAAACGGGGAGCATTGGCCCTGAATTGATCAGCCTTCTCCGAATCGGAAGTGAAGGTGCAGCCACCGCATTTTAATGCGGAAAGAAGAAGGGGTGTGTTTGAGTATTAAGTTTTCTGAAGACTTTCCAAACGCTCTTGGGGTGATCGTCAGCTTCCGCGATGAAATTACGAAAGCCTTCGTTTCGAATTTCGGTGAGCTGACTTCTGATTCAGTTTTGTTGACTATTCAAAAGTGTTTTAAATTTTTGATCGGGTGTTCTCTGCCAAATTGAGCGTGTTCGGCTTCTTTGCTTCACCTGTTCGGCCACATCAGAAAGGAGAACCATGCCATCAGTTGGAGTTTGATGATTAGTTGTCGCTGTTTCAGTGGCGTCGGTGATATGCTTCGTAAAAATTTTTACCGTGTTATCGATATCAAAACTCGGTTTTCTGGCACATAGAAGGATTGTAACTGGTTGCTCGAGAAAATATTTGATTTTGAGCCAATCAATTTTGGGGATCACTTGGGATGTGAGTGTATTGATAGGGGGCGTCAATCGTCAGGATATGCGAAAGACTTAGTGAGAGAACAGAGTGCCCAGATGGGTTGTTCGAAGTACAGTTTCAAGAAGTGCTTTTTGCATTTAAATCGCCTGCTACGATTGTGGGTTTTCTATCACAAAATAGGTTGGCGAACGGCCTCTTTTTAAGAACCTGCTTAGTTTTGTTTTAAACCCAGATAATTTTGATATTATTGCGTTGAGGAATTATTGTAACTTCAACAGCCTCTAATATTCCGGCATCAACTCTCGAGGGTTTTAGTAACTTTTTGACTGTAGCCGAGACGATTTGGCTCAGTTGAGGAAGAACTGCAGCGATTACTGCTGCCGAGATGTCGTTCCCATTTGATTTTGTGGCCTCGGTGTAGCTAACCATTGGACGAGTAGGTTGCTGTATGCTTTTGGTCGGCTGTGGAGCCGTAGGTTTAGGAGTCTGTGGTGTCCTCTCAGTTCGTGGCGCATTCGTTGGTGTTTTTGAAGAACCGACCGGTTTTTGGAACTTTGGGGCACCCAAAGTATGTTGTCCTGTGTTTGCATTGGCAAAAGACGTATTTGGGTTTAGCGTTTGAGTTCTTCTTTTTTCGTCACTCGAAGGAGGGGTGTTTTTCGCCACAGAAGGAGGAGCACCACGGTGCATTGCAATGGTTGGTAGCGTGACCGAACGTGAAACAACGCCGGCACTGCCGAATTTTCTTGCCAGCTTGCTTGCGTTTGATTTTCACATCAAGGCCTTCTAGCTTCTTGATGTCGTAGATCGACTTCGTGGTGTCGGTTTTTTCGAGTGTTACTCGTACTAGGGGCCATTCGATTTTGCCATTTCTCAAGCGGTGGACGTTCTTTACAGGAACGCCCTGTCACTTCAGTTCTTTCATAACCTCCTGTTTGGTTTGGCCTATCAGGACGCCTTGGATCACTGCTTCCGGTAAGCGATCTTCGGCTAGCAGAAGAGTGTTATATGACACCTGTTGTTCAGTCAGGTGTCGAGTGACGGTCCTGAAATCAGACGAGCTGTTTAGGAAGATTTTGACACACTCCCTTGTATCAATTGCTCCTTGGTAAGGGATGTCTTTTGCCCTCAGATTCTCCTGAAGGCAGGGCCAATATTTCTTCTCACGGAGGAGAATTGGCGGTGGGCGGCGCTGCTTTTGCGTCTCGCTTTCGGATTCCGACGACAACGATGTCGACGACAGTGTTCGTGTGAAAAAAAGAACTTCGATAAGTTATTGAACCAAACGAGAATAACGCTACCAAACAAGCACTATAAAGTGCTGGGTTTTAAAGTTGGAGAACGCCAGTCGGTGGGACGAATCCCCGATCAACGGCACTCTTCGTAATATGAAGTTACCTCTGGCACTGGCAAGCAGAAGGAGTAACAGAAATGCAGGATATGTAAACCCTCGGTGGAGGTAGACCCAGAGTAAGCTCTGTGATTAGGTCAGAGGGGCCTAATAGTTGGTCTGTGACTAAGAAAGCGTGGTGGCGTGGTTGACACGGTAACATGCTTGGTCGGAGGGGCCAGCGATCTATAGTTAGATAGCGTAATGAACACGCTTACACGGACCCCCCTGAAGATTGCGGTAAGGCGCCTCCATACTGCCATACCGGGTAATGTGTACATAATACCATTGAAAATCAAGAAAAAGGAGACAGATTCATCAGGTTATTCTACTTAAATCTAAAAAGATCCTGTGTGCAATGCGTCTGTGGCCGTCTTACTACCTTACGCACCATTAGGTATGAATGCGATGATGACAATGGAAACCACAGAATACTTTGCCTTAGGTAAGTGAGTCGTACGGTCTAGCTACTCACATTATAAGAGCGTGGTGCAAGGCTTTATTCAAATTAAAAAAAAGAGAGAAAAGTGCTGAACAAAAAAAAAATAATTTTCTAACCTAAGGCACATAGGACACATGATGAGTTTATCATGCGTTAGATAACTGCTACTGCGAGTAGGTTCTAGGATCACTAGCGCACTCATCATCTCAAAACGCTACACTCACATACTCGTCGTCCAGCACCACTTGGTGTTGTCTTCTGTCCAAGAACCGTATGCTTCCTCTTCACTGTGGTGGATTAATTGTGTGGTCCATCAATTATCTGGATATTATCCACGTGCGTCACTTCTATTGTTGGCTTCGGTCCTACGACGTGAGGCGCCTTCACCTCGTGTGCATAAGTAGCGGACTTCTTCATTTATCACCATTCCTCGGCTAACTCAGTTGGTGATGAATTCTTTTTCTCAACGGAGAAAATCATGCCCTAGTGCATACGTTGGGCTCCACTTGCTACCAGAATGGTGGACAGACACACGAAGAAAAACGTCGATGGTTAACACAAAGTTATAAAGGAAAATGTAAGATTGAATAAAACGCGTGGTTTGCTGATAGACAAAGGCAATTTGGCAATATGGCTGACGATTAGGTCCGTAGAATCGACTCGTGACAACACGTCCTGCAGACGATCTACGGAGACGATGTGAACTGCACGGATATTCAAACCCTCGGACTAGGTAGGCCCAGAGTAAGTTCTGTGCTTAGCTTGGTCGGAGTTTTCACAATGATCTGTAAGTACACGGAGACTTTCAGTCATGAGAGAAGACTTGGGCAAGGACGAGTTCAAGCAACAGTGGTGATCCACGATAGTTAATAATTTCCCCGTTGACACAAGGGTTCGCTACTTCTACATATCTACCAATGCAGCTTTGACAGAAGAATGGATTGCCGATGAGCTTATCGTATCGTATAAACGAGGTATCGTTTATACCACGTCTCAGGGAATTCGGTTTGACGCATTTTGTAAGCGGCTCGAGGCCTGTTAAACTGTTAAAGCAGTATTTCGAAGAGATCGATCGAATTTCATAATGATCATGTCCTTTGTTCAGAAGTTTAATGGAAAACATTTTGTTTCAAAGATGAGTCGAGGTTATGTCTTTGATATGCGATCGACGTCTCTAGTCTACAGACGTCAAAATGAGCTCTGTAACACTATCACTTACCTATGGTTTTGTAGAGGAATTTCTTTGAACGCTCGGACTAATCTGGTCATCGTGAATAATTAAATCTTGAATGCTCAGAGTTATGGTACTACTTCACAGGAATATGCTGTATCATTTTTGGCATACATGGGTGAAAACTTTTTGTTCATACATGAAAACAAACATAAACTTACCAAGTTCATATCGCTGAGAACTTATTTCAAGATAACATATTTACATCAGTTGAGTGGCCTGCACAGAATCACGACTTCAATCCGATCGGACATGTCTGGAACATTCTTAATAGAAGGTTAAGGAGTCAGCTAAACTAGGCAACTACCGTGAATGAGGTTCGAAATAGATTCATCGAAATTTGAAACGAAATAATGGATCAGAATGCTATAGGGTCATTGATTTTGAGTATGAATCGTAGTTGTCATGCAGTAATCCTCACCACGGGTGAAAATGTCCAGTATCTACAGGTTCCTGAAGAATTCGATTTTTCACCAACAGATCTATTTACCTATTTTTCAATTAAATTTTTCTAATTTTTCATTTCTGTCTCCTTGAGAACCATTTCAGTTTAGATTGTTCTCAAGCATCTTTTACCACTGGCGGTTTACTGAAGAAATAACGCTTCAACTTTTCTGAATATATTGGAAATTTCGATTTAGGAAAACTTAAAAAAAGCGAAACCTTATGATTAATCATACAATGTAGAGTTCTTAAATCTATGGTGGAAGAAGAACAACTCAAGAAAGACGTGAAAATTTTTCATTTGAAGAGATAGACGAAGGGCACCAAAAAAACATCAGAATCAAGTGAAGTTGCTACACCATAGTCGTGTATAGCTTTATGATGTCAAAATATACACTATTCGGTGAAATCATCGCATCATTTACATTCAACTAAATTATCGGAGAGAACCATTTAGATCAGTGGTGCAAGAATATTTTCTATATCTTTCTCAGTTTTCGAGATATCAAAATTTCTCTCTTCTTTCGGCGGTTATCTCGATTATCATAAGAAGAAGAAGAAATTCAGTGGTGTGACAAAAGAATTCGGCCCAGTAGTTTAATAAGGAATAGTCCTTATGTTCTCGAAAGGGAAAACAATATTTTCACCAGTAAATAATTGTATAAGTGTAATTACCGAAACCTTCATTTGCAATTGGCTGGTGATCCTAAGAGCGGACGTGATTCACATCATCTCTTAAAATGTCCGACTTCTTCCCTTCATTATGGAAGTTTAATTCTCTCGAGATCAAGAAAATAATATTAATATGTACAATGGTCAGAAAAATGTTCAGAGTTTTTGTTTTGAGTAATGAATGTTTTATATTTTTCAATTTTCTCCTCTAAACATTTTCTGGTTTTGCCGACATATAAGGTCTCGCATTTACTGCAGTGTACTTTTTATACTCCTTATTTCAAATTCAATAATATGAATAATTATATGGATTATCTATTTGGTCTATATTGTTTTCGTTATTGAGTGGAATATTCTTGACAAATTTCGCAAAAAGAATTTTTAGTTCCACCAACAGCTTAATTAAGAATATATTTGAGCAACAAGATATGAAATAGATTGCAAGGAAAAAATGATACTATCAGTACCAACAAAAAATTTCGGTCCATTCTCAATCAATAATGGAAAACAATGAAATCATTGAATAAAAGCGGAGTACATAAATTATATTGCAGGAACTTTGTATATTGATCTATACGGCAGATATACTGAGAGAAAGAATTTAAAAGAAGAACTTAAAAGATCCATTTTTAAAACAGAAATTTTAGTGGTTATTCTGATGATTGTATAGATGAAAATCAACTCATAGATTTGGAGATAACTGAACTCGTACATGAAGGAAAAAGTATAACATTTTAGAGATGTTGGATACTAGCCAATTTATAATGAGCAAACAGACTGCGGTTCATCTCTAGTTTAAATGCCGTTATATTTGAGTAAAATCACTTATTCTGTCAGTATATATATATATATATATATATATATATATATATATATATATATATATATATATATATATATATATATATATATATATATATATATATATATATATATATATATATATATATATATATATATATATATATATATATATATATATATATATAATATATATATATATATATATATATATATATATATATATATATATATATATATATATAAATATTCTTTTGAAAGAGAGGATTTACAAAAATTTTATTTAAAATAAATGCTTATATCTATAATTTTGGTGTGTGTCAGAAAAAGCACAAGTGTGAGCCCAGGAAATGTAACAAGGGAACCATACTATCTTGTATATGATTCAATAAACGAGTGAAAAAATCTAAGGAAAAAACTCGATTCCCTGTCGCTATTGCACTAGCAATATCTTGTCTATGTTGTGCTAGTGTCGTGTGTACAAAAAGAGTACCAAAGATTTTTCTGCTTAACTGCTTCATTCTCTCTTGCATTCCATGATTTCCAAACGAAAACAAGGGTGAAAGAAAGGGGGTTTGGGACAGGAATCTGTAACAATGGGAAAAGAAAACCAGCAGAAAAATATTTCAGCAATCATACTTCTTATACGTCTAATCAAATCTGAGAAAAGATTTTACATAGCAATCGAGGTCATGAAAAGGACTAAGGAGATAATAAAAAAAGATACACAACCTGCGATATTTCCTCATATCCATCTCTGTTTGACCGAGAGGGCCCCGATGGCCAAGTTCAGTCTTCCAAGTGATTATGATCTATAGATGTTTTAGAATCATTATGGACCTAGGCTGACATCGCCCATATATTATTTCTTCGTGGAACTTGCTTAATTTTAAGAAAAATTTGCGAAAATATTTAGACAGTCTTTCGAAAATTATGATGAGCTGATAACCTAAAACATATGTCGAGTATTTTGATATACTTTTTCGAAGATATCATTGATATCGTGGACACCCGGTATATTGTGCATAAATTCAAGAAACTTATTGAGGGTAGAAATAAAAGTCAATGTATTTGAAGAACAAATATATTCAAAATATAACAGGAATGCTAGTTGAACTGAACTTATCATAACCTCATTATAATATTTTCTGATATTCAACAAAGTGGACGAAACGCAGAAGCAAATCCGAAATGTTGTGTTCGTGAGGTAATAATAGGTTTTGCTCATTAATAAACGTCGAGAATTACCAACATATCACTTCTGAAAAACTGAATATTTATTAGTTTTAGAACAACAAATATAAATCGCTGCTCAGCTTGGTAATACATGACTGGTTATAATTTCCTTAGAGTATTCTCCTCGATACATCGAAATTATTTCAAAGGAGAAACAATATTTCACTTAATTTAAGAGCAACAGATAAACTTTAATATTTATGAATCGTTGTAAATCATATCGTCAATTATGAACAACAAGTATGTTAACATTTATCTAGTTTTTGTACATAAATTATGTTCGGATTGTTGTCGAATCTAGCAAAACAACCACTATAACACAATACTATTTCAATGTATTTCGACTCTACAAATAGCACATGAACTGTTATCAAGTAAAAATTAACTAAGATTAAACCAATATTATTAATTATTTATGACATTGAACAGTTATATGTATTGCTTTTTCTGTTCTCATGGGATGGCAAATTTCTTGTACTGGCTGTCTATTTGAAGCGTAATCGATACATAACTTCGTTACTGCTGATTATATTGAGAAAATATACTTATAAAAGTTAGACGCTGATTTGCTATATGCCCAGAAATTATTGTCTAATAAACACAAGTTCTATTAATGATCACATCAAAGTTATGTTAGAATAGATTTTTTATTTAAATGTAACACGCTTTGATTTTCATCTTTTTGGAACGTGTTAAACTTGTAAGTCAGTTTGACGTGAGTTTCTTCAGATCGATATACAGGTGTCCGAACTAAAGGACCCATTAGAAGAATCTGAGGAACGGGCGATCGATTCAAATTTTGGGGTCAGAGTATTATTATTATTATACAAAAATAAGGGCATAGGACAAGGTCCTATAACATATACTTAAATTGAACACGATAGAGAATAGTATGTTTAGCTCTGCCGACCCAAACTCAAAGATAGAATGAGTACGTAGTGGTAGAATGCGAAGAATTATGCGAAAAGAGTTTGGTCAAGTCTATTCTTGAATAAGTTCAACGATGAGGTGTCCATAACCTCTGCGCCTTAGCTGTTCTGAGAGTCAAATATCCTGTTTGAGAAGAAGTGATTGCGAAGCGTTGTCCTGATCACCTCCTTTGGTAACTTCAGCTCATGACCCTTTAATCATTCATCAGAGTTAGGCCTGAATATGCAACAGATTGGCATAGTCAAACGTCAAGACTCGATAAGCGAATATGAGGTCCCCACGAAGACAGAAAGGCAAAATGTGGGAGTCACGCAGGCGATCACCATAATTTGATCTAACCCGGCCGAAGGATATTCGTGTAGCACTGCGTTGTACTTTTTCTAATATTTCCTTGTCGCATGCCAAAACTGGACACCAGGCTGAACCGGCGTACTTCAGCAATGGACGCACTTGAGTTTTATACAGTTTTATGGGGGAACTAAGAGAGACTTCGGCAAACCACTTTCTGATAGGGTAGATTAGAGAATTTGCACGTTTGCGCACCAGGACAGGCCACTGCTGACAATTACTCCAGGAGACTGGTTTCAAAGGTGCACCATACAGATCGTAAGTTGCACAGTGATTGTGTTCCCCCAAATGCAGAACGACACATTTTGCGTGGTTAAGTGGAAGGAGCCAGTCATTTCACCAGCGACCGACAGAGTTTATATCAGACTAGAGGACTCCGTGCTGACTCAGAAGATCCGCGTAAATTTCAGTGTCATCCTCATATAAGGCTTTTTTACTCTGTACATAAAGCGGCAGATCGCTAACCAATACGTTGAATAAAAGAGGACCAAGCACAGAGACCTGCGGCACACCGCTGGTAACGTGACGAACTAAGAAGAACGAGCTGCTAACTCTCACCACGAACCTTGTGTCACTCAAATAGTTCTCTATCCATATCAGCAATTTTCCCCTTATAGCACACCGCTCAATTTTATGAAGTAGACGCCGCGGAGGAGAGTGATCGAAAGCTCGCGCGAAGTCGAAATGGATAACGTCATTGGGTAGTTTTGAATCAAGCGCTTTAGACCAGTTATTGATACACGACAATAGTGGTAGTGGTGGATTTTCCCTCGACGAATCCAAGTTGTTCTTTCGGCATATCTTGATGCTGGTCTAGAAAAGTGTTGATTTCATCCGATACGATCAACTCCATTATTTTCGAAGTCACCGACAAAAGACTTATTGGTCGATAATATAATAAGGGATTCCAACTTATCTTCCTTCTTAAACTCAGGCGTAATTGACGCGGTCTTCCAAGAGAATGATAATTGTCCCTTTTCGAAGGAGGCGGTAATCATTCGATAGCAAACGGATAACAAAAGAACGGATAGCCAAAAATGTCTGCGTTGTTTTCGAGTAATGTCGAGGTTATTCCGTCAAATATAGGGGATGAAGAGCCAAATGATTGCAGGAAAATTGAAATCTCCTATAACAATGAGATTTTCTCTAGAGGACTCATACCAAGAGATGGTCAATTCAATAAGATTCTTCGACTTTTTGATCGGATTATTTATGATTCATATGTGTTAACAACAACACAGAATCAATTCAATGTTATTCTCTAGCAGCTTGTCGTATGTTTTCATCGCAAAAGTGAAAAACACAGATCATATATGCGTATTCTTCATTCACGAAAGAAAACAGTTTCAATTCGAAAAAATTATCTATCGAAAAAGTTATCAGGACATTTGTCTATCCGAATCATATTCTAAGAATCAATTTTCTATGGTTACAAATATCTCCTTCTTCACACAGTTGTATTTCATGACATCTATCGTAACATCTCAAAATTGTTCTCTTATATTGAAAATTGTGATTTCAGAACCCGTGAGGATCAAATTTATGAAGCTGAAGATTTCTGAGGTTGAGAAGATTCGGACCATACTGTTTTCACTAATATGTCCTATAATTTTTTCAGAAACCACCTCCCAAACTTTGCAATTGAGCTTAGGGGATATCTTGCTTGATGGATAAAGCCGCACCAAACATACAGAAAAGCTAAATGCTTGGGTATGACTTCTGGTAATCCAGACCGTAAAACTTATGTACACATGCTTGAAAATAGAATCGATCCATTGCTAATAGAAAAAATTGAAAACAGTTACGTTTTTCTTGAACAATATTTGCATTTTCAACAAGACAGAGCACCTCCTCACTACGCTGTGCAAGTTTGTCAACTCCTTAATTTGTTAACTCTTGTTATTTAGGATATATCTTTACTCCAAAATTTCTGTGATGTACTCAATTTGGACGACTCGTAAGGAAGGAAAAATGGAGAAATTTTGAATACTTGGTTTAGATTAATTGGATTTCAATTTTTCATTGGAAATATGATGACACAATAAAAGCTTTTCGAGATTGTTCGTAGCTCGATTGTATTGACGTGTTTATGCAAAATTTTCCAATAATGATGGGAAAAATACACAGTCCTATGAACTAATTGAATACAGGATGATTTGCTTGATTTATAAGAATATGAAATGAAAGGGATTGATTCTACAAAATTAGACCGGACAATCTCATTCGCGTTTTATGTTTTAGGTTATATTTCCACAAGAGTCAACTTGATCGTGAACGGTTCATCTAACTGATCTGAACAAAGTCACTTTATTTCGGGTTGTTCAAAAATGAAGAAAAACATAAAAAGCTATATTTGAAAAATTAAAAGTGATATAAATCTCTGTAATAGAGTCATGAAAACACCATGTTCAAAAATGAAGCGAAATTTTGTGTCTTTTATCATTGTTAGGTTGGAAACTCTGAAGACCACCTTTGAACCTCAACCAGAAGAAATGATTAATTTGCTCAGCCGAATATAAGTCAATCAACTTTAACTCATTTTCTTTACATAACAAATATATAGGGTGCGCCAGAGCTAGATCATTCGTTCTTGCTTCATTAGAAAGCCAAAGGACCAGGTTTTCCAGAAACTGTATCGAAATTTCACTTGTGGTGAAATCCAATATGGCTGACTCAAAAATGAGCAATATTTCATTAACACTGGGACTTTCTTTTTCACTAAAAATTACGAATGGGGCTTTAGTCGATAATCCAGTTTTTTCTGAACAATTTGTTATATTGACCTTAAAAATATTCCAAGAATTGGTAAAAAAGTAGCGTGAAGAATATTTCTCATTCTGATTTTCAGCTGAAATCGAAATATAATTTTCACTTCAAGGCGTTGGCGCACCTGAAGTCATTGTGTTTTTCAAGGATGTTCTAGGAAGACAAAGAACCATTATTTACTAAAACCAACCTAAGATTTGATTTCCTTTCGAATTTAAAATGTCCGACTACCTCAAATATTAACAATTTCCCCGCGCATTACTAAAATTTTCGCGATCGTGATGAATCAACTGCGTAATTCTGTAACTAGATTGAACCTTTTCCATCATTTTGAGGGGTCGAACTCGAATATTGATACAGAATTGTGCCAATTGTTGTCAATAATGTTGCTTCTTTCCACCAACATATGCACCTCCCGTTGTGAAACCTCTGAACATAGACTGTATGCATTAACTCTATGATCAATAAAATATCATGAAGTGTCATCGAGTTTCAGACGACAGCTGGTTTGAACTCAAATTTTATCTAAGTGTTGCTTGTTTTCGACGTTTGAAATTGTCAACAAAGTTTTTAACAAATGAGGATAAGCGTTTCATTGAATGTTTATTTGTGCGTGGCGATACTGCTTGGCAAATATTACGCCGATTTCCAGCCCCTAATTGCAAAAGAAGTACAGTCTATGATCTTGAGAAAAAATTTCGGCGGACAACAGGATAATTAGGAAGAATACCAGATACTGGTGCAGCTAGAACTGTTAAAACACAGGTGCTCGCCTTTTTCATAATCTGTTTCAAGCATCAACTCTACATTTTTTGTATAACAAACTCAATTTAGGTCTCTACCGGTGTTTATAGGACTTTTATATCAAATATCATTTTTCTAGAACAAGATAAGATTCGGAAAATTATTGTTACATAATTCTCGATCATATGTTACCAACTTTTGAGGCGTCAACTACTCAGTTCACTTTCATGCAGGTGAATGATTTCTGTTTTTCGTATGACATGAATAAGTACAGTTGCCACCAGCTGAAAATGAACGGTTGAGAAATTGAGTAGCTTTTTGGATTAATTTTCATTTGGTCAAATCTTCTTTGGAATTCTACATTTTTTTTCATATTCTTCTGACAACTTTATCAAAGAAATGAACAACCAGTACTTCACTAAAAATCGCTACTTACTCTCAACTTGCCGTCAGTATACAGGCTGTCCCAAATTAGATGTTTACATGAAGTCTATTTCAATTGATTTCAGGATGGAACCAGATGTTATACCAGTCATTATACTATGAATTATCTAAGACAATGCGTAGAAGATATCATCGAACCAGAACAAAGGCCCCCAAATAGTCCCGATATTTATCTGTGCGACTATTTTCTGTGGGGTCATTTGGAAGGAATGGTGTATAAAAATGGTATTATTTTCAATAATTGTGAGAAGCTGAGGCAAAAAATTCAAGAATGTTGGAACAATCTCGATCAAGAAGTAATTTCGAGATCCAAAGATAGCTGGAGAAGACGGGTGCGGATGGTTATGGATGCCAATGGAGGTCATATTCGATTCTGAGTACTTGACTCTTTATGTTGAATGTTTTTACTCATGTAATTCGTTGAACAAAATCATGTCGTATAATTATTCTTGCAGATGTTTCTAACAGTTGTCATCTCTGAGATATTTGTGAAACAGACATCTTGATCTTTTTCCCAATGACTCTGTTGTCCGAATTTGTTCCTCAAGATCATAGATTGTACTTCTTTCCCAATTAGGGGGTGGAAATTAGAATAATATTAGCCTAGCAGTATAGCCTTGCACAAATAAACATTCCATGAAAGGCTTATCCTCATTTGTTAAATTCATTGTTAACAATTTCAAACGCCAAAACAAACAACACCAAGATAAAATTCGAGTGCAAACCAGAAGTCGTCTAAAACTCGATGACATTTCAATATTTTTTGTTTATCATAGAGTTAATGCATGCAGTCTATGTTCAGAGGTTTCACAACGGGAAGTGCACATGATGGTTGAAAAGAAGAACGTTATTGAGGACAATTAGCACAATCCTCAATCAATTTTCAGGTTCGACCCCTCAAAATGATGAGAAAGGTTCAATCTAGTTACAGAATTAAGCAGTTGATTCATTACGACTGCGTAAAATTTTTTAATGCGCGGGGAAAATTGTTAATATTTGAGGAAGGCGGCCATTTTGAATTCGAACGGAAATCAAATTTTAGGTTGGTTTTAGTAAAATCTGGTTCTTTTTCTTCTTATAACATCCATGAAAATCATAACTTCAGGAATGCCAACGCCTTGCGGTGAAAAGAATATTCCAATTTCAGCTGAAAATCAGAATGGAAAAAATTCTTCACTCTACATTTTTACCAATTCTTGGAATATTTTTGGTACCAATATGTCAAATTGTTCAGAGAAAAAATTATCGACTGAATGCCCCATTCCAATTTTTTAGTGAAAAAAAAAACGTTACAGCGATCTTTAAATATTGCTCATTTTCGAATGATTCAGCCATATTGGATTGAACGGGAATGGAAATTTCAATACAATTTCAGAAAAACCTTTTCCTATACTTCATTATATATATATATATATATATATATATATATATATATATATATATATATATATATATATATATATATATATATATATATATATATGTCGAATATTTAATTCAAAATTGAAAATTGGCAAATCTCTGATTGAGTTAATAATAGCAAATTAATGTAACTGCTCGATTATATTAATTGAAATATGAATAACATCGTTTATCCGCGAAAATATGTTTGGATTCAATCAACTAATAAATTAATGAAATTTAATAACACGTTTTTGATGCATTTTGTATTATTTTAGTTAGTAATCGAAATACATGAAATATTTTGAAAGTAGAATAATCTACTTCACAGTTATTACAAATGTCAGTTCTTCATATGTTGCAAGTGTGAAAACAAGAATGGAAAGAGTTATTTTAGTCAACTCGGTTTTGATAATATAGAATGTTCCGTGGAGTTATGTTTCTTAAAATTGTTGATTGAATTTATTGAAATGAAAACCGGATTGCATGTCAAATGATGGAACAGCATGAAGTTGTGTCTATTCAGAAAACACCGAAAAGTGACGTTCTCACTTGGTCATATATTTACATTCTGTTCGATTATCCACTTGATTGTGAGTACAAAATGCTGAAAATTCCGAAAGAAAAGAAATTTCTAGCAAATTCCAAAAGAATATTCACATTCGTAATTAAGTAATGTTATTCGCAGAATGAATAATGGTTCGAGTTTGTTATGACTTTCTTCCATTGTAGAAAGTTTTTTCATCATTACTTTAGATCGGTACACTTATATAATTCCGATAAAACATTACTGAAAACATACCGATTGACTGGAAAATTGTGTATTGTGTAGTATTGCTTGGGAGCAATGAAAATCTTGACAAATCGAATTTCATTCTCAATCATCAAATATGTCTGATTCGATACCTATGGGCCAATTATTAGATTCGAGCAAAGTTAAGTTAGTGGGTATTATGAAATTAAGTCGCTTAAATTGAGTAATTTGATATTAATTGTTTGAAATGCCTATAAATACTGTAATAATATAGAATGGAAATAATTCCGAGGAAATGAAATATCAAAATACTGGAGAAAATATAATTTAACAAAGTAAAGAAAAATAACTCCGAAAAAGCGATGAAAACTAACATATATCACTCAGATTTTTTAAAATCACAGATACCTAAGCTCACAATCTGAAAGTATTAGACTTCTGCCGCTGTTATGATCAGATAACGGTCACCGGTTGACCAAATACTGATCAAGTCACCACAATTTGCCACGGGAAATAGAAGGTCGCTCATTTCTGTTTACTACACTGAAGAATTAAAAAGTATAGAAGACAAGAATGAAGCGATTATTGGCATGATACCAGCGTATTCTTAGTCTCACAGAAATATCAAGCATTTCCACTCTATCGGCAAGAAATTCCAGATCGTGAACGAGAGCGCCAGACTCCAAATAAATTTGAGCAAATAGAGACACCTGGTGTAATTAATCAAAAACGCCAAAGTGAAAATACTCAATTAAAATTTATAAATATATTAAAATGATTGTAACGTATAGAACTGTTATCCATTTAATACGCTACAGGGTGCATTCAGAATAATATCCGGAAGAAATTTCTTACATTCGATTCCCTTTCTCTCGTTTAAAATGTCCAAAATTTCGGGTGGTATATGGTAAACTCGACCATGTAGGTAAAACTAGAGTCAAATATCAGGAGGGGTCGAATCTGGAAAGAGGGGTGCCACGCACAGGATCATTTGTCAATCAATTGCTACCCAAAAATCACTCTTCAGCCATTATAGATTCTAAACTGTGTTATGACCATCATCACCGTCTTATTGAGATGGTTCTTATTCAAGTTTTCTTCAATGTCAATTGGATTATCAAGTCAAAGAGCTGAAAATTATTATTTATTATGATATGCTGATTCTGCTGGCTCCGATTTCGAAAATTATTCCGATAGAAAAGTCGATTGCTGTGAAAAGTATACTCATCAGGTCAAATGATACTTGATGAAAACGTAGATATAATTAAAAAGCATTCTATTGGAAAAAGATTCGAAAACCCGATTCGTCAAAACTTTTATAGACTTGCGGCTTATATTTATGTTTCCGTAAAATAGATTGAACACAAATTCTTCATTTAGTTACGCATCCAATAACACATCGTTCTCTATCTCTGTTCAATTAATAGACCTCACATGAACTCTTGGAAACCATCGCTGGCTTCCAGGTTCTCGCAAATATTTGTGGAACAAATGATTCTGGGCTCGCTTGTCACTCTACAAAATATTCTATTTCGTTCCGTTTCTTTATTGAACTTTTATAGAGAATTCTCTGTTTTCTGATCGAACCGTAGCCTCATAATGTTTTTGAGCCTGAAAAACTGACAACACTCTGAGTCGTCACGATATGAAAATCGTGTTCGATAGAGTCGATATTCTCAAAAATCAAACTGAACATAGGTTTGTATTTTATCTGTATTCACTTGGTCTTAGTCTTCCATACTCGAGGATCTCCAGGAGGATGAAAAGTAAACAATAACAAAAATGAGCGGGTAGGCACCTGATTAGTCAATATTTTCGTTAAAAATATATGTCCTGCTTGCAACGCAATTAGTAATCTTTGCAATAAGAAGGGAATTATGCAGAAGTTTGCAGATCCCAAAAACCTGATGATAACTCAACACAGTCTACCTCAGTTTATGCAGTCGCCACTAATTATAACACATCTGCCTCATCAAGTCAGCCAAAAACTTCAACTTCAGCACAAGTCAATGGATTTGAGCTCCAAGGCCTTATTGATACTGGAAGTACCTGCAGTTTCATTAGCAATTGCTATGTAGGAAAATTGGGTCTAGTTATATTTCCATCAAGAGAGCAAGTTTCAATGACATCCATGTCTCTTCATTAGACTACTGCTGCCAGTGTTTTGTAAATTCGACTATTCATGATCACCAATATAACCAAGTTCGCCTTTGCGTTCTGCCAAACCTCTGTTCGGATGTAATTAGTCGTCATGATATTATAAGGAATCATGAAAGTGTTGAAGTAGTATTTGAAGGATATAGAAATTCATTGAAAATTTGCCGAGATATCTGCAGCTTAGCCCTAGATAACGTGAGACCAGTTCCTCTTTTTGAAAATCTTTCTCCCGACTGTAAGCCAATTGTTATGAAATCCCGAAGACAAACAGATAATGACGCGAAATTAATGGAAGCGTAGATTGAACAACTACTCTCTGAAGGTAATATTGAAATAAGTTATTCACCTTGGAGGGACCAAGTACTGATTACTGCTTCGACAAATCATAAAAAACGAATGGTCATTGATTACTCGAGAACAATCAATAGATTCACACAATCAGATGCTTATCCGCTACCACGTATAGAAGACATAATCAATAGAGTAGCGAATTATGAAGTTTTCAATACTATTGATTTGAAAAATTCAACGATTTTCGATTTTCTCATGCCTCAGTGGCAGTCTTTTGTTCCGTTTTCAGTCGAATTTTACTTGAAATATGGAATAATATGAGTAATCCAAACTAAAATAATGATCAGAACCCTTTCTAAGGCTGAAGACCTGAAATGCATCGTTTTCGAGTCACTCGCGATTTTTCCCCAAAAATTACGATATTTCGCGGTCGGACCCTGAAATTCGCAAATTATATGACCAGAAATCTATCAAATAAAGCATTTAGATCTGTCAATTGCAGACCCATCTCAAAATCTTCATTAAAGTAATTCTGATCAGAATACCAAGAGAAAAAGTGCGAAATCAATTACTATTGAAGTGGGTTGAATGTGACATATATCATCTTTCTTCTTTTCTGGTAGGTATTCTCGATTACATCAGTTACTTGTCAGGAAAAAGTCATGATTTTAGATCTAGACGTTTTGAAATCCACAAATTCTCCTGAAACAGAATATTATTTCACAAATAAGAACTCTGATATTTTCAGAATAATTGAAGGAATACTTCCATGTTTCTTCGACTGAAAATGTTTTTGAAAAGTACCTACATCTAACCATGACAAAATCGACATGCTTCACTCAGCGAAGTAATTCTGGTAATCCGATGATGTCTTTCCTGACAAGTAACTGATGTAATCGATGATGTGGGTCTCGCATTGAGAGATCGAAATGCATTATTTGAGGTTTCCAGGTATACGATTTACGACTTTCAGGGTCCTCGTGCAAAAAATCGTGATTTTTGGGATAAAATAGCGAATAACTCGGAAACAATGCCTTTCAGGTTAAGGGAAACCTATAACAGATCGATGCCTATAAATATTACAAGTTAAATGGTATGTGCAATTAGGAAGTCTAATTTGAAAAAAACAGACTTCTGTACCTCTGAATGTACTACCACTTGCCACATGATGTATACCGTGAAGCCTCTAACTGCGTACAATTCTGCTGAATAAACCTCTTCACTTACAACGAGCTAGATATAAAAGATATTGAATGATCTTTTATATATATATATATATATATATATATATATATATATATATATATATATATATATATATATATATATATATATATATATATATATATATATATATATATATATATATATATATATATATATATATATATATATATATATATATATATATATATATATATATATATTTATTGTGAATTAATTTTCCACAATGAGAGAATAAAAAATAAATTATGTCAATTGAAATAACAAAGATGGTGTCAACTTCCGGTGTTACTGGAAGTGCCATAGCATTGAAAATATTTTCGGAACTTAGTTGGAATAACATTCAAGACAAGAAAAAAATATTCTCCAATCAGTCATTCCTCCATATGCTCTTAATGTTAGATCTCGCGTGGACATCCGGTATTTGATTTGCTAGTTTGAACTGACAATATGTTCCGTCATCTTCAGGTATTAACATACTTGAAGTTGATATTTGTTGTACAGGGTTATCAACTTTTTGTAAAACCGAGTTAACGAAATCTCCATTCTTGACTACATACTTGCATTGGATAGTATCAATTTGATTCAATTTTCTACCTATATATCATCTATATCCTAAGTCAAGTGTATCACAAAGTGGTCGTATTCACAATAGCATTTGGAAGTGTTCTTCCAATAACATCAGGGTCGTTCGTGTTCTCCTCCGCACCCTCGAATTTCCACAGTATATTATCCGGGATATCCCGAGACAGTCCACTTTTTACTATATCACAAGTGCCCGTTTCCCTGTACCGACAATGAATTTCAACGGCGTCCCGGTAACCATTTTCGTGGTCTGAATTGTACTCACAATCGCCGCGCCGAATAGTGTCGAAATAAACACTATCTCTGCCTAGAGAAGCCGTTTTCGAAATGTTCGGGCATGACGGAACACTTCTGTAGTTGAGGGTTGCTGCCCTAGATTGAGGACGCTGGGGGTTGGACGGACCTCCGCCACAGCAGTTTCTAATGGGATTGGAGGTGCACTGGAATGTTGTGATGCCTCCACCCATCGACAGGTATCGCTAGGTATCTTCGTCGTACGTTATCGGGGGTTTCTTCATTTCGCTCATGGGAAGTACCACGCCATCCTGTAAGAAAGCTCAATATTAATAGAAATTAAAATTAACATCAAGCACCTGGAATTGAATCCGTATTTGGAACAAGGTACAATATACAAGATACAAAAAAGTGAAGATCGCACAAATAAAACACTTGATGGGTGCATAGACGAACTTCTAGATCTAGAATCAAATGGTCGATAGCGAGTGCTTTTTGAGTAGATCTCTAGAAGAAAAAATTTTCAATAGATAGGTAACTAGACTACAAACATTTATTAAGTAATAAAATAACACTCTGCTAGCAGCAAAAGGCGGCTTTATGAAAGGAACGCGTGGTACTTGTCAAAGAAAAGCCGCGTTTTTTATTCTTGCCAATTTTCTAGAAATTTTAGGCGGCGCGTTTAACGGGAACATTCGAGACTTTCGTTCACGCGGATATAAATGTTGCGCCTGCAGAAATTGGAGCCATTCTGAATTGTAACTTGAAGGCAATACGACGTCGAAGTTTATTATTTAATAGTACAAAATGAGTGCAGCGAAGAAATCTGAAACGTATCATTTTAATGAATGAAGAATTTTTTTTGTATGGTGAAGGATAAGTGCATTTGTCTTATTTTTCGTACGTCAGTTTCAATTCCTAAATGTGGTAACTTAGAGAAGCATCATAGAACGGTTCATAAAAACTTTGAAAAGGATTTTCCGGCACAGGGTGAATTAAGAAAACGAAATGTACGGGATTTGATATTTTGTTTGAAAAAGAACAAACCATCTTCACAAGACCAGCAAAATAATGAAAAGCTGATACGATCGAGTCATTTAAAATATTTCATATATTGGCGAAACACAAGAAACCATTCGAATATGGATCGGTTGAGAAGGAAGCATTTATTGAAGTGGGTGAGACTTTATTTGGAGATTTTAGAAATAAAACAGAAATCAGTAATAAAGAACAAGTACTGTGTTTCAAGGAATTTCACTTAATAATTACGATTCTGCGATTCGTAACGCGTTTCACTACACCGTAGCTTCTTCAGACGAATGAATGTACAGAAAATATAAATGAGAATATAACTATAAATGTTCTTGAGTAATTAATAGCTTATTGGGTTGCTTCTTCTTAAGTGGTTATTTATGATAGGTATATCCAATAAAATTAAGGAATAGATTCCTCCCCGAAAAGATTCAATAGAGGTGAAGGGCTTAAATCGACTTGTTCATTGATGAATCTACCTGAGTGTTTGTATTTATTGATTACTAAAGTATCCCAAAGATCTACCTTCCAACATTTATTATATGTATGCAAAATTTCAAACTGTGGGCCGAAAGAGTGATGATTTTCTAAGAGATGATTCGCGTAATTTGAATCTGATTTTTTGTTTGAAAAACTGCGTTTATGTTCCGATATTTTGATATTAAAACTTCTATGTGTTCTACCAATGTAGAAATTATCACAGTCATTGCAATTCAATCTATAAACACCTGATTTATTGTTTTTACCTGGTTTGGTTTTATTATTTTTTAAAATATATTTGCCTAAATTATTATTAGTTTGGAAAGCTATGTTGAAACTATTGCTACTTAAGAATGATTTCAGTTTCTCACTTGTAATGCCAACGAAGGTTACGGTGTTGAATTTTTGTTTTGATTTATCGACAAGGTAAACTTCATTCAATGCGATTCTACTTTGTTTTTTATTTAAAATATGATTTATTAGTTTGGGATTGTAACTATTATTTATTAATGATTTTGCTGTCGAAATTATGTTTTAAACCACTTTCTTGAAATTTTGCGGTAGGATCCTTGGTTGATGTTATATAGTTTCCGGCTGTTAAGAATTCTGCAGTTTTAGAAATATAATCGGTTTTACTAATCGCAATGACGGTGTTACTTTTATCTGCTTTAATGAATACTAAATCGTTCTTGGTACTATTTTCAAGAATTGTTTTATTATCTTATAATCTGAATTGCAATGAGGTGATAGTTTCGAAAAGTCTTCTGTGATGATTTTTGCTGTTCGATGTTTGGCTGAAATATCATCTTTATATTTTCTGAAAATGATTTCGGACTCAATGCCTAACTGTTCAAAATTAGTTTTATTATGTTTTGGATGTAAATTATGTTTGAAACGTTTTTCTAATAGTTCTTTTTGTGCAAAATCGGTATCAGTTAAATTAGTGAATCTGTCAAAAAGCCGGTATCAGCTTTCTTTAACATTTGAATTTGGGGGAATTTGGGAAAGCTGATACCGGCTTCTTGGCTTTGTGGTATTTCAAAATACTACTAAAATGTGCAGTTCACACTCAGAATATATGGTTCTACACAATGTGCTTAAAAAACAGATTGACTCCCAATTACATACGGTTGAAGACACATAACAACAGCGGACCAGCAAGAATAGCAATCGAGAAAGGCCAACGCATATGGCTGAAAGAGGATATGAAGATCCAGTACAACAGGAGGGACGTTGCCAACATATATTTGAAGGTAATCCATACGGAATTATTGTTTAGATTGCACCCTGTTGAGTTTGATATTTTAGACTCTGAATCCAGATACGATGTAAGAATCTTAATTCATAAAAAGTTTCAGCAACAACAGAAAAAAGTTGAATTCACTTAAATTCAAAACTTCTCCACCCGAACCTTCAACTGATAAATTTTCAGACCATAAATTTTTGACAGATTCACTAATTTAACTGATACCGATTTTACACAACCACAAAAAGAACTATTAGAAAAACGATTCAAACATAATTTACATCAAAACATAATGAAACTAATTTTGAACAGTTAGGCATTGACTCCGAAATCATTCTCAGAAACTATAAAGATGATATTTTAGCCAAACAGCAAAAATCATCACAGAAGACTTTTCGAAGTTATCACCTCATTGCAATTCAGATTATAAGATAATAAAACAATTCGTGAAAATAGTACCAAGAACGATTTAGTATTCACTAAAGCAGATAAAGGTAACACCGTCATCGCGATTAGTAAAACCGATTATATTTCTAAAACTGAAGAATTCTTAACAGCCGGAAACTATATAACATCAACTAAGGATCCTACCGCTAAATTTCAGAAAGTGGTTTAAAACATAATTTCGACAGCAAAATCATTAATTACAGACCACGAAAAATATACATTCATTAACTCCAATCCACAATCCCCGAATTATATTCGTTGATAAAACTTCATAAACCTTATTACCGTATTAGACCTGTTGTTTCTTATGTAACACCACCATCTTTCGAACTTTCAAAATTCCTCAACGACATGCTAATAAAACATTGCAATTTTAAATCTAAATTTTCGGTCAAAATTCATTCGAACTAATTGCCAATATCAAAGATACCATTATACCACCTAATTCCAAACTCATTTCTTTCGATATTGAGAATCTATTTCCCAACATTCCTCCAAAAGATACGTATTACTTAGTTGAAGAATTATTAGAAAAAAATCATGTCAATACGATCACTAAATCAGATATTCTTTCATTATTACAAATTTGTTTAGGTCGAAATTATTTCCATTTCAATAACAAATATTTTACTATTGAAGACGGCTTGATTATGGGCAATCCGTCAAGTCCTTTGTTAGCAGAAATATTCATGAATAACTAAGAGAAATTAATTCATAATCATCCACTCAGTAAATATTGTTTATACTGGTATCGCTATGTAGACGATATCATTATTTGCTTCACAGGAACAGATAGACAGTTAAAAATTCTCGAAAATCATATAAATTCATTACATCCAAAAATTGGATTCACAACCGAAATAGAAAGCAATAATTGGATAAATTTTTTAGACGTAACAATTTCGAATGAAAATGGAAAACATGTTTTCGCAATTAACCATAAGCCGTCACATACAGATATTATAATACACACCTCGACGTGTTATCCATATCAACATAAAATGTCAGCATTCAATAGTTTTATTCATGGATTGATTAACATACCGTTATCACCAGAAAATTTCAACAAAGAACTAAATTTGATTAAGCAAATAGCCAAAAATAATGGGTACAATCCCAAACTAATAAATAATATTTTAAATAAAAACAAAGTAGAATCGCAATGAATGAAGTTTACCCTTTCGATAAATTGAAACAAAATTTCAACACCTTAACCTACGTTGGCATTACAAGTGAGAAACTGAAATCATTCTTAAGTAACAATAATTTCAACATAGCTTTCCAAACTAATAATAATTTAGGCAAATATATAAAAATTAATAAAACCAAACCAGGTTAAAACAATAATTGAGGTGTTTATACATTGATTTGAAATGACTGTGATAATTTCTACATTGGTAGAACACATAGAAATTCTAATATTAGAATATCGGAACATAAACGCAGTTTCTCAAATAAAAATCAGATTAAAATTACTCGAATCATCTCTTAGAAAATAATCACTGTTTCGAGCCACAGTTTGAAATTTTGCATACAGATAATAAATATTGGAAGGTAGATCTTTGGGATACTTTAGTAATCAATAAATACAAACACTCAGGTAGGCTCATCAATGAACAAGTCGATTTAAGCCCTTCACCCCTATTGACTTTCTTCGAGGAGCAATCTATTCCTTAATAATATAGGATATACCTATCATAAATAACCACGTAAGAAGAAGCAACCCAATAAGCTTTTAATTACTCAAGAACATTCATAGTTATATTCTCATTTATATATTCTGTACATTCATTCGTCTGAAGAAGCTACTGTGTAGTGAAACGCGTCACGAATCGCAATTATTAAGTAAAATTCCTTAAAACACAGTACTTGTTTTTTATTATTGCTAATGGAATTTTACCAAGTAAAAGCCTCCCAAATTCAAAAAAAACAGAAATCAATGCTGCTATTAGAGAACTTCAATGATTTCGTTCGACTGTCACAAGGCGTATTGAAGTCATGAGTCAGGACATGGCAGATAAACTAAAACATGATATCATGAAATGTACATACTTTTCTTTTCAGTTCGACGAATCCACCGATATAACAGACACCGCCCAGCTGTGTATTTTTACTCGGATGATATTCAATGACATGTTGGCTAAGGAAGAATTTTTGACAATCATCATCAGAACCGTGACGTGAAATAACGTTTTATTCAATTTTGTAAAAAACTACAGGCTACCAATATATAAATTAGTGTGCATTACAACCGATGGAGCACCAGCAATAAATGGAAACAAAAACGGTTTTGTGGCATTGTGTCGAGCGAATGAAGATTTCCCTTAATTTTTTAATTCCATTGCATTATACATCAACAAGTTTTGTATTAAAAGTTTCAAACACGGAGGAAATTATGGGCATTGCAACGAAACTTGTGAATTCGATCCGTGCACGTAGCTTTCAACGGCGGTTCTTCAATTTGCATTTGGAAAAATGGGAATCAGCTGAACACACTGATTTAGTTCTTCACACGGAGGTCAGGTGGGTGAGCCGCAGGAAATTCATAGAAAGGTTTCAAGAATTATTGCCCGAAATAACAACTTTTCTAGACGAAAGAGCTGATGACACTCAGATGTTGAAGAACGAACAATGGCTGATTGATTTGGCAATTTTGACTGACATTACGATGCATTTAAACACCTTTAACTTGGAGCTTCAAGATAACGGAAAAACTATTATTTTGATGATAAGCGCAGTAAACACATTCGAAGGTAAATTGCAACTTATGATGGACCAACTGAACAGAAAGGATCTGAAACATTTTGCGTCGTCGAAAGCAAGGATTTCTCATTTGTATTATGATACGTATGAGGCTGAATTATCAAATATTTTAGGACAATTCGAAATGCGTTTTTATGATTGCAGTAAATTGGCAAAAATAGCATCATTTATGAGTTATCCTTTTCTATGTAGAAACATTGAGGAATAATTGAGTTAATATATCGCAGTCGACCAACTGGCGATCATATGTCATCATGATTACAACTAAAACTCAGTTGTTAAGTACAATCTTATGAAGCGTATGCATAGGACATGCAGGGCCACGCTTCAACAGCCAAAGTCACTCCTTAGTTAAGTATATATATATATATATATATATATATATATATATATATATATATATATATATATATATATATATATATATATATATATATATATATATATATATATATATATATATATATATATATATATATATATATATATATATATATATATATATATATATATATATATATATATATATATATATATATATATATATATATATATATATATATATATATATATATATATATATATATATATATATATATATATATATGTTTTGTTACAACCAATAAACTCGCAATTTTGAATAACTATGAGGTTTTTCATTGATATTTTAGAGAAAAACCTCACTAAACCTAACCCAAACCTTGACTAAAAGAATGTATATTTTTTCTTTTTCTTAGATAAGTGTAATATACACTTGTGAATACATGTATCCTTAAAATTGTCACTTTTATCATAGAATAAAATGTAATTCCTTGCTGCACTTATTGAAGTTAAGCTTAATAACCCTTGAAGGGTTCTATAGCTCTTATAAAAAGAAGCTATTTATCTTCATTGGACAGCATGTAACTAATATGATGTGAAGTGGTATTTATCAATTACAATTATTTGTATGGAATTGATTTTTCAACTAGTTGCGTCAATGTGTTAGATTCACAAATTATCGATACTAGGGAAATAGCGACCATTTCTATTGCAGTCAATGAAAAATATTGTATTCTTTTATTGAAAGGAGTTTGATGTTTTTTTCGTTCAATTTTCGAGAGAACGATCAATGTAAACTTTCTAAGAATTATTATAGTCTAGGCACAACCCATAAGTTTTTCTTTTTTCTTTGAATGAATAGCAAATTGAAAATTTGGAAAAACTGTGGTGTCATTTGGTCATTATTTGAAATAAAAATCTAGTTATTGGATCAAGTTTTAACCAATTCATCTATGAGTTAGTCAACTATTCAATAGCAAAATGGTTTCGGCTTGTTTATATTGAAGAATAAAAAAATGTTTGAATAATTCTTCTAAACATTTTGCAATTTGTGGAGCTCTTCTCAAAAGTAAACTTTGCAAGTTAGGAATGTATGTTGGTCACCTTTTTATTATACATATTTGAAATTACCAAAACCCACGAAGACCCTAATTGTTGATTAATTTTGAGAATTCGTAGTTAATAAATGTAAAAGTCTTCAGGTTTCATCCCAATTTTCAAGTCAAAGAGGAAGTTTGAATAATACAAAGTCATATATACTCAAGGAAAATATGAGAGAAGTGGGGAAAAAAGAAATCAAGATGATCGCTAGTTATTGGTAGATTATGTATGTGAATTGATAAAAGTTCTACGAGTTTCAATAAATGTAATATGTTGCTTTTGTTACCTGAATGTAAAATTTGGGTTCTTGGAATCAAAATAGTTTTCGTTCAAATAGTGTTGTGAAAGACCTATTAGTTATTTATTATGAGGTATTAATTTTTGATACTAATGTACTCCCATATTGATGAAACGACTACTTTGACTAATATGAAAAGCAGGACAATCATTATGATATTATTTACATAATCCGCTTTTTCATCTCTTTCAAGTCGATCTTTGTTTTTGATGAAAGTGAACATAGAATTTTCTTATTCCTACATATGTTATTGATGTTATTGTTTCAATATATGGCATAATTGATTTGCGAGACATATTTTCATAAATGAAGGATAGGCTGAATCGAGAGTAATAATAATATGTGTTGATATTTAACAATTAGTCTATTTTATCAGTCGTACTCGATATATGACTAATGTTTTCTAAATTATAATTTCGTTCTCTTGAAGGGAAACCGTGGGTATTCTATGCACAAATGTATACAATTCCGAGAATACAAAAATTAAATTGCTCAGTCAGTCTAATGGTTCAATTTACTAATGTATCCGACTGAAAACTTTGCAAATATATTCACTGAATAACTATCGGAAGAGCTGAAATACTCAATATTCCCCAATATTCTTGCAATTAATAATCAGATTAGATTAGATTTATTATAAGAGATAATTATTTCTTTTTTTGGGAAAAAGAAAAGACACCCCCATTATGTTCTGGGGTGAAAGAACAGTCACAGAACAATTAATTTTGGTATAAGAACCCGAAAACTGTTCTTAATTTCTAACGCCTCAAAACGTGAAGAAAATGAAAATCACTACAGTTAGAATAATATCCGGAGGAATTTTCTATTAAACGATTCTCATTCTCTCTCTCAACACGTCCAAATTGTTGGGTTGTAGTAAACTCGATCTCGTAGGTAACATCAGACCCAAATATCAGGAGGTGAATCTGGGAAGCCGGCATGCTATCCACAGTACCATTTGTCAAACTATTTGTACCCAAAATTATTTTCAGCCATTTCAAATTCTAAGATGCGCTGTGACCAGCAGCACCGTTTTGTTGAAAATAATTTTTTCCTAGTAGCTACAGAGAAGAAAATCGAGAAAATATTCTAAAGATTGAACGAGAATTTAGTTACAATTGTTCTGATTCAAGTTTTCATTCATGGGAATTTGTTTATTCATCTTACTGTTTCAAATAAATGAAGCACTAGACATTCACACCGTACCAACACTGATAATTAATATTTGTTATGTAATGTTGAGTCTGCTGGCTCCAACATCAAAAAATATTCCTAAAGCACGGACGATTTCTGTGAAAAGCAAACTCACCAGATCAAATTATGGTTCATGAGAAAATTGACATGAGGTTCAACTAATGACATGCCGTGTCGAATCAATGTCCAACATATCTTCGTTAGCCAGGACCGACGGTTTTACATCTTCTCCGAAAGATGAACGCTTAAGCAATTCCCAGAATTCAAAATATCGCATCGGCTTTGTGGCGATTGAACCCAGCTAACTCTGCGCAGGAGACGAGCATCATATCCTCTACGCCACCGAGCCGGCGTTCATCGTTATAATTGCACTAAAATAGTATACATTGAATAAATTGAATAAATCCAAAAAATTTCTACGATTTTGTGAGGATTGAACCCAGATACCTCTTTGCTGAGGTCGAGCGACTTAACCTCGACGCTATCGCGCCGATGACTCTATTTGTTTAATAGACTCTACTTGTTCACAAAACTGTTGGAAACTGTCCATGACTTTTTCACGGTTTTTGCAGAAATATGTGAAAAAATGATTCTGGATTTGCTTCTCACACTACAAGATATTCTTTTTCGTTTCTTCATTGAACTTTTGATGGAGAATTCTCAGTTTTCTTCTTGAACCATATATTTCCAAGATTCTTGTGAATGGCAAACTTACGGTACTCTGGATCATCATACGGCACTCTAGATCATCACGATATGAAAATCGTGCTCGATAAAGTCGAAATGAAGCATTACCATTTCTGTTTGATTTAAAATAGGTTTTGTTCATTAGGGAGATATACTTAACAGAAAACAATAACAATAATGGGTGGGCAGATTCCTGATTATAGTTTTCGTTAATGGAAGATGATATTCATGATGAACTTATGAAGATTTTTCTGCAATTTTTAATGTACTCACGCTTCAGAGCTCAGTTCTCAATTTAGCAATTTATTTATTGAAATGCGGATTAATGTGAGTTATCCGAACTGAAATAATGATCAGAACGCCTTTTAGGGCTGAATAAAAATATTACAATTTCAATAACCGTCT
Organism: Cryptolaemus montrouzieri; assembly: GCA_013387265.2. Taxonomy (NCBI): domain Eukaryota; kingdom Metazoa; phylum Arthropoda; class Insecta; order Coleoptera; family Coccinellidae; genus Cryptolaemus; species Cryptolaemus montrouzieri. Next base: position 16,776,148 of record JABFTP020000165.1, read on the forward strand.
ATTTTGTGGAAGATTGAAAGTTTTCATCTGAAATCATGACGGTCGCAAGTTATCGGTAGATCATGTATGCGAGTGAATAAAAATTCTACGAATTTCAATAAATGTAATCCGTTGCTTTTGTTGAAATCTAAAATTCATTTCCGCTTGAACAATGTTCTGAAACACCTATTAGTAATTTAGTATGAAGTATTAATTATTGTTGCTACTGTACTCTAACATTGAGGAAATGACCAGTTCGACCCATATAAAAAGCAGGACAATCAATATGATTTATTTTCAATGAAATAAAACTAGTGTATTTAGATTTTCACTATATTAAGAAAACTATGACTGGTTTCACCACACTGTGGCTTCATCAGATAGATACAAACTAATGAACAGAGTTATTCCTTATATATTAGTCTAATTTCCTACTTAATATTACAAGTACCAGAGGTATGTTGGAAAACTCATTCGAGTTGCTTACTTTATGAATCAATCAAATCATAGATATATATATATATATATATATATATATATATATATATATATATATATATATATATATATATATATATATATATGGTCTCTTTTGAACTTAAGTTCCTTTCGAAACTATGGTTTTGGCGACAGTTCGATGCAATCTCATGCACCATCTTCAAAGCCTGTTGACGTTTTTGTTAATGCGTCTAGTCCGGTGTGGCACTCCTGTATATAACTTCTCGGCTGCGCAAATTGTAGTGGGTGACTTGTGCGTTCAGTGGTGGGGGAACTGGTTCATCGAGAGTTCATACTTCGACTCCTCCTTCTGGAATGTTGACCGCTGGTGTTTGGGATTTCTTCGATGATTGGTAGTTGCTTAGCGCCACTTTCCAAGACTGCGACTGGTTCAGAGTGTCATTTCTTTAATTGAGATTGTTTCGTAGTTCTATTCCTATTGCCTCTCTGACCAGTCCTTTATTAAATTGTTCGATGTTGGCCAGTTGCTTTGTTTTATCAAAGTCGATTGAATGTTTGTAGTCTTTCGTGTGCTGGAACAAAGCTGATGTGGACTGTATTTTTTATTGAATTTTTATGTTCTTGTATGCGAGATGAAATGCGTCTATTCGTCTGTCCTATATACCATTCATCACAGTCCCGGCAGGGAATGCCATAATCACCCTGATTCTCTAAAGGGATCATGTCTTTGGGAGCCGAAAGTATGTTTCGTATTGTAATTAGCGGTCGAAACATAGGCGTGATTCCCTTCTGATTCAAGATTCGTCCAATTTTTGAAGTGACGCCACCTACATAAGGCAATACTACCTTCTGCGGATTCAGTTGGGAAGTTCCGTTGGAGTATTTTGCTTCATTACATCTTTTGAATGCTTTATTTACTTACCATCTATTAGAGCCGTTTTTTTTTGGAATGCTAACCTCAGAGCCGTCATTTCACCTTGTACATGTTGCTGGTCTGTTAGTCGTTCTGATCGTTTAATTAGAGTTCTACGGACGCCATTTAGTTGAGATGGGTGGTGGTGGGAAGCAGCGTTCAAATATCTATCGGTGTGTGTAGGTTTCCGATATACAGTGTGGCTCAAGTTATCTACTTCCTTCTTGAGAAGCACGTCTAGGAAGGGTAGCTGTCCCTGATTTTCCTTCTCCAAAGTGAATCTGATAGTACTTCTAAAAAAAGTAATAAATAATAATAAAGTAAAAAGTAGTGTCAGATTCACTTTGGAGAAGGAAAATCAGGGTGAGCTACCCTTCCTAGAAGTGCTTCTCAAGAAGGATAAGGATAGATAACTTGTGCCACACTGTATATCGGAAACCTACACACACCGATAGATATTTGAACGCTGCCTCCCACCACCCATCTGAACTGAATGGCGTCCTTAGAACTCTAATTAAACGATCAGAACGACTAACACACCAGCAACATGTACAAGGTGAAATGACGGCTCCCAAACACCAGCGGTCAACATTCCAGAAGGAGGAGTCGAAGTACGAAGTCTCGATGAACCAGTTCCCCAACCACTGAACGCACAAGTCACCCACTACAATTTGCGCAGCCGAGAAGTTATATATAGGAGTGCTACACCGGACTAGACGCATTAACGAAAACATCAACAGGACGAATACCCCGAAGAGACCATATAAAATGTATCGATCTGTGAAAACATACAAATATATATATATATATATATATATATATATATATATATATATATATATATATATATATATATATATATATATATATATATATATATATATATATATATATATATATATATATATATATATATATATATATATATATATATATATATATATATATATATATATATATATATATATATATATATATATATATATATATATATATATATATATATATATATATATATATATATATATATATATATATATATATATATATATATATATATATATATATATATATATATATATATATATATATATATATATATATATATATATATATATATATATATATATATATATATATATATATATATATCGATATATATAAATACAAGGAAGGTTAGCAGTCGATGTTTTATAAAAGAGGGGTTCGCAAATTTCCCTGCTATACAGTTTAAATACCTATCTTAAGGCATTTTATTGTAAGATGAAAATTCATTTTCTCTGTGAGTTGTCACCCCAAAGAAGAACTTATAGTTAAGGTGAATGTATACAAGATCGAAGTATGCGTCTATGAGTCCTCGTTGATCCACTGTATGTGTGAGTTGGATTAAGGCATAATAACCAGAGTTTATTTTTTTGCTGATATACTCAATATGATAATTCCAATTCAGGGTTTCATCAACCTCTTAACCTATGAATCTTCCTCCATCCATTAAATTCAACGGGTCGAAGTCCACCTTTTGGCATACTCTATTGCACCTTAAATTGATCACAACCGTTTTTCCAACATTCAATATCAAATTGTTAGTATTACAACATTTCGTGAAGGCCTGTATAACTTCTTCTACCTTGAGCTCCAGTTCCACAGGATTACGTGCCGAGATCACTACAGAAGTATCACCAACAAAGATTATTTTGTTACCCTCGGAATCATACTCAGGCATTTCATTTATGAAGATCAGGAATGATAGTGGCCCCAGCACGGAATCCTGCGGCACTCCCATATCGAAATTTTCCGATTAAGAGAAGCAACCCTCAACTTTTACGAATATTTCTCAATCTCTAATATACGATTCAAGTAAGTCCAATACATTTCCTCTGAAACCACATAAGGACGGTTTACCAAGCAAGAAATCCATCATTGAGCTATCGAATGCGAGAGAGGTCGAAGAAAAGCACTACTACAAAGTAACCTTTATCCAGATTCTTATATAGGAATTCAAACATGTCACAGGCGACACTTTCGGTCGTTCGTTCAGTGCGAAAGCCATGCTGACACGAATTGAAGATATTATTTTCATCAAAAAATTCAAAGATTCAGTCATAGATAAGTCTCTCAATTATCTTAGAGAATGTATTTGAGATAGATTCCTCTCTTCTCACTTTTCAAGTGGTATTACCAGGTTTTTCAAAATGAATAAAGGGAAATAGTACCGAACGCGATGAATCCAGATGATTGAAAAATAAAATCAAGAAATATTCAAAATAAATGAAAATACAAATGAAACAAAATAAAAATGGTAACGGAACACTACTTTATGCTAGATTAACTTCATTTGACGTTGTCCATTTGTTACCATCAACGCCGAATAAGGAAGTTAAAATTGTTAAGTTTTAAAATATTCAAAAATACATCATACAGTCCCCGAATCAACGATGCTGGTAGTAGAAGTTTGTTTGAAATAGAGTTATTTCAATTCCATAATAAAATTTACCAACAACTAGATGGTTTATTAATGAGTTCTCCTCTTACCCTTTTTTAAGCGAAATTTTCATTGTCAATCTTGAAAATAAACTTTTCTCTTCATGTATTATTTTAATCAAACACCCCATTTTACTAAAGAATTCAATCTACAATACGATCCAATTCACTAGGGAAGTTGAAAATATGTATGAAATAATTGTTGTTTCCATACACATGAATTCAAAATGTTCGCATTTTATACTTTTCGGCATAGATTGCTCACGGTTTTCCTTCCACGAAAACACTTTGAAAAAGAATTAAGAATTCTGAAAACATGAGCATTGAATTAAAGGTTGCGACAATAATATTATAAATCAAGTAATAGCTGAAAAACCACAAAATTATTATTATATTCCATTAATTTCACCTTTCAGGTTCACGAAATAATAAAATAAAGCAGCATTAACTATGTCATAGAAATAGGTACCAAATTATGCTCTATAATGAAACGGAATGAAATCCACACAATATGTATGAATAAGAAAAAATCTGAGTTAACTCCTTGTCAATCAAGGTAGACTTGAAACAGGTAAGAACGAGGTGTATATAACATGGTCATGATTGTCCTGATGAGTATTATTGATGATTTATTTTATGGAAATTAATTTTCAACGAAGATAAAGTGAAATATATTCTATACTTTCCACAATTGATTTTCACAAACAAGACTGGTTTTTATCGATAGGTCATTTTCAACTGTTCAACTACAGGAAATGAACTACGAGTAATTTCAATTCGGTTTTGCAAAATTTATTGATTTCTTAATACTCCAACAGATTAATTTTTTTTTGTTTGTCGAAAATGTGAAGAATTTTGGAATTATCTATTTTTAATGAATGTTCTGCAATTTTTGAATGTCCACATATTGGAGAATTATTGTCAAAGGATAAATGTTCTTTAAAACTGGTTTCGAAATTTCTACCTACCTGCCCATTATACGCTACCGTACACTAATTGCAAGCAATTTTGGGAACTCCTCATTTTTTCAATTAGTTTGTTTTTTGTTTAGTAATGAATAATAATTTTCTCAGATTCATATCACAGAGAAAGAGGTGGTTTTCTAACTTTGGTTAAAAGTTATTAAGGAGAGAACCAGAGAAGTTGGAACTGGCGTATTTTTTGAAGAAGGTATCTTTCATGGAATATAATAATTGTGTTATTTGAAGTTTTTCCTTTTGTTGGATAATTTTGTCTATAAAAGTTGGAGGAATTTTGTTATTTAAGAAAAATTTTCTGATATTAGTTATTTCAATTTTGGAGTCAGTTGGTGACAGTGTAATGGAAAAGGCCTCATGGATCATTGAATTATATTCTGCTCATTTGTGATTTGAATGATTGAATGAGTCCATGAGAATAGTTAAGTTTATATAGGTTTTCGAAATCAACTTTGTGTCTCTCCCAATGTTCTTTCAATAATTGGCCTCAGCTTCATATCTATTATTTGTTCATATATTTTCATAGCCGTGCTTGAAAACGTGATTCCTATGTAGTTGCTTCATTCATGTTTGTCACCTGATTTGTAAATTGGGATTATCATAGAAATCTGCCAGTCTTCCGGGATTTGTTCTTCTTGCCAAGCCCTTTGTCCTTTTTCCTTCTACATGATTCAACTATTCTATAGAATATTTGCTCTCAGATTCTCTTTTCCCCGAATTCTACTCATTTTCTTCTTTTAGATGCCAAGACTAGATATTTCAAACTTTTCTTGCTTGATTTTATATCTCATATTTCTCTATGGTTTTACGGGTGAGATAATTTGCCCGTGCTCTCTTCTTAATTCTCACTTCTTCTCTTGAAAATTACCATCTTGAAAGGGTGTTCATTTTCTACGGATCAATATCTCGTATTTTGTATATTGAACATTCCATTATTGGTTAAGTGTGATTCGTCACTATACACGACATGTTTCGGAAATTTTGTATTAGCCTCGGTTTTACGTATAAACTCTTGACAGAAATCTAATCGACGGTGGTGGTCAATCTCATGCAAATGCTGATGCAATTGATATTTGAAAGAGCGGTATTTATGTTTTCAAACCGTCTGATGGCTAATTTGCTACTGCTATGCAATTTCTCTTGCGGATGCATTTTTTTATATCAACTGACACTCTTACAATTATTTCCGTATCATCACCTAGAATGTACTTTTCTTCGACCGCTGCTGCTCCCGAACTTCTAATTTCGAGAAATACCTTCTGTTCGGATGGCGTCTTTCAGGATAACGCAGTCTGTACATTCTTTCCGATTGGGCGCTATTTTTCATACTCTCCGTAGATGAGAAGCATGTGAATCTTTTCATTCTGTGTGTATGGTTGATTCATATTTATTCTTTTGGATCATTTTGAGGTCGAATCACTTAAACAATGCACAACAATCTAATAATATTGACGTTTCAATTTTCTCAACATTGGACCATAGAATATTAAAATAATAATGTGACATATTAATTTATGCATGAGCTTACTGCTTATTTTAACTTTGAACCCAGAAGTTGAACTACAGCGACACATTTCAAACCATAACTTTTGAAAGAACCGCTGCATCAACGCTAAAAGGATATCAAAATGAAGGTTTAAATAATCTACATCAGAAATACACGGTGGCTCAATATGGTTGTCGTAGAAGAAATCACCTTTTAGGATAAAAGCTAGTCTGGGGGCTTCAAATGCTTACAAAAAATCAGCCAACAAATTTTTTCCCAGAAATTTTGATTTTCAGGAATGAGAATAATATTCAAAATGAATTTAGAGCTGTCATGGCCCGGCAGAAAAAAAAAGAAATGCGAGAAAAAACTTATTCTCATATGTTTTTTCACAAAGGTACGCAAAATTGATTGAAAATATAATCAATTCTCGTCTGTCCAAAAATATAAAGGCTGTTGCATAAGAAAATTTAAAGGTGGTATCACTTTCGGTGCAACCGGAAACAGGATGTCCATAGGATTTATGTCGTCAAATTCAAAACGTGTTCTTCGTTCTAAACAATGGATTGCAGCCGAATATCTCCAATTTGAAAGAGGTTATGAGGGTTGCGCGATAATAGATACTTCCTTGAAAATATACACTAGTTTCAATTACGCTGGTTCCCTCTTCAATAACTTGAACATTTATTTTGCTGACTTTGAAATAACCACCTCTTCTTTAAATAACCTGAAGTTGAGAAAAATTATTATTGAATTACAGTCATGTTTTGTGGAAATAAATATTTGGAAAGTATAAAATATATTTTACTTCAATGATTATCCTGCTTTTTATCTAGGTTGAACTGGTCAACCCATCAATATAATAGTAGACAAGCAAAAAGAAAAATTATTCCGAATGAATAAGCAACTCTTTTTCGAACATCGAATAAACGAAAATCACATGATAATCATGATTTCCGTTTGTCCCCACTTTTCTCATGAATTTTTTAGGTGCAAGTGACATTGAAATATATAAATTTCTTCTTAGTTTTTGATAATGGGATAAAATTGGAATCATATGCTGAATATATTTTATATATTATATATTTATTTTATTATATATTTATTTTATTATATATTTATTTTATTATATATTTTATATTTTATATATTATATATTATATTTTGTGAAATGATGCCTAAAGTTTTTCCTTCCTAGGTTTGATTAAGTTGTGAGTAACATGATGAACTATATTTAAATACTATCATGACGCAAAATTATTTCGTTTATATGAAAGAATACCACTAGAATACGAACAATTTTTATAGCGCTCATTTGAAATTTTATTGTGTTCAAAGGAAATGCACGTCTGAAAATATCAAGTTAGTTCACATTTCACTAATTTTCTGAAAAATGGATCCTTTCCCAACAAGATATCGTTTCTTCAAGAGTTTAAATGACACGAATGAGGCCAATTGCTATGTCAAAATATCCAAATATTTCTTTCAAATTGATATACAAAGAATATTGAACTTCATTCGTTAAAAATAAAACAAAATCAACATTGGCTAATCACAACATCGAAAATTGTCACTTTTAAAAGTATTGATGTTTTGAAATTCTACATCTTGCCAAAAAAAATAGTGAGTTTATTTACCTAAAATCAGTTGAAATTTCGAAAAATTTCTCCATGCCAACTTACAGATAATGAACGATCAGACATTTCCAAAATATTAATGTATTTTAATAATACCCAACTTGTGTAATGTAGATAGCTACAATCTGGTTTTTCTTAATTACTATAATTCTAACCGACGTTCAGAGAGCGTTCGGAACCGTGGTAACATTGATGAAGTCACATATTTTTACATGAAAATACAGTAGAAATCAGTGCTTCAATCATGTTCAATTACTTAATAGTAACAAATGAGCCAATATAGTATCAGAAACGAAATGATATGGCTAAGACACTGAAATTTTGTTTTTCAAATTAATACTCAAGCTAACCATTCAAAATATTCCGCAAAATGAATATGTTTTATATCCAAGTGTATTTCACATACACTCATCAATATTATATTACACAAAAACTACGAACTGCAAAAATTAGTATTTTTAAGCTTGATAACAGTAGTCTATATAAAATATGGGAATCTTCTACATACAGAAATTATGTGAAGTCTTGATTGATCTTGAAGGCCTTGAATTAAGTTAATTTGTTCTGGAAAAATTTTTATATACCGAGCGTAGTTGAAATCCAGCATACAACGTTAGTTTGTATCTCGGCTTCTTCATCAAATCCTGTAATTACTATTCATAACAGCACTGCAGAATTTAGATATTTTATAAATGAACTGTACAGTCCCAATCATTTTTAGGAATTTCAATACTAAAAAGATGATCAAGTCCAGCTTTTTCGCACGTCCACTTACTACACCACTGTTTCCTTAGTATAGCTTGAACCTGGGGCAATGCAATCAAAATGGGTATGCAGTATAATTAGGGAAATACGTGATCAAGACCTTCGTACAGGATAAACAGGTCACGACAAAATCGACGGACTCTAACCGACTTCACAATGTCCCTATTGGGAATTTTGGTGATTTCAGTTAATTGGAAGGAAACACAGTATAACAAATTGTATCATTATAATTGGAATTTCAATTGAAGGACATATATATATATATATATATATATATATATATATATATATATATATATATATATATATATATATATATATATATATATATATATATATATATATATATATATATATATATATATATATATATATATATATATATATATATATATATATATATATATATATATATATATATATATATATAATATATATATATATATATATATATATATATATATATATATATACTGCACCTCAATCATACTCATACTAAAGAAAATGATGATGCATCATTTCCTGTATCAAGACGGCTACCACTTGCGGGAGGAGATAAATAGAGCTGCAGCGTAGTTAGCCGTTAAGTTTTATGCATTGTAGCGAATCATAAACATACTACTTGTAACTTACATTCAAAATTAATTGTTTTTGAAAAGAATCTCAAGTGTTCGAAAAATATAATTGGCGACGAGGATGGGATATTCTCATTAACCGCACCACGAGTTAAGCGAACTTCAATTCTTAAGAGAGTATCCAAAAACCCAGAACACAAAAGCCCACAAGTCACAGTGGTGTAAAAAGTGAGAAAAGAAGTTACACCCCGACCCTAGTGACCAACCTTCAAGGCGAGATTCGAACAGGTGGCAAATCGAGGCCTAGAAAACCCGATCCCTCTTGGAACAATTGAAGACAACCGTAAGTGCAAGTGCATTCTACTTTCTAGTTTTTGAAAGTTTCCTAGCCTGAAACATAAGTCTTCCTTTTCCTACCCGGACAAAGCAGGTCACACACACCCAAAAACACAAACAAACACACGAAATGACTCAACAAGCGTCAACTATGGCACAAAATTTAGACATTGCATCAAAATTTGGAGCTTTATTATCCCTATCTGATGGCGATTCAAAGAAACTCAATGCATTTGTGAGAACTTGCGATATGTATTTGACACAATTTAACGCTAGTGATTTAATCGTAAGAACGTATCGTTTAGCTGTAATTAAAAATAAATTAATTAGTAGAGCCGCGGATGAACTTCATTAATCTGATGTAGCAGACACTTGGGTCGCATTGAAAGAATTTCTCAACACGAGATTTGGCGATAGAATTAGTCTTGATGTTCTCAAGAACGAATTTCAATTTTTATATAAAGCGAAAAACGAAAATTTGTTTGCTTTCATCGATAGAGTTGAGGCATATAAAATACGCATTAATTACAGAATTGACGCTGAGGTACTTTTTGGTTCTGCGCCCAAATTGTTACATAAACAGTTAGTAGAAGGATTAGCTAAGAAAGATTTAATGAGTAATATTTCTATAGATTTACAAACCGCTATGCTAACAACCCCTAATTTAACCTTTGATAAAGCAGTAAATATGATTGAAAATTATATCATTCAAAAAGAGCAATTAAATTTTGTTCGCAACCAGAATAAAACATTCAACAAGCACTTTCAGAATCAGAATCTACATTTAAATAGCTTTTCATCCCAACCTATTCAAGTAAATCAAAAAAATTGAATACCTACCAACTATTATCCAACTAATCAACCAAAAACTGAAAACGTCTTTAAACCTAGAAATGTGACACAGAATTATCAACCTACGCCTATGTCTACACAACTCATGGGGATTATTCAGAAAAGAGACAATATATTAATTCTACTCAAACAAATCGTAATCAAACATCAAAATTCGAGAATTAACACAACTTCTTTCAATCTGGTAACAAACCACCAAATTTCATTTCTGAAGAACTTACTAACAACTAACAGGAAAATGAACCTGAAATTGTTGATGAACTTGAAACAGTTGAAGAGTTAGACGAATAGGTTGAAGAAAACACTGATTTTGATAATCAAGGTGAAAATTTTTATACACCAGCCTTGGATACACCGTGGATATAAATGTGTTCAGGAAAAACTCAAAATACGCATTTACCATACATAATACTAGAAAATCCAAAACGCAATTTTCTGATAGATAGTGGCTGTCCAGTATGTTTGATTGACCCTCGAATAGCATATCGTAATCTCAGAAACAAAATTTATTCCGAAAAAAACGTCTATCTGTAGCCCTCATGGATCAGAAATGAGTAATGAAAAAGTAGGAATGTATCTAAATGATTTTGGACTTAATGTAGATTATCCATTCGTTTTATATAAGTTCCATACACTTTATGATGGACTTAATGGATGTGAATTTTTAGAAGAAAACGGTTTTGTTATTGATCTACAAACACGACTTTTAATTGGTCCAAATTGTCAATTACCAATATATTTTCAAAAAGTAATCACACGACGTGACAATTATTCAATAGATTTGAAACATCTTTCACCTAAATTACGTAATCAATTGATCAAAATTTTCAATGTAACTGAAAAAGCATTTCAACTTCCGGACCATCCCTTAGAATTTACAAGCAAGATAAAGCATAATATTCTTACCAAAGGCGAAATTCCTATTCATTCCAAAATTTATCGATATCCAGAAAAACATCGGAAAGATGTCGAAAACCAAATTATGGATATGTTGAAAAAGAAGCACCTAGCATTTCTCCCTGGCCTCTTCCAGTGGTAATGGTTAAAAAAAACCCGACCAATCAGGAATACAAAAGTGGCGAATGGCTATAGATGATCGCCCTCTAAATGACAAAACTATTGATGATAGATACCCTTTACCACAAATTGATGCTATTTTAGATAAGTTTAAAGAGCAAAGTTTTTTACAATATTAGATTTAGCCAGTGGCTTCCACCAAATTCGGTTAGACGACGAATCAATCGAAATAAGGCTTTCACTTAAATAACAGACATTACGAATTTTTGAGAATGCAGTTTGGTTTAAAAAATGCACCGGCAACGTTTGATGAAAAACCACTTTCGCAGACGAAAATTCAATTAAACAAATGTGAATTTTTCGAAACTTTAATTGAATTCCTTGGACATTAAGTGACACCTGAAGGAGTAAAACCTAACCCAAGAAAAATAGGCATCATTGAAAAACTTCCACTTCCAAAGAATGCAAAAGAAATAAAATCTCATTTAGGCCTATTAGGCTAATATCGAAAATTCATTCATAATTTCGCCAAATGACAAAATACTTGCGTAAAGATAGAACTATTGATTTGAATGACAAGGAATACGAAGAATCTTTCAAGATCAATGAAAATTTGTTAATTGATCATCCTATTTTGATTTATCCTGATTTTGACAAACCATTTTGTTTAACGACTGATGCTTTAGGATATGCCCTAGGAGCTATATTATCACAAGGTACTCCATCTGATGATCTACCAATTGCATATGCTAGTAGAACACTTAATCATGCAGAAAAGTGATATTCCACTATAGAGGAAGAATTTCATGCCATAGTATAGTCTACAAAACATTTTAGATCTTAGCTGCTTATCTTTATGGTACAAAATTCACCATCTATTCAGATCACAGACCCCTTGTTTGGCTCAATTCCTTGAAGGAACCAAATTCACGCCTTATGCGATGGAAATTGAAACTGGAAGAATTCAATTATTAAATCAAATTATAAAAAGGTATAAACAATAAAGCAGACGCATTTTCTCGACTAAAAATTAATTCAAATGAATTAAATGTATTAGAGAAAGACGAAATTTCTTCATTATTACCAAAAATAAACTTGGAAGAAATGAATGAACAAAAATGGATGAACTTATCGAACATGTATCCTCATTAGAAAATGATTCAGAAACCCGTACGATACTTAGTAACGAAGAAAACCGTATTTTGGAAATTCGTTATTCAGAACATTCTCTCAACCGTGCAAAGAACCAAATTGTTTTTCTACCTACTACATTGAGAACTAAATCTTTCAATAATGAAACACGATTCACAGTAGCCGTCATAAAAGGTGAAGATTTTGTGAAATTCATTAGAGAACATATGAAACCGAAAACACCATACTACATACATTTCCAACACAAAAATCTAGAAAAACCATTCATTCAACTTTCACAAAAAAATTTCAAAGCAAAAAATTTGGACTTGAAAATTTGCAACATCTTCTTAGAGAATGTGTACAATGAAAACAATCGACAAGAAAAATTAGAATTGTATCATGTTACTAAATCCGGACACAGAGGTATAGGTAAAAACATTAATGCTATCAAACGAAATTTTATTGGCCGAATTTAGAAAAGTCCGTTGAAGAATACATTTATACTTGTGAGACATGCTAAAGAAATAAATATGAGCGGACTCCGACTAAACTTATTTTCAAGAGCAACCCTATAGGTGATAAACCTTTTTCGCATCTCTATATTGATACATTTGGTCTAGAAAAATCTACGTGCTTACCCATCATAGACTGGTTTTCCAAATTTGAACAGTGTTATCCTTTATTACAGAAATCAGCAGTCGAAATAATGAACAAATTAGTACAATTTATGAGTAACCACGGAATACCTGAAAGATTAACATGCGACAATTGTACCGAATTCAAGAATAGAATTATTCAGGAATTTGCGAAAACGCACAAAATCTGCTTACATTATATTATGACTTATAACCCAAATTCCAATGCGTTAGTTGAAAGATTTCATTCTTCAGTTATCGAACAATTGCGTTGTTTATCCCAATAAAAATTACCATTATCAGTTAGATTGGCACGCGCTGTCCTCATTTACAATAATTCCATTAATTCATCTTTGAATTATACTCCTATGCAAATTATTAAAGGCGATTTGCATTATTCACTTCCTGTTGAGAAAACAACCGATGAAAGAATTGATGATTATGTTAAAACTATCGCGAAAACATGCAAAAAATAAAAGATGTCGTTAAGAAATCAATAGATGAAAGTGTTCAACGCAATGAGAAACTCAATATCAACCGTCAAGACAATAAACAAATGCATGAAGATAAAGATGTTCATTTGCAAATACCAACTCGAGCAATATTAAACCCGGTATACAAAAAGAGTATTAATATTAATAGCGATATTCAAGTACAAGAACCGCAAACTAAGTGCGTTTATCAAGAACCAAACAAAGGAGAAGCTGATTTCATTTTATATTTCAGATGCGTAATTCGAAGAGAACATATCCTTTTCTTCCCCTACCATCCTTATTGTTTGCAATCGAAGTAATTGAATTACAACATAACTTGATACCTGTCTATTTAGGCAAAGCATATGTCGCTACTCAAGCGAAACATTTGATATTTCTTTATGATATTTCAGTAATACCTAAATTACTATTTTTACAAAATAAAATTTTGTATCAACTTGAAAATTTTACTGTATTCACCGAGCCTGTACAGCAATATTATATGGTAAGCAGTACGAGCTATTCAAAATATAATTTCATTTCACTTATTCCAATATGATGTATCAGAGCCGTATCAAGAAAGGACTCATAAACTTAGGCAGTACAATTTCAAAGTTTTCATTTGGTACTCTAGATGCCAACGAAAAATTCGTTCAAACCAATCAGTATAAAGTACTACATGAGGTTGAAAATATGCAAAAACAGTACGTCGACAAGATTAATCATCTAATAGATAATATTGAATGAACTAAGAAATCAAATGATATCCTTTTTACATTGCATTTAGTAATTTTGCAATCGCAGGAAATTGGAATAACTCTTAACCAACTGCAAAATGCAATCAGCTTCGGAAGACTTCATCTTTTACACGAAGACATTATACCCCTACGTAATTTCATCAATATTTTGAAAAATAATAATTGGAAACCTTTCAGACATATGAGAGATTTTTATTCAATCTGCCCGACCAAAGTCATAACAAAAGACGACCAATTACTGTTTTTACTCTCTATACTTATACTGGACTTTAATGTTTACGACTTATTCAATTTACACAATCTCCCATTCCGAAATACCTATATACATTTCATACATCCGTACGCACTTATACAAAACGACAGAATCAAATGGGAATAACCAGATATATATCCAGTCAAAGACTTCTACATAATTAAGCAAGAAGAACTGAAATCCAATTCTAAATGCTAAAACATTGTGAAAACAACGTTAGGAGGATCAAAGTCCCAAAAATGAGTATTTTGAAAAGCTCCTGTATGGTCTCAAATTCAGAGAAGAAGATCTATCCTACCAACACTGTCGATCTCAAACGAACTATCGACTTGTTACCGATCAACATTTCACTCCTGGAAGAATTTTCAGAAGAAAAACTTCAAACAGAAGCTATACCTACCTTGAAAAACCTTTACCAATGGGCACCGCACCCTACGACTATTGCATTATCCACGATGATATTTTTCTTGTCTGCGTCCTACTATTCATGGCAGTACTCCACTATATCTATGAGATGCTTCCTTCTCATGAGTTCAGGAAACTCTCAGCCTCGGTTCTCCAAAAAGGGGAAGAATTACAAGATTTGCTCCCTCAACCATACTAAAGAAAATGATGATAATTCATTCCCTGGATCAAGACGCCTACCACTTGCGGGAGGAGATAAATAGAACTGCAGCGTAGTTAGCCGTTAAGTTTTATGCATTGTATGGAATCATAAACATACTACTTGTAACTTACGTTCAAAAAAAATTGTTTTTGTAAAGAATCTCAAGTGTTGACGATAATCTTAGAATATACTTTAGCCCTAAATTCAAAATGTGGTGATGATCGATATATCATATCTCAGCATACTTACAATGTCCTCTACTTGGCGTTCACACTGTATATTCATGCGGTATTAACATGCAATTCAACATTCTAACCCAACGAAACAAAGTAATTGGCTACCACTTCAAGTCATAATAATCATATCCTGACGACGAATCATGTACAAGGAACAAATTAAGGTATAATTATAAAAGACCGATTGTCCATTTATTTCATGGAATTGATGGCAATTAACGGCACCAGAATTTCCTCGGATCCGTTTATTCCTAGAGTTACCTCGCAGTCGATTAGAACCGTGAATTATTTGATAAAACGGTTCGGCAAATTTGGACAGATTAATTCAAGCAAAACGATCGGTTTGTCGAATAATTCGTCCAATATGTGGTCGACGTTCGTTGCTAATGAACGCCGCAAAAACGAGATTGCTCACCGTTTTCCACCTTTGCTGGCGAGAAACCAATCGGAAAAATTATTTTGTGCGATTTCTCAATGATTGGAGGTTTTTATTGAGGCTATTTTGACGAAGGCGGTGGTGCGAAATGAAAAAAAGGTCATAGGTATTTTTGGTCCGATTTTTAATTGTTCATTGAATTTGAACGCTTTTCACGTGATTGAAAATTTTAGATTTTACTTTTACTAACGAAAGTTTTTAAACACTAACACTGTGATTGCAGTTTTTTTTGTGCTCAAGTTCATGGTCAGATAGATAAAATTTCATTGAGAGTACAGATGTATTTATACATCGTATAACAACAAGGGATAATTGATATTTCATTTATAGGAAAATATCGATTATTTGGTATCTACATGAATCGATTTGGTTCTCTAAATTGGGCGGATTATCTATTTTGGGAATTTTGAAGCTTCCTATGGATTCCTGGTAATTTTTTCAAACTATTTTGAGCCAGATGTGGGATTGATTGTTACTAACCGTTGAATCCTGTTCATCATAAATTAGAATGGTTGAGTTACTGCAAAGCCGATCCTGTTTAATTGTTGACGTATCACTGCTACCTATTAGTTCTCATTAGACCAGAAGCGTTGAATAGTCCGAATGAAAATTACACCACTACTTGTTGCTAATATTATACTCAATTGTTGTTTTAATACCTTATTTTATTTACGATTATATTGAATGATTCATTTTCCTAAGTTTAACAGAGTCATTCTAGCTTTAATTTTAACTGAATATGGAAATATCAAAATGCCAACATCTATAAATATTCGAATAATGCCATAGCTTACTAGACACTTCTTCGAAAAACTTGAACTAAATTAAGTTAATTATGAGCAATCATTTCATATTTTCTCGATAACAGAGGAGAAAACTGTTGAACAAAAAATTTTCATAAAAATGATGAAATGATTTCGGTATTTAGAAGTTGCCAGTAATGCATTCGAAAAGATCTAAGGGACTACAATACAAGACTCATAATGGATTCTATTGAAGATAATAAGAATATGAAAGTTTTAAAATCCAGGCTCTTTTGCTCCAACAGAAGACCAATACTGAACAGCATTAGAAACAAAGCGGGCATTTTGGTGAGCAATAGATCAGATATCGTTGAAGCAGTTAAGGAGTTTTACACGTGTCTTTATACTTCGGGGACGAGTGACCCCAATACATCTCAAAGACCAGTGGTGAAGAATATCGGTTCTGAAAAAATACCAGATTTTGAAATAGAAGAACTAAACTTAGCACTTCAACAGATGAAAAACCTCAAACATCCAGGCGTGGATAGGATAAGTTGTGAAATGTTGAAAATGGGTGGCGGGGATTTATTAGATGCCAGAATGTCTTTTGGATGGAAGAATTCCACAAATGTGGCAAATTGCTGAAGAAATTTTACTTTACAAAAAATGGGATAAGAACAACCTGGAGAACTCTCGGCTCATCAGCCTTCTTTTACATCTATACAAGCTGCTCACTAAAGTTATCACAAATAGACTCACCCACAAATTAGACCTATACCAACCTGTAGAGCAAGCCGGATTCCGAGCAGGTTACAAGCAATTAATATTATCATCAAGAAGTGTACCGAAAACAATATTCCCATCTAACTGGTTTTTATATACTTCCAGAAAACTTTCGATATTATAGAAATGTGCGCAATAATGAGATCTTTAGATAATGCAAGAGTCGACTCCCGGTACTCGAATTCGATTAAATTATTTATGATAATGCTTTCATCACAATTCATCTGGTTGAGAACAAGATAACAGATAAAATCCGCATAGAGAGGGGAGTACGTCAAGGCAACACTATTTCTCCAAAATTGTTTACGCTGGCTCTACAAGACGTCTTCAAACGTTTAGAATGGAACATCAAAGGAATCAACATCGATAGAGTACATTTAAACCATCTGAGGTTTGCAGACGATATAGTTCTAATTAGTACAAACCTTGAAGAACTCAAACCATGCTAGAACTGCACCAAAAATCTAGAGAAGTCGGGCTTCGATTGAACCTGAATAAAACCAAAATTCTGAGTGCAGAAAACATACACATTTTGATTTAAAATCAGGTGATAGAAAATGTGATCGAATACATATATTTAGGCCATAAAATTAAAATTGGGAAAGAAAACCAAACCTGTGCAATTTCGAGGAGAGTGGGTTTGGGCTGGGCTGCATTTGGAAAACTGGGCTTTTTTTTGAAGTTCCTAAATATTCCCCTCAACCTAAAAACAAAGGTCTTCGTGTGTTTTTCCTGTTCTTACATATGGAATATGATATCTCTAACTCGAAGATCAGCCAATAAATTACAAGTTTCACAACGAGATATGGAGAGAATCATGATGGCAATTTCATTGAGAGATAGAGTGAGGAATAACTATATTAGAGAGAGGACTGGAGTGACTGATGTGCTAAGAAGGATAGCACAATTGAAATGGAGATGGGCTGGCCATGTAGCCAGGCAAGACCCATCGAAATGGGCCAACAAACTGCTCGCATGTGGACCAAGAACTACCAGAAAGAGCGTAGGAAGACCACAGCTCAGATGGAGAGATGACATACAGAAGATCGCGGGAAAAACTGGATGCAAACATCTGCTAATAGAGACAGATGGAAAAATTTGGAGGATGTCTATATCCAGGAGTGAAGAGAGATAGAGAGAGGAGAGTAATGCATCGCAAAAAGATTAAGGGGGGGGAAATGAGCTCTGACTCCTGAGGACATATCATCGTGTAGATTATGATGGTAATTTGGCAAATGCATTGATGTCAATCACATTGAGTAACCTATTTTGAAATTTTGTGAGATTGTGGAACGAAGTTGATCAAAATCCATTGTGATAAATTAACCACAGAATAACCTATTTCGGTTTCATATGATATTGAGGAACACCCTGTATATTTGTGAATTTAGGAAATTCTAATTATTTAATCATGTTTCAAATATGAGCATTGTGACTTGACAATATTTTAGCTCTTCAATAATGATTATCAATATTCATATTGAATTTGAAAATACAAATTGAAACATCAAAAAGCTTATAAGCTTGGACTTGTGTCATCCAAGGTTTACTCCAATTGTTTCTATAATTTTCTGAATAGTTTTGACCGTGCAAAATAATATCTTGAATTGAGGAAGCCGTTTTCAAACTAGGGTGCGCACACCCTTTGGGAACACTGAAGCCTTTAAGGCACAGAGACGAGAAAATGCGTGAGACGTCGTAATATAAAATTCAAATTGCGAACATTTAATTATAAGAAAGGCATCATAGCCGGGATTATAATAAAATTATCATGAAGCTGGAGATATAAATGTAAGGACTAAGATAATGTGTCTGCTTAAGAGAGGACAGTGTTACCAGATTTGATTTAATCTATTATACTGGGTGATTTCTATCGCCTATTCTAAGAAGAGGTAATATCGTCAACCTGTCGTTCTCTTGCATTATTTTCCAGGAGAAAATAGTTCAACCATGGAATAATTATTTTCTCTAGCTTTTGTTTCTTGCACTTCAATTGAAAATTGAATGAGAACAAAAGTAATTTTATGTAAGTACCTTCAACAAAAATTTTAAGAAACATACAACTGGATAAATTCAAATTGGCTAAAAGAATTTATCGTTTAAGCTTGAGAGGCTTCTACTCGATCAAAATCCATGATCAAATGAAATAATTTGGAATTTCCAGGATTTCCGCTAAAATATAAAATAATCGTGAAGCGTCCCATCAGATAATTGAGGTTCAATAATTGTGAGTTATTTATGTATGAAATAAAAGAAAATATCGGAGAAGTAACTGAATACACTTTCGGCTAAACCCTTAGGAAAATCTAAAAAGTCTATTGTAAAGATAACTCTTTCAAGGGCATGGAATATGGGAGAAAATTAAAATCTATTTGGTCATTGACTATATTTCATGTGTGTTCGAATTTGTTAATCTCAAAAATTTACCAAAATCTATTTTCTAATTACTATCATCTGTGTAAGATCTCGAATTTCGGATTGAAAGGGTGATTACAGTCAGAAAGATGGTTTGCGTAATTTGAATCCGAGTTCTTCCTTCACATTCTCTCATAACAATAAGTATATTTCATTTTTTCTTAGATTTAATTTTCTATCTACTTTGCCATTCATAATTAATAGTATATAAGTATAATGTCACATTTTTCTTAGTCTAAGATTTAAGTTTTTTTATATTTGAGTTCTGATTCAGAAACAAAATATTCTTCTACCAAAATTTTCAATTGAATCTGATCTGATGTGTCTCTGCCTCTCGCTTATTATCAAAGTTTTAAATTCTACTAGGCCTTTGTTTATTTCTATGTTGTAAAATAAAAGTGCATTGATGAACCATAAATATGTCGTTTGATCTTTTTATCTTTAAAGTAAAATTCGAAAAGTTGCATGTACATTTTTGTCGATATCAATTTTGAATTTATAAAATAATCTGTTTCTCATCCACTCCCAATTCTCCTCTGCCAATCTACAATATCTCTTTCTATGCATCAAAGTGTCATCTTGATTTGAATTACATTAAGCACATTTGAAAGAATTCGTAAGTCCATGCTCATAAAGTTTTTCTTGGGTTGGTATCACTTAATTTTGCATTTTTAAACAACAGATTTCCTGTCTGATGTAATACTTTTATTATCAAAATTTTTCCAGACCGTAGGCCACTGTATCCTAGGATGATCTTTTTCAATTTCATTTTGTTGCTTGTGACCTTTCATAAGTGTGGCGTATAAGTGTCTACATGTCGGTGTTCTATCGTCTAATGACCGTACGGCTTTCTTGATTTTTTTATATAACCTAGCATTTGAAACATTTCTCTTATCTGAATCTTCAAAAATTTCGTTTAATATTGATCTGTATTCTATTTTTTTGTTTCCTTCTGACCACGATTGAAAGTGCGATTTTAGAAACAGTGCTTTTGCTTTGTCCTCGATATTAATTAGTTTACAGCCCGCTTCCTTACCAGATAGCTTTAGTTGTGCGCGGCAAATTCGATATAAATTTCCTTTCCAAATGTTACTTACATTTGGAAAGGAAATTGATATCGAATAATATTCGTTATTTTGACAATTTTTTGTGCATTTTTATTGTGGTAGTGGTATGACTTCAGCCAAGTACCATATTCTAGAATGAAAATAACTATTAAGGATCCACATTTTTTCAATTAGATTGAAATTTTTTACATGACTCATCTTAAGATTTGATCTAAT
The DNA here is from genome assembly GCA_013387265.2 of Cryptolaemus montrouzieri. Lineage (NCBI taxonomy): Eukaryota > Metazoa > Arthropoda > Insecta > Coleoptera > Coccinellidae > Cryptolaemus > Cryptolaemus montrouzieri. The sequence continues at coordinate 16,797,380 of JABFTP020000165.1, forward strand.
TTGCCACATGATAATTTGTCAATCTCGAATAATCTGACGTTAGCCAAATGCACAAAATTCTCATTCTTTCTACAGATTTGTAATATACGTTTGTGTTATTATTTTTCCTTTTCCGAGAAAAAGTAAACTGGATTTTTCCTTGCAGACCTTCGAATTCAATACAACCTCAAATAGCTGCAATGTGCAATTTTCAACTAACTTTAGATCTTGTAATGATCTCATGAAAATCGTTAAATCGTCCGCAAACGCATACAGACTAAATTCTCGATACCTTATTTTGATACCAGTAGATTTCTGAGATAAAACCTGTATTAATAGCTCCAGAGCAAAACAAAACAAAATCATAGAAAGTGGACAACTTTGCCTTATTGATTTTTTTCTTTGAAAAAAGTTTGTCATAAAACCATTTACCATTAGTTTTGATTCTGCTTGTTGGTATACTTTCATTAAAACATTGAGGATATTTCCATCTAATCCAATTGTTTTGAGTACATTCCACAAATATTCATGGCTAATTCCATTGAAAGCTTGCGCTAAGTCTATTTCGAGGAGGGGTGTATTATCTAGGTTTCCCTTTGAATTTTAAGGCAAGAATTTTCGCTAGTAATTTGTAATCTGAGTTTAAAAGAGTTATTGGCCTAAAATGATCGATTTCAATTGCAGTTTTGTTTTTCGGTAGGAGGATGATAACACCTTCCGAGAATTCTGAAGGGGGCTCTATTCGGCAACTGAGAACACTTTTCAAAACACTCGCTAGATCTTTTCCAATGTCATCGACAAATTTCAAGTAAAATTCATAATTTAGACCATCTAAACCTGGTACTTTCTTCTTTGATGTTTCTTTCAATGTCCGATAAACTTCCTCTTCAGAAATCTCGCAATTCAGATTATCGCTTTGTTCTTGCGTGATTCTACCTTCTGTCAATCGCCCGCCTGTTCAGTTGCTTGACATTCTCCTAATTTAATTTTGAATTGTTCGAATATATAAGCTGTAATAACTGATGTGCTCGACGGTACACTACCATCCTTTGTTTTCAATTTCTTGAATATCGAAATTTATTTTTTTCGTTTCGACATTATATCATAGAGGGGAAATTTTTCATTCGAGTCGTCTTTATTTTTATCCAAAAATCTGCGGTCAATTTGTTCCTGTTTTAAGCTCAGTAACACCCGTTTAATTTCTTTGAATTACTCAATACATTTCAGTTCGTTGTTCAGTTGATTTTTGAGTTCAATGAGTACATTATTATAATAGTCTCGGGCTACTTTTTCTTCCGAAATCACTAAATACTCAATTCTTTTGAAAAATGACTTCCTTCTTTACTTAAAAACCTCAACACACCACCGACCTATATTTTTAGAGCATAGTTTGTGTTTCTTATTTTGGTAACTTCTAATTTGATCTGTCGTATACGATTTTTTATACTTCCAGTATGACCAACCGTGGTTGATGAATTCTAATTTAGTTTTACATTTCAAACTTATAATCAGTGCATTATGATTAGAAACGGAGACTGGTTTAATGTTATAAGCATGAATTATATCAGTTTTTTCAGCATTGATATATGCCCTATCTATTCGTGAAGCAGAGTAGGTAGTGAAATATGTGAATTCTACGTTTTTTGGATTTCCTATTCCCCAAGTATCTTTCATGTTAAAACTACTTACTGAGAGACAGACTCCCACATGGTTTTTGTTTCTGATTCAGCAAATCCTGCACTCTCAACACACTATTGAAATCACCTATTAGTATATTAGTGGAATTCATATCAAAGTGAGGTAATACATCGGAACGAAAACATTTGTCCCTTTCCTGAGAGTGTTGACCTCCGGAAGGCACATAAATATTTATATACCTTATTTTATCGAAAACAAATGACAAAATTCTTCCGTCCGTTGAACACAAAATGTCCAACGTACTAGAACCATTTCTATATATGACGGCAGTACCTTTATCATTTGAACCTACATTTGTGAGTAATTCATATCCATAAGGAGAAAAAGATTATGTTCATTAATTTCTTGCATGATAACTATATCTAAATCAGTGTTCATTATAAATTCAGCAAGAATATTCTGTTTGAGTTCACTTTTAATGGATTTGCAGTTTATCGATGCGATTTTTTTGATAATTATCATGTTCATGTATACATCATAAAAAGAAAAAAAGATTCATTCGATCTATCTATATTTATGTCTTCTTACTCACACTATTCTTTTCCTTTTTTTGTCCCATTTTCACCACCATTTCGTCCTCCATGTCACTATTTTTTCCATGTTTCAGTTTTATTTTAAGTTTAGGTATTTTTCTTTTCTCTTCGCTTGATATATTTCCTCGTTTACTCCTTCCTCTCTTCCTTTCCTTGTTTAAGCTTTTATCTTTTACATTTGGTATTTTGAAGTTATCTTGTGAAGCCTGAATTATGTCTGCAGAATTTCCAATCCTCGAGACATTCCCGTCGCTTCCATAATCCACATCATCCTTATTTTTCAATTCGTCTCCGTCGTTTTCATCGCTATCTTCTTCCATTTTGTTCAATTCTTCCTGTGTTTCCTGAATTTCTGTTTCGTTTTGTGTGTCATCATGTTCTGTCGTATCCTCCGTTATGTATCCTGTGGTAGTTACTCCTGCATACGTATTTGTCACAGAGGTTGTTCCTTCTGTATGTGCACTATTTTTAATGTTCTTCAACCTATTGGTTGGTTTCCTAGGACATTCCTTTTTCATGTGCGTGTCTTCATCACAAGTCATACTGTTTCTATTGATTCCTGTATGTCACTAAGGTTCATAAACGTAATTGAAACAAAGGATGGTACATTTTTTCCTTGTTCTAACTCCACTTTCTACAGGAAACATATCTTCATGGCCGAACCATTTCTTTCTAATAATTTCCCTTACAATTCCATATTTTCCAGCTGCAATCATCATGAAATTCAACAGGTACTTCAAATATTCTTATGAATATTTCATGCACATCTTCACTTACTGGTATAACGTATTCAATTCCATCCTCATCTTGAAACCGAAGTTCTTCATTTTCGAATTTCAATTTAACTAAATTCCCCAAGATAAGTTTCATGTAAATTTTATTCTTCACGTTGTCAAATTGGATTGCACTCACTTGGTCGTTGGTGAAAATGAATTTTTCCCTAATCCACCTATGTATGGTGAAGGGGGGTTGGTTTCTTTCTCACAAATTTTTCCGTTGAAAATGCATCGTTTTCAGAACAATAACTCTATAGATTCGAAAGCTATATGTAAATAATTTTATTAAATTATTTCTTGTTATTTTCTGGAGATAAAGACTCGTTTACTGATTTTTGGATAAAACTTCAAAATTAACAAGTTGATGAAATGAATTGATGAAATACGTTTCGTTATATCCATATGCGATATGGAAATCCAGAACATATGTTTATTAATTTTCCTTTGAAATTGTCATATCTGAAGAGTTAATTAAACTAATATTTTCTATTCGTGTGGTGAATTTGACGTTTCGATGTAGCGAATTGATAAATCTTTTCATGAGGTTTAACTATCTATTCGTTCCTATGAAACAAATTAGGATATAGTACAGGTAGCGGCACCAGTATTCAATATTTACTATGTAGATAATAATGCATATTATATATGTTGTTCATAAATATCTCGGCTAATAATGGACGTGACGGATTATCCATAATGAGGTCGTCCTCCTTTGTGAAATACTTGTTACTGAAATGAAAATAATTTTGATTTAAGCAAACTCGTAACAACCAAACTCATAACAACGAAAAAATGTCTGATTTGATAAACGGATTGACATTATTGAAATCTTATATTTTTTTCCACTAAGTTGAAAGAATTTTTCAGCGAAGTAATATCGTAAGGTATCAGGTATACTCATATCCATGATTTATCGATTAGTTTATGTGTTTTTGATCGAAAAATTTAGTTTGAAGTTGCAATGTTTCATCAGTAAGTCATTCCGAAATTATGAAATCGGATTCATATTACGCAATCTATCTCTTAGAAAGTAATCTTTTTTCAACTCAGAATTGAAGATTATACATCCAGAAAATAATAACTGGATCATTGATCTTTGGGAAATTTAAGAGACAAATACATGTTCACAGGAAATATTATCAATGAATTAATGAATTTAAGTGTGTCGCCATATTGAATATATTCAGGAGGAAATATTTACAATATACTCAATGGATTTTTAAGGATTCAGTATCTAGTGCTTTTAGTTATTTCTGTTATATTTTCTTTTCACATATAAATAACTTACCATCATTGTTGTGCCTCATATATCTGATCAAGCTAAGGTGGGTAAACGCGTCCAGATTATTTTATATTTTAGCGAAAAACTAGAGAATTCTTTATTGCTCTTTAAGACATTTATTGCTATTACCTAGTATGGTTATTATTGTTTAGTATCTGGTGAAGTTTTTGACAGTTTCATTCGATTCCATACGATGAATATAAAGTTCTATATTCTCAAAAGATAGATCTACAGGGTATTTAAAAACGACACGGCAATATGTAGAGGGTGATTGCATACATATTTTCATGAAAAACTACACGTAAACAAAGGTCCGCAAATACTTCGTTAGTGATTTACAGGGTGTTGAGTTTCAGTCGAATGATGCAGTTAAATTTGAATATTCCGTAAACCGCTTGAGATATTGAGATAAAGTGGTGGAGGTGTTGAAGAATTTCAAGAACGCACGCATAATTTTAATTCGAAACAATATTTCGGATTCATCAGTAGTGCGCGTATGGGCTCAACACTGGTTATCCAGAAAAAACTACTGATTTTTTCAACAATTGGAAAAAACTTTCGAAATTTACAATTATTTTTCGGGAAAAATGCTCTCTTGACTTTTTTTTACGATGCCAAGAGTTTTAGTGAAAAGAATTTGAAAATAATAAGAAAAGAAAGTCTAAACATTTCATTGTACGACACATCGTTGTGTATTCCTTTTCATCCTCAAAAAACCTATTATTGAAAATCAATACTTTAATTTAAGGGCAAAACAAAGACTTCTGAGTATAACAAATAACTCTTGAAAAACTACAAAAGCTCGGATGCAAGACTTTTCCTCATTGATTGGCGAACATTTTTAGGAACACCAGGGTCTGTTGTTATCGAGTTGCACCCAGCGAAGATTCTAGTTCCTAAGTCCTCACCATTGGCCACAGGGGACGTGTAATCCAGAGATTTCAAATTACTCCACAGAAAAAAATTGAAAGGGGTTCAATTTTGGGCACAGTGTAAGCCAAAATTGAAGTTCACTTCAACCAATCCAGCGATTTCCATATTCTTAAGTTAGAAAGACACGAGCAAGCTGATTGAAATGGGCAGGTGCACCATTGTGCATAAACCTTATCGTTTGTCTTATTGCCAAAGGTACATCATCCAAAAATTTTGGGAGCGTGTGTTCTAAAAAGTGGCGGTACATGTTTGCCACTTTTTAGAACACAACGTAGGATACCTTGTAGAACACTCCAACAACTAGAAAATCTGTTTCCTGAAATTTGGAACTCAGTGACTCACGAGTACATCCAAAATTTGTTTGAGGGACTTCCGAGACGTATACTGGCAGTAATTAGGGCCCGGGGAGGAAACACTCGATTTTGAGAATGATTAGTAACCATTCGATGCTAGTTGATTGGTCTCTTTGCGAATGTTTGATGATGGTAGAATTCTTTAATTTTTCATTAATTCCAAAATTGTTGATATTTTACATCATAATCTCATCTCTTCTGAATGATACCTTCTTATTTTACTTTTCTGACAGTTACGAAGCGACTCTTGAATGACCAACCCAAAAGTTTATATTGTATTGTCGTAAAAGTAGAGTGATGCGACAATTTCTGTGAGGAGTGTATGAAAAAACAGACTTTTCGTGAAATTTGTAGACTAGTTCATGTTTTCTACTACTCTATAATGGAAAAAAAACTCCAGAAACACCATAATTTGGGAACTTCTCGCGGAAAATGAAAAAATGGCAACTTTTCAACAATCGCAAATGACAATTGATATTAGTGCAGCCCTATAGATTCGGGGAATCTCCGATATTCGATAATTAAATTAATTTATCTCCACTACAATAAAACTTTATTCTGTATTGTCTTTTTGTTCCCTAAATAAAGTTCTGACTCAATTCTCATTTCCTAATGGCGTCGTCTAGAACAATTCATTTATCTCGAAAGTTCATTTGGACCTGAGCCGATAAATCTCGTTTGATAAATTTATTGAAAGTTGTTATTAGAGTTTCAGTTGAATCAAGTTTACATGAAAATTGTTCGAAAAATTTTCTTTAGATTTTTCAAATTAGTGTAGATTGATCGATCGAAATACTATGGATTGATTCTCGGAAACATTTGCAACTTTCTCATTTAAAACATTCATTTAATGAAGATAGTGTTTCATTTATTCGCTGTTGACGATACGGCAATGGAAATGACAAATTTTGAGCTTCATTTATGCATTCCCGTCTTAAGCTACAGGTACAATGAATAGAAAATATTATGGACTACACTGAATTCGTGTTCGGTAATGAAGTATCAGATCCAAGACATTCCCATTTAAACGAGACACCCTACCTACCACTCTAATTTTGAATTTTTAAAGTAACAGGAGGTAAGTGTGCGCTGTTGGATATAATTGGTTTGTAACAGACCAATCAAACTGTTTAATATGTTACCTAACATTTTGTGTCCTTTGAGGAGAAAATATGCTAGAATACTTATTGACAAAATAGTTTTTAAATAAACCCATTTTGAAATGAGATTTATAGGTGGATAACGTGCTATGCAAATGATATGAGAAGATGCTCGAATTTCAGAATAGATGTAGTTCACTTTTCTTCCTCTTAAAAAATTCAAATTTGAAAATAAATATATGGAGTCTCATACAAAAAATAGAACTATGATCTATAACTTCATAACCGATCCGTTGCCTCAATCGTCAGCAGCGAATGAGGTGGAACACTCCGTATAACTAATGGTTGTAATGGTTGTTAACTTCAATTTCCAATGGAAATACTCAATTTCACATTTTCATAGAGTAAACCATTTCCAATACTTAGTACGGCAGCTATGTGAAATACTGCAAACTGCTTCCCCCTCGATTTTCGAGGAAAATTCATTGGTGACAACAAATTGCATTTATTTTGTGTTATTTTCGAATCATTCCGGATTTTTTGATTTTCCGGGATTGCGGCATATTCCAATCTCGGTTGCTATCGAAGTTTGATGAAAACTAATTTGATGCATTTTTCGATTCATAATATAACCTTGTGGTATTTTTTAGATATTAACCATAAGTGAATTTGGATAAGATAGGTGGAACGTTTCCCTATTTTTTTTTCGAACGTGAAAACATTGCAGAAAAATTTCTTCAAAAACGTGAATTTTCCTGAAGTTAAAATTCTTTTAACATTCTGTGATTTCTCTTAGTATGATGGTGTGAATATACACAAAGCATCCCAAATATTTTCAATTTTATGTTCACAATTATGAAGATCACTTATAATAATGACAAATGAAAGTTATTTAATACTCATCCGTAATAAAAACAAACATTGAAAACTATCTAAAATAATAAATTTAATTTCAAAGTGCACAAATTGCAACGTCCAGAATGTAATCAATTTCAACGTGTTGTTTCAACTATTCTATATCATTTTAGGTAAGTCAACATAATAATACGTTAGCATAGTCCTAGAGATAATAAATTCACAGGTCTTCTACTTCTGATCCAGTTATTACCCAAAGACTGATTTGAGAGTTCTGAGACATTTCTTGTCTGTAGTGGGGGCATACCCTTATATTGTGAATATAATTACTTTCTTTGAGCCAAGGGGATTTCATTCAAAACCTTCGATGATATTCTCATTTATCATATTATAGTTAAGTTCCTCATGAATATTTCATTTCAAAATGAAGTAAACCAAAACACGTTGGTTCATTAACGCGCATCAAACATTAAAACCGAATCGCCCTGGTTGTTGAACATTCACTTCCTGATAAGACATAGGACTAGTACTTTTCATTAATGATTGAAAAATTCGTTTTGGGTCACCTTGAGTTCATCAGTCCATATGGTATACTGGTTAAATTCTAGATGGCTTTTCCTGATACCATCGGTGAAATTTGTCGCTCATAATTCGCTTGCTGTGGAAAAATTGATATTTCCTCATCTTATAAGGTAAGAAATTATTTTTTCTGTGGATTCGCGAAACCTTAGATTTAGGTATCGTATTCTCTGCTTCAAACTACTCAAATGAAATTGAGAAATTCGCATAAACAGTTTATCTTGTAACTTTCTCATTATCTTGTTCATGGTAACTTTTTTCTTTGAATACTCTGATAAAACTAATGTTTATAAGATTTGGTTCAATCTTTGGAATGTCGATTTGTGAGGTTGCCTCCTGTCAGGAAAACGAACAGAATAATTTTTAACAGGTATAGAATTTCAAAGTATATAAATATCATTCCATAATTGAGAATCAAATTTCAATTTTAATACATAAAGTATTAATATTGACGTTTATTTTGTATGCATAGAATTAAAAATTACTTGGATGTTTCAAATATATTCTCTCCAGTATTCTAGAGTAAAATACAGAATGTTTGAGGAGTTTTCTTTCATTTTGAACTTCACAGTTTTGAGAAAACTTATCGAATGTCACATATATTCGGAAAGAAAAGAAATCCTCTTTATTTCATACAAATTCATCTATGGGTTACTCTTAAAAAACACAAGTTTATATTCGAATTCGAAAAATATTCAAAAGAAGTTTTCAACCATGCTCTTGCATTATACTCAAAAAGAAATACGGTTTTCACCTAACTTCGAAAGCAATCAAGATATTGGCTTATGCCGAGATTCTAAATCTAAGAACTCATATAGTTAATTCATTCCGTCGTTACTACGTGATTGTTTATCATGATAATAATAAGAAATTAAACTAAGTATAAATCTTCCACAAGAAATTTATTGAAATCAGGATTCCAATTTCGGTTTCTCCGCCATGTTCAGCTGACTACAAGTACTGAACTTAAGTTGAAAATACATATACACACAACCAAATTTATATCGAATCACTCGGTATTTTACAATATTGATTGTTTTTAACCATGAATATTAGACAACTTGTGATGAATGAAGTTTTCTGTTGTCATAAATCTGTATACTATGATAAGAAATGTTGAATTATCACCACATGTTTTGGATATTGTACTCAGTCGTCACTGATAATTGAAACTGTGAATTTAAAAGTTTAAAAAAGCCTATAACCATAATTGAAAATATCTTACGTTGGATTGTCCGATGTGCAGAGGGGTCGAATAATTGATCTCGTTGAATAAGGGATGACACAGAGGAATATAGCGACCACAATGTTCTGAAGAACAAGACTGCTTTTGTGCCGAATTGTAAGAAAATACTCTAGTGCGTCGCATCCCATACTCCAAAGGCAATTTCAGGAAGCAACAGGCATCAGTGTATCAGTCGAAACGATACGTCAAAAACTTCGTTCAAGGGGTTTTTACAGCAGAAGGCCCTTAAGAGTTCCAGAGCTAACGAGACAACAAAGAATTAACAGACTTAATTGGTGTATCGAGCACCAAAATTAGAATATTGAAAATTGGCGAAATGTTCCATTTACGGATAAAACCAAAATTGGTGTTCGATCAGATGACCACCGGATTCGGGTTTCGAGGGATCGTGGAGGACAAGGTAGACTCCGAGCAGCAAGACAAATTCCGAAATACTGAGGGAGCAGTGTGATGTTTTGGGGTGGCATTATGCTGGGAGGCAAAACAGATTTGATTTCGTTTCCTGCGAGTGTGTCGGCTAGAAATTACGTAGACCTAGTGCTAGAGCTCATAGTGAGACTCTGGAGAGGTGCCGACGGTGAGAATTTCCCTTTCATGCAACCTCGCGCGACATTATCTTAGAACAGTGGGGATCGCTATTTTGGACTGGCCAGCTTGTTCTCCAGACCTAAATTCTATTTTACATTTATGAGATAATCAGGAAAGGAAAATTAGATCGTTCCAGGATAATGCCACAATAGCTCATCCAAGCCGCCACAGCGTGGCAGAATATCACCCCAGAGGTGATCGGAAACCTAATCGAAAGCATGCCTAGACGGATTCATACTAGTATCAGGGCAAGAGGAGGTTATACAAGCTACTGGGGTAGAGGAAAAACACCTACCCCGTGAGGAAACTATTTTAAATTTTTTTACTACATGCGGGAAGAGTCTCTTATTTTCTCTTATTTGTTTCTTTCTTAAAATAAACCTTAATTTATTTCTTTTTTCAACTTAAATATCTGAAAAAGGATCAATTCTAATAATACCTATTATTGATGGTTCAAACAAGAGGAAATAAACGATTATGTTAACAGCAGGAATTATTTAAAGATATCAAATACCGACAAATTAGCCGGGCCGAACTGGTCCTTCAGGAGATTATCTCTATGGGGTAGTTTATTGGACTTTGAGAATGTCGATGGATCCTAAGATATCTAACTTTCGTCCTTTAGGTATTCTGTGAATAATTTGAAGTTGAACAATGGGTGAAGAATAATAAACATTTTCGATACAATGTAAAGCGAAAGTAGATTCGTCGGTTCTCTGGTAATTGAAGTCTGACTGATGCTCTTTGTATCTGTTTCGAAATAACATCGAATGTATTTGCAATATTTTCGCTTATAGCGCTAAAATATATCAATAAGATGTATTCATCTATATTAGTTGATTCTATACCTGGGTCAATTTCATGATATGCTATTTGTGTTTCTTTCTGATTATTCCGTTCATTATATTTGGGGAATATCCATTGATATCAGCAATTTTTTCAATAGTTAAAACCTCCGTCGACATATTTTCTTCGGATAATGGAAGAGAAAAGGCCCTATATATCATGGAATTAAATGCAGCGTATTTATGGGACTTTGGGTGAGCGTAAGAAAATATTATGAGTAACCTCAAGGTATACCGATGGAATTACCATTGAGCTCTTTATTATTGAAAATTTAATATCGTATGATTCTCTGCCATCATTCCTTTTTCAGAGAAGATATATCAACGATTAAAGAAATAGCCAAGAACAATGGTTCTCCCTCAAGTATGATAAATAGAATGATAGCAAAGAAACAAACAAAAATAGCATATCATAATATTTAACCACGTATTTAATCAAATAATATAGATGAATACATTTCATGAACATATTTTGTCCCTATAAGCGTAAAGACTGTGAATGTCATCTCAAAATAGCATGAAAAAGTAGCTTTCAAAACTCACATGAAACACTCCCCCCTGAATGTTTCAATAGTAAAGATAAAACTGAAAGATTTGGCACTATGGGAAGTAAAAGTTGTCCTCTATGGGTTAGGAAGGCGTCTATATAGCTCAGACTAGTCGTCGATTCAAAACTAGATACAAAGCATCAATCAGATTACAATAACCAGAAGACCGCAGTACGAGGGTTTCACCTTATTATACACCAATGCATCGAAAACGTATATTGCAACCTCCTTAAGCTATATCACGGAGTCCGGTTTTATTTGCCACAAACTAAATTTTAATACCGAAATTCATTCAGCCGAACTTCTAGCAATACAGAAAGCGCTAAAATTTGTGACAGACGACAGACATGACAAATACATGATTATCTTATACCCCCTCTACAGCATAAAATTAATCCCACAACTCTACCCACTAAGACCGATCATGACAACGATCAAGAATCTACAATACAGAAGTCTGGAAAAGAAGAAGATCGTCAAATTCCCATTTTTACCATTCCACATCGGCATTAATAGGAACGAAGAAGCAGACTTTTTAGCACGAGAGTGCGGTCCATCTGATGTCGATATCGACATTATACGGATTACCAGTGCAGACTTAAAAGCCGCTATGAAAAAGTGCTTACTGAAATCATAACAAACGAAGTGGTCACAATCTAACGCAAAACTACACTAAATAAAGTCTAGTGTTAAAGAATGGTCACCTGTAAGTGATAAACGGTCCGACCAAATTTTATTCACGCGCCTTCGGATAGGGCACACACGTACAAGTCACGGGTACCTGATGTCTAACGCTGAGCCACCAAAATGTCAAGACTGTGACGTCCAACTGTCAGTGAAGCTTCTTTCCGGATAGCCCAACACATCAACAGGGCGATCAGTTCGCAATAAAATACCCCTTGAAAGAAACTCTAGGTCAATCATGTAACATCTCTAACCTAAAGTTATTCCTGAACTTCATTCATCTACTATGAAAAATATAATGTAACTATTCCCTGAACTTTTATGTACATGTAAATAACCGCTTCAGATTGTATCAAAAATAGCCATCATTTTTGCCCCATAGATCTACTCTAAATTATTGATGGAATACCTAAAAAACGAATGTTAAAACCATCGAAATTTTCACACTCCAACAAACTCCCCATAGAGATCATCTTCTGAACGACCAGTCTGGACAGCTCATTCGTCCATATTTGATATATTTAACCCCCCAATAATCGCTCCCTCGATGATGACACCGTGAGGTCCGTTGGCTACTGGTATAGCCATTACTTAAACTAGAATTACATAGCAAAAAAAACAATATCAATTACTTTCAATTCAATGTATATTATTTTTATGTAATTATATCAATGAACAAGTCGAAATAAATTTTTTAATCAAGTGAATACCATTTTATTTAATAAAAACACATCATTATGGATTCTATAAACAAAAAACGTGATGCAAGTTCATTTTATCAAAAATTTTAATGGAAAAAAACGAAATATAAGTACAAAATATAATGAGTACATATAAAGCAATTTTTATAAACATTAAGGACGAATTTGCCTCACGTGATCTTGACATATAAAGTTTTTTCATTTTGCTCAAATGTTCCTGAATGTTTTCTTTTTCTGTCGGTCCTTCACAGAAACCGCATCTTCTTATAGTGTCTTTTGGGATCAAAATGGATTGAAGATATTCTTCTGACAAACTCAAGAGTCGTTTCAAGTTTGTTGGAATATTTGGAATTTGTGCACGTTTTTTATCTGTAGTCTTACTATCTCTCATCCAATTGTCTCTAGGAAGTCGCTCCAGATACTGTTTTTTTTGGTCAACCAAATCAACACAAATTTTCGTTTTATTATAAAACTCGATTAGGTCTGGTTTTTTCTCGAATCCACTTCCTTCATCAGTGGCATTATCATGATGCATTGTTGAGATTAAAATTACCCCCTCACTTTTTGTTTTGGTAGAAATTCTTTTGGTATTTCTGTTCTGTTCTTCCGAAATGTCCAACATATGTTAAATTTTTTTTGAGTAACTTAGTAAAAAGAAAATAACTGCAAAAAGCAATAGACCCCTATGATGTTTCTTTTTGTATTTTCCACAGGTGTTACCTGTGACATTATCTTTCAAAGTATTATTCAAAATAAAAAAGTCCTTCAGGCTCAGAACCAACATAGGTCTACAAATTGAAAGTGAAACCCGTCTCTGCATCCATCAAAGCAAACATTTTTATTTCATACTTGTCTGGTTTGCTAGGAATAAATTGATTGAATGAGCAACGACACCTTGGAATGTCAGGAGTTGCTCATCAACTGTTACTAAAAACATTTAAAATACAGCTCTAATGGGTGCCAACTCGTCAATGACTTTTCTTCGATCACCAATATTATCAAACCGAAGGCAACGAAGGACGATGCGGAATCCTCTTCCACTCATTGCAAGATAACAAGACTCGATCCCAGAGCCTCTGCAATTATCCCAAATTTTGTGAATATTTTTCCTAGAACTTTTCGGTGCCTCAATTACGTAAACAATACCTATGAAAGCTCTGATTTCGCATTCATCAGTATCCCGTGTATCTCACTCCCGCTGAATATTTTCTCGAATTGAGGAAATATAAATATGATGGTGTTTACAATTTCATCAACTATCATGAAGTTTATACACTCTATTTCGGTCTTTGCATATTTAGCCCCATTACTAGGCCCAGGTAGCAATTCAATTATATTTTGGGCACAAGTGCGAACATTAGAGGCAGGTCTTTCTATTTTTCATTTGATGTCATGTTTTTGGACATAAAATATATTTATCACTTAATAATGTACTGCCATCTTCATCTCTTGTCTCGTCTGTATCATGTTCAGAAACTGAGTCGTCATCATTTTCGCGAACAATATCTTACTCTAACTCTTGTTGATCTTCCATAAATCCCACCTCAGACTCCTTGACAGAAGAAACTTCTCGTAACCATTGTTCAAGAGTAAAAAAATCACTGGTGCGTTGCACAAACCTGCTTTGCCTCGAAGGAAAAACCATCATAACAAATAAAGGAAATAATATGGAAAAAAGAACAGAATGGTAAGCAGAAAATGTTAATTCACCTAATTGCATCACCGTTGGGCGAGTTGACTGCACCTGGAACACTCTGGGAATAACAGGGCTGCTGAAAGTTTGTTCAAGTTCAGTTGCATACTAACTATTTGTCAAACCCTACCTAGGAACATACTATCCTCCCACAGCTCCACGTCGGCGCATGCGCCTGCTACGGACATGTCAAATTGTCATGGTTACACCTGTAGCCACGCTAACCAACCAGTAGAACCCCAGGACAAACCAAGGAGATGTAAAACAAGCGAGATAAAGAGGAAAAAGGATAGAAATTCGCCCCTCACCAAAATTCAATGATCTACGCGCCGTAGCCACGCACCCAGCGGAGGCTTAAACAATACCTCTTTTTATCATAATTCATTTATTACCTCTTGTTCGCACCCTTATTACTTCTGTATAATGCATTTTCAACTTCAGTCCAGTATTTGTTGTCCGCAATTGCAATCGTAATTTTCTATAAATCTCTTGTAATAATATATATAAAGACACATACCGAAGTGAAATCATAAAGAAATCAATTAGAGAATATCCGAAGCCATTCTCATGATTTCTTATCGGGTTCTATGAATTCGCCACCAGTCCGAATGGAAACCATAGATGTAATTTAATTCGAACCTATTTGCTATGAACTTACTCCATTCAGATGTGGTAAATCGAGCGCTGCGGGCACGTACGTACTGGCCGGACTGCACCTTGCACAGGACCGTCTCAGGGCTGGTCGTTGTCTCGATCCGTGGCACCTTACAGCGAATCGTAACTCCTCCGCCATCTCTGAACACAGCGATTGTCTGTCTGTCAAGGCATTCTTCCTGCTGTTCCAGCAGAATTCTAGGACAGCTACGAAGATAGCGAGCGCGAGACCGCATAAAAGAACGACGAATACACCACCTGAAAAGGAAAATGATATCGAGCTCAATTTGTTAGTTAGATTCCTTTTTCTCAATTTCTGAAACTAAAAAAAATTTTCATTACTTAAGTCGCATCCATTTATTGATTATAACAGATGGAACTATAGAATAATTTTCACACAATTATACTTCGTGGTCTACAGAGGTATATGTTCTCACTTAACGAATTTATATAGAACGAAATAAGTTCATATCCTTCAAAAATTTGATAGAATGTTAGGGGAGATTATTTGATTATAGTGTAAGTCTCTGAAGTTGGCTGGGAAATATTTGAAAAATAAATCGTAGTTGCGATCTCTTATAGTATCATTTTCACGTTTCAACAAATGTCCATGGTTCATTTTTGTGTACTCGAGTCGCGAGTTAAACTGACTTGAATTGACTCGATAACGATTATCGCCATGGTAAAACATCTTTTAATTCTCGGAATTTCGAACGTGAGAGTAACCTTTTAAGGGTTTCAAAAATGTAAACAAGGGATAATATTACCGCACTGCCCCTTGCTTGATGTGTGTTTAGTTTAGTGCGTTTATGTTATATAAAATGAACCTGTTTCGAGCTGTGTCGTAGTAAAGCAAGTACATGTTTGATCAATTCTTCTATGGGTCCTTTTGGTAACATATTTTGCAGAATATAGCTGAAAGAGTGGGTAATGATGATAAACCTTCAAACTGTTGTGTCAATTGCATATTTGCAAGGAGGGTGGATAATTTATATCGGTAAACTGTATTTGTTGAGACTGTTGCTGAATTGACTCTCCAGTAGATTCTGAACTATTCAGTGGGAGTTCGGTCTCAGAATTTCATGGAAGGGTTTTTTGATGATGGTGGTTTCATTTCTGTTATATCATACTGAGCCAAGATTTAGCGGCAAATTGAAGTTTTCACAGTTTATATAGATTAGATGCTCGGTATTATTTCTCTAAATGCCATCCATAATTACACGAGTTCTATAAAATTTTTCCGCTAGATTCATCTTTGAAAAGCAGTCAAATACACCTATACAATAGCCACTGAAGCTGAATTCGAATATGCAGTGATGGTTAGCATGCATCGATGAACAAACTTTCAATAACCGAAGATCTGTTTTCAAGAGCTATCCTCAAATTATCTCTCTACAAAAGTTTCAGTGTACATTTCATAATATAATTTTTTTATAAATGAGTCAGTGAGTTTCTTACTCATAGTTAATTTCCCAATTGCAAAATGAGATCATATTGGAAATATGTACCAATTTTTCTACAGAAAAAATTCCAGAAAAACTTAAGTGGGGTTTTCATCTCTATCTGCTTCGATATGTGGAAAGTTGAAGTGGAATTTTGGGTGCTCGTGCTGATTGCTAGAGGTGTTCGTTAGTTTTTAAGTTACTTCTTTTCACGAACACCCAGATCATCTACAAATAAACGAATCTTTATGGGGTTCTCTTATCCGGTCAATATGTCGTTCATGACGATCAACAAAAGGGTGATAATATTAACTGATCCATGTGGACATATTTCTGATAAAATACATGCAAGGCAATTACTAATCACCTTACATTTAGATTTATCCTAGATTTCTGGGAATGTTATATTTCCATGCAGTATTGAATACTCTTTTATATCTATAAATGTTGCCAATTATATTTTTCCAATTGATTTGAGAGCATTCATTATTTTTCGAATATTTCTTGAATACAATGTTTTGAGGATAGAAGGCCAGAGGAAAGGTTCAATCTAGTAATTGAACTACGCAGTTCATCACCATCGCGACAAATTTTTTGATGAGCGGGGAAAATTGTTCATATATGAGGAATTCGGCCATTTTGAATTCGAACGGAAATCGAATTATAGGTTGGTTTTAGTTAAATATGGTTTTTTGGCCTCTTAGAACATCCATGAAAAACACAACTTCAGAAGTGCCAACGCCATGAGGTGAAAAATTATTTCGATTTCAGGTGAAAATCAGAATGAAAAAAATTCTTCACGCTACTTTTTTACCAATTCTTTTTTCATTTTCAAGATCAATATGTCAAATTGTTCAGAAAAGACTGAGTTATCGACTGAACGCCCCACTCGAATTTTTTATTGAGATAAACGTTCCATCGATCTTGAAATATTGCTCATTTTCGAATGAGTCAGCTATATTGGATTTCAGCGTAAGTGAAATTTCTATACAATTTCTGAAAAACCTAGTCTTTTGGCTTTTCAACGAAGCGAGAACGAATTATATAGATGTAATGTTGCGATAGTTATAAAGGAAGAAAATTTGTCCAGTTTTCTCTGGCGCACCCTATATATATTCGGAAAGAATAGTTTCTGCAATGTTGCATTAAGTTTTTGTCTACAGTTATTACTAAAATCATTTTTACACCATGTATTCATTTTCCCCCATAATGTGGAGACTTTGAATTTCTTATCTCGTAGTAGTTGAAGAAATTCGCCGAACACGTCGAATAATTTCGTTTGGAAGAAATCTGTTGGGAATTGACTCAACCCCTCGAGCGCATAAGGGTCGAGTGATACCTAATTTGAAAGATCTTCGAAATTTTCTACATTGGTGTATGAGAAAATTAATTTAAAAAAATCATTTTTCATGTCAAAGGATCCTTGTATATTTTGGCTTTTTTGAATTTATTGAAAGAGGGAAAACGAACCAATGTTCATCAATTCGAAGGAAATATTTTGAGTATAGAAAGAAATTTATTCAGCTCTAGGTTTTAGTCGAACGAATAGAAAGTTTTCTTGAAATATATCTTCAGAGCAATTTCTTGAAGTTACAACGGTCTTCATAATATTTCATTGCTCATCATGATAATAATGAAAAAAATAAAATCAAATGACTTCAAATCAAATATTAAAATTCTTCTGCATTTACTTCCATAAACTAACCTAACCGTCTCTATTATAGTTCAACATAAATTGGATTATTCGATGACACTTATCTACAATTCTCAGGCAGTCACAAAAAACTTAAGATGTTTTCGTGAGTAAAGGCCTAGAGACAGACCACGCCTTAGGACAATTCCGTGTAATTCAACCACCAGGATAATGCAAATTGGTTCAGCGTGAGGAAGAACTTCGTCGTTTTGAAAAAGCAATTATTGTTCA
Source organism: Cryptolaemus montrouzieri (assembly GCA_013387265.2). Classification (NCBI taxonomy): domain Eukaryota; kingdom Metazoa; phylum Arthropoda; class Insecta; order Coleoptera; family Coccinellidae; genus Cryptolaemus; species Cryptolaemus montrouzieri. The sequence goes on from JABFTP020000165.1 coordinate 16,815,793, forward strand.
AGTAGTAGTCCTTCAATAGCGTTTTCTAACTTTTTCAGATAAATTTCGCCGTTCAAATTACCAGGAATAAACATAAGTCCAACTAGAAGAGCAAATGTAAAAGAAATGCGAGTTATTGTTGATATGCTAGCTCATAATTTGGCAAAACTCTCTCCTTTGAACCATCTTCTATACTTAAGTATATTTCCAAAAACTTAAGGATGGCTGCAAAAAATTTTGTTGTACAGATTTCGAGTTTGCCATGAGTTGGCCATATTCAAATACCTCTACAACAGCAGCTCCATCATTGACATAGACATATGGCGAACGTCTCGTTCAAGGAGGTTTGGCTTAAATATACTTACAGCCACTCGGGCACAATTTTCGTTTTTATGATAATGGCTTACCAGCTTAAAAGGTTCTTGCAATTTATTTGTCGTAGTGATTTTGAAATTCTCATACTCAAAGGTTGATTGACAATTCCTCAAATCACCGCATTAACGTATTATCACATACACACCTTCTGAGAAACATTTCTCCGAACTAAATGTCTTCGTTTATTTGTTTCTTGATTTATACATATTTTGGTAGAAAAGTTTCTATAGAATGACCTTCTTAATCATCTGACCTGAACCTCTTAGACTTTTTCTTATAGCAACATCTTAAGTCCAACATTTTCGAGACTCAGCAAGAGAATTAGAACGATCTACGTCTGCGAATTGTGGATGAGTGTCGTCAATTACCTACAAAGATGCTGAAGCATGTTTGAGACAGTTTTCAGCCAAGATTGTATTATTAAAGAATATATAGGGAGATTTTATTTGAAATCATAAATGCTGAAGATGAACACCATAGACACGGAGTAGCCACACTAATAAGACGAAATAGTTGGCTGTGCTTCCGGCTTTGTGCCGCTCTCTCCTCGATGAAGAAAATTGAGAAGTTTTATCAGGAAATCGGGGAAATACTATTAACTACCTAATATCTAGATATAACTATGATCCTGGGGAAGATCAAGAAAAGTTGTAGGAGGCTATAGAGTAGGCACGAAGAATGCTATAGGCGACCGAATTGTACAGTTCTGTTCAGAATAGAACTCAATATAGACAAACACATGATTTCAGCTACTTCCAAGAAAACTTAACACTTGGAGGTTGAAACATACCCAAGAGCTGATGAAGAATCAGACCACAATGTCTTAGTTGGTAAATTTCACGTGAAACTCAATAAAACCCCACGCCCAGGAATATCAAAGAAATTCAACTCCGATGGTTTGAAAGAATCAAAAATTAGGGAGAAATGTGCGAAAATGCTTGGTCAATGGACGACAGCTATGGACCGTTAGATAAAGTAGAGGATACTTGGACCAGATTTGAATACATTGTTGAGAATACAGCAATACAGCAGATAAGACATAGGAAGAATGAGAAGAATCATGAGTGGATGACAAATCAAAATTTCTAACTGATGGAAAGGAGACGAGAAAGTAAACGGGAGTCGAATTATAAAATCATAAAGCGAAACATCAAAAGAAAAATAGTCGAGGCGAAAGAACTGTGGCTTAACAACGAACGTCGAAAAATGAGGAGCTTGAGTATCCTCAATGCTGTCGCATGATAACTTCAACCTGCATTAAAAGATGGTAGGACCAAAACAACCTCATAGTATCCCCAGATTCGATAAAAGTAACAGGCTAGCCGTTGAACTAGAACGAAAAGCAGATATTTGGAAATCCTATATAAGGAATGAGTTTAGTGACCAGCGTTCGATAATATCTGGAAAAAAGGTGATGCTGGAGGAACGAGAGCCAGTCATCAATCAGGAACAAAATGGAAAAGCTGTAGGTCCTGATGAGAAACCAGCGGAAATCCCCAGATTCGATAAAAGTAACAGGCTAGCCGTTGAACTAGAACGAAAAGCAGATATTTGGAAATCCTATATATATATAGCGTTATATATATATATGAAGTTATATATATATATATATATATATATATATATATATATATATATATATATATATATATATATATATATATATATATATAATCTTGAAAATAGCAACATTTTTCTGGGTTATTTATATTGACAATGACGCAGAAAATGATTCGTCAAAATCATGTTTCTCCGACACTATTGAAAAAGGGTTTCAAAGAGCTTTCCAATGAGAAATCTCTCGAGCACTGCCATATTTAATTTTGAGGGGTTAAAGAGGCCCCTCTCAGGCCTGAGATATTCATCAAAAGACCTGCTTCGGAAAATTTCAGTTACTACCGGATGAGAAATATACGTGACGGATAGTATGGAATGAATCTCTTTGTGTAACCCAAAAACCATAATGAAATTAATGAGTATTTTTTGTGACTCAACTGTGCATCCCTAATTTTCAGTTACCACTTTTATAGTTCCCACTGAATCTCATTATACAAACGAGAGCCCGTGATCTATGTTTCACGTATATAATCACACGAAGCAACGCAGATTAGGAAACATTTATTATTAGCTGAACGCCACTTAAACAGAAACGTTACATTACACAAATGAATAATTCAAAAGTTCGTGCACCTATCATACAAGGAAACAATCGATCCGCTTACATTTCCGTTTTCCATTTAATCATTTCCACAGCACACTTTCATTTCCTGATTTCCATTATCCCAAATGCTCTTTTCCTACCATCCGATAAATGCTCTGTTTTTTCTGTTTTCCATTCGTAGCCACATATAGAGCGGTTCGAAATATTCTAGTAGAGCCGAAGCGTCCATTTCTCGTTGACCTGTTAGAAGCTCCATGGCTTCCGGCCACGGTCTAGACGAACCCAATGCTAACATTTTCTTGAGAAGATTACCAGCTTTGACTTTTCGATAAATATCGCAAAGATGTAAACGTTTGAATGGATCGTTATTATTATATTCTCCAGATTGCAGGCAAAGGGTTTTGTGGAACTGAAATTGGATGATGAAACTCACGAAATATCTTATGTATGGTGTATCTGCGATAACATGGTATTTGGAGGCAGCGTCGAAATCTTGTTCACTTCTTGGTGATGGAGGTTGAATTCCTTGAATACTTCTGCGAAGTTCCCACCATTTCGCATTATAATTTTCTGGAGTTATCTGACCAGAAAATACAGCCCATCTCCATTGGTCCACCACATAGGCAAAAGGCAAGAGAACAATTTTGCTCATTCCCATTAAAAACATTGAATTTAAAACAGCTTCTTGATCACTCAAGTTAACTTCAGTAAGTCTCAATTCATTGAGATGCTTGGCAGACTTCACTGATAAGGCTATCATATCTCCAATAGCCTCATGGAATCCTGGATTTGCACCAGATCTAAAAGAAAACGGCTGGTCTTTGTACTGCATATAATATTCAATATGACCCATTTCGTGATGAGCTACAACAAAGTTTTCTTCTGTTATAGTCGTGCACATCTTAATTCTGAAGTCTTTACCATCCGCAAAATCCCACGCTGAACCATGACAAATTATTTCGCGGTCGATTGGTTTCTCAAGAATGGAATTCCTCCAAAACGATGGTAACATGGTTGACATGTTTATGGAAATGAAGAAATTCTCAGCTGTCTCAAAAATTTTTATTGCATCATACTTTTGTTTCCTTAAATTTTCAGAAATATCGGCGATGGGTTTATTCGGGAATGGTAAAAAATCGGTGGCTACGTTAGCCCAGTTTTGGGCCCACATGTTTCCTAGTAAATGAGCAGGGATTGGTCCTCGTTCGTTCACAATATTTCCATAGATTTTCCTTAAATGATATCTAGTGTATGCGTGGATCTCAAAGTACAAAGGTTGGATTTGGTACCATAACGAATGGAACTTTAATTTTATGTAATAGTCTTCGTATCGATCCAACCACATTTCAGCGTTGTTAGCAAACTTATTTATTCTGGCAGCTTTGTTAGCCAAGAAGACGTAATTTTGAAACACGCCTTTCACTTTGGGTCCAATTCCATTTCTCCAGCTAGTCCAGATATGTTTTAACTCTGGTTCGTTTCTGGAATTCTTGAGAATGTCAACTATTTCTTTATCCATTGTCAGATGACATTTTGTTGGATCTTTGAAGTCACATATTGTGTTTGTCGAATAAATTTTTTCCATCTCTCCAACAGCCTTCAGGTAGTTCGCGAGATCTTCTCTGCAAAGAGCTGATGCTCCAAGAACCGAATATTGTTTGAACTGCCTCTTTAAGTCCAAATCCCAGAACTTTTTCCATTGGAAACTCATCAATTTCATCCAGCGTTTCTTAGTTCTTACAGCCACTTCCCCTAAGACGAGAAGTTTGTTTCGCAGGTTTTCTTCAGTTAGATTTGCGGCATAATTCCATTCTGCTAGCTGAGCTTTGTTTTCATCTTTAGCTGATGCTTCGTTGATAATTTCTATGAATCTTCTAGCGTTTCTCTCTTCGTACAAGTAATAGGCATCGTAGCTGGCATATCTGCGAAGATGGAAGTCCGAGATTTGTAAAATGGTTATTAATAATAGTAAGCTTGGGAATTTCCACATATGCAGTAAAAATGCTGCTTGAGGAGTAGGAAATTCTTACATCAGTTTTGGTTTACATATCACTTTTGAAATTATTATATTGACAGATGATTAATAATTTTAGTGTCAAATTGACGAAATAAAATTCACAAATCTGATATAAAAATAATCTGAAAATCATGAATGTTTTTCCTTTCCATGCCTTGATGTAGAGATGTCCCATTTTCGATGTTCTGGTAGGCTGTGTGAAATATGGCAGAGGAAAATGTCCCTTACTTTCGATGAAAGTTCATTGGAGGCAACAAATTGCATTTATCTTATTTTATCTTCAAGTTTTACCGGATTTCCCGATTTTCGAGATTTAGACTTATATCAATATTTCGGTTGATGTGATAGTTTTTAAGATATTCAGTTTTTTTAAACAATTCTTTGTGTTCTCCTGATTGTGAAGTTTCCAAGTTAGTTTGGAATCGAAATTAACTCCTAGAAATTTGAAATGATCTATTACATCTAAAAGCACTCCATTTAGGATGAGGTTTGGTATCTCGATACTGCTGTGTCTTTGACTAAACTTTATGACTTTGGACTTTAACGAAGAGAAGTTGAAACCAGTCCGTGTCGGCGATTGTGCAGGACTATTCCCAGCATTTTGAATGAGAGTGCCAGTACTAGATGTATTCTTCCCTTGACAAAACACAGTTAGGTCATCTGCATGAAGTGCGTATCTGATGGTGCCCCTATGAGGGAACAAATATCATTTATGGCCAAGATGAATAACATTGGGCTGATATCTATTATCAGCCTTGGGGTACCCCGTTTTCAGTGAGATAAGAAGTGGATATCTTTCCATTTACTCGTACTTTGATTGTCCTATTAGTGAGGAAGTTCCTCATAAAGCCATGGATATTTCCAGTTAGGTTAACCTCCTCGAGATTATTGAATATGACTTCTTTCAGAGTAGTGTCAGAAGCGCTTATCATATCGAAGACAACCGCAATCACATCTTATTTTTTGGCAAAGGCGTCGGCGATCTCAGGTTGAAGGACTATCAAGTTATCCATAGTGATAGATTAGACCTGAAACCAGATTGTGCAGGTGATATAATGTTTTGGCTTTCTAGGTTCCACAGAAGACATTTCTTGAACATTATTTCAAGTAACAAACATAGAGTACATGTTAACGAGATTGGTCTCAGAGAGTAAGGAGAAATTTCTTCCTTTGCTGAATCCTTTTATATTGGAAATATGATTGATTTTCCCCATTGGGAAGGAAAGTCTTGACGTGTCCAAATTTGGTTATAAATTTCTAATAGTTTAATGCGGGTGTCTTCGTGTTTTTTTTTCACAAAAATAACTGGAATAGTTTCTGGACCAGCAGCTGAATTTACAGATGAAGATAAGGCAGCAGTTAGCTCTTCTATTAAAAAAGGTTGGTTGATAGGGTTGTCATCATGTTGTGTTAATTGGTTTCTGTTCAAAATATTCATAGGTTGATTTTGTAGATGTATATTTCTTGTTTCGGCTTGAAGATCTTGTTTCGGCTTGAAGATGTTGGGCCAGTGTATCAGCCATCTCTTGACTGTCTGTTATAACTTTACCTTCATGGAATCTTGTGAGCGGTATTTTGTCCCCGCATTCATTTAGTTTGGTTCCAGAGTTCATTCACAGGTGTGTCTTCTTTTAGTGGATTAGTGTATTTGTTCCATGATTCTTTTTTACTTTCTTTTAAATTAAATGATTTTTTTTTTCGTTTCCTCATTGCCCAAAGATAGTTTTATTGATTAATTGAATTAGATTATCCTCATTTCATACCGAAGTGACTAAAAAAAATCTATTGAATATTGTAATTTTGAAAATATCATGTCTTGATTTTATCAAATGGAACACCCTGTATTTAATTATTCGTGTCAACGCATAAAATATTGCGCTATCTCAGCATAGGCCAATATCTCGGTTGCTATCGAAGTCAAATGAAAATCATTTGTACTTTCATGTAGCACTTTTTGAGGTGAAATGCTTGAGACGTGTTCAAGAACTTTCTATAAAATGGGTGTCGAATTAAGATATACAATTATGTTTTTGTTGATGTAAAACATAGGTTAATTTGGATGACACAGAAAAAATTTTACGTTTTATTTCCAAACCTGTATAATATGTGCTATAGTTCAATTTTCCAAAAATGAAAATTCTGGTGCTGGTTCGAATTTACATAAAACTTCCCAAATGTTTTCATCATAAGAACAAAGTAAAACGATATAAGACACTTTGGTCACATTTCCACAATTCATTTAATAATGACGACCGGTTTCGTCTTTACGGTCATTTTCAAGTGAATAACCATATAACACATAAGTAGGTAAATATAAGTACAGATAGAAAAATATCCTAGATATTGAGTAGTGGGGATGCATTAAGCTCTAGTTGACTATTGAGTGTAGTATATTGTGGGTTTTCACATTTTGTTAATCTCCAAACTTTCCTACAAATTCATCTCTCTCCCCTTGTTACATCTTTGAAGAATTTTGAAGTTGTTTAATGATATCAAGTGGTTGATTGATTTTATGAGTTCAAATATTGGCAAACTTTTATCTGTGGAAATATGTTCCTTGAATCTAGCTTCGAAACTTCTTCCTGTTTGGATGACATAGGCTACAAGACATTCATAGCATTTGATTTGATAAATTCCTTGAATTTATCGTTCGGCATTGACTAATAATCTGCTTAAGTTTGGCCCGCTTGTGAATGGAGTATTTATGCTAAATTTGGAAAACTAATTACTGATTTTATCAGAGAATTGGTCGGTAGATCAGAGACTAGTGCATCTTTTTTCCGGGGTTTATACGATGTTATTTACTAATAGCGAGAGGGGTTATACGTTGTTCGTTGAGTTTAATAATTGTATTCAGAAAATGTGGTATATTGTTATTTGAGGCAATTTATCTGATAATGTAGAGTTCAGTTCGGAAATTTTTTTTCGAAATGGGAACACACTAAGCTGAATCATGGATCTATATGTAGCTAGTTTGAAGCTCAAATGACCGAACGAGTCCATTAGGATCGATGCGTCTGTGAATGTTTCCTTGCTCTGAGTTTTTTAATTGAGATGGTTATTTGAATTAACGATGGTTAAGTGTAGCAAATAAATTGAGTTATTACTTTCTACTCCAGCAGTGAAGCTGATGCGGCAATGTATTTTATTCAGGGAATTTAAAAATTGCTGAATTTGTCTGTTTGAACCACGAAAATAAGCAAAAATATCACCTAAATATCTGTTCCAGAAAATAATATGTTTTTAGAGGAATCTGTGTTTGATTTTGAGTTTTTGTCTAACAAATCCATAAAAATGTCAATTAGTAGGAGGCTAAGAGGTGATCCCATTGGAAGACCTGAATTTTGTTTTAAGAATTTAGATTGAAATTGAAATTAACTTCGAGACAGGCATATTTGAAGAAAATTGCTAAGTTGCATCTGTTTTTTGTATAGATCTTTGAAGACATCAGGTAAGGGGGCATTTGAATCATATTTTTCAAAACAAATGGATAGGACGAGATGGTCCTGTTAGATGGCCAGCTAGGTCTCCGGATCTTACAAGTCTAGATTTTTTCTTGTGGGGTTATATTAAGGGCATCGTTTACCAGATTTCTTCTAGAACACTATTGGATATGAGGCAGGGAATAGTCTCGCAAATATTGTCGAGAGCTCAACGGTCTATCCTCAGAAGGATTAAGTTGCGTCTACAAACATTTCGAACACTTATTGAAATAGTTCAACACCTTTTAGATCACCTCACCAAAACCACTATCAGGTATTTCATATACGACCCTATATATATATATATATATATATATATATATATATATATATATATATATATATATATATATATATATATATATATATATATATATATATATATATATATATATATATATATATATATATATATATATATATATATATATATATATATATATATATATATATATATATATATATATATATATATATATATATATATATATATATATATATATATATATATATATATATATATATATATATATATATATATATATATATATATATATAAGGGGTTTTACCTCGACGAGTTGCCCATATATCTGTTCATGCAATCAAACTGATTTCATGAAAAATATAAATCCACCACCCGGTAATCAATACCATTGCCAGGCAATGATTATAATCAAAACATATCCTGGAGTAATTATATATTAGGATAACGTTAAATGTTATGAGAATATATAAATCTACCAGAATATATACATACTATAGCATCATCAGACAATGATATCAATGTACCAACGAGTAGTGTCACAGGCTTTCTCCCGGAAAAATCCAGTGTACGGACCTTAGTCAAGTAACACTGAATGTTACTCATTAATAGTTTCCTTTGTGTGAAGTGGTGAACGATCGAATAGAATACTGCTCTGAATATAAATATGACAAAATTGTCAGTTAATTATATTACATTTATATAAACAAATAAATAAAATATGAAATGAGATTCTGAGCAGTATAAACTAAAGAGAAAACCTATGACTCTACCTCATTATTATTTTCGGAAAGAAACCTACGAAGAATATTACAAGATTTGATGACTGTTATCTTTTGTAACTGTTCAAACAAATTTTTCTTCAGACCCAAAATCTCAATACTTTTGTGAAGATTTCTAGGAATAACGCCTGTTGTAGAAATAATAATCGGTAGAATAAATATTTTCTTCATTTTCCACATTTTTTAATCTCGTCGCCAAGCATCATATATTTAGAAATTTTTTCATTGTATTTATTTTGTATATTATGTGTGTCGGGTATAGCAATATCAATTATATATGTTATTTGATTCTGTTTATCATTAAGAACGATATCTGGTCTATTGTGTTTTACAGCTCTGTTGCAAAGAATTGTTTTATCAAAATAAAGTTTATATTTGTCATTTTCACAAATAATCTCAGGTTCATATTTGTGAAATTTTTTCTTTTGGGAATTAGGTCATGTTTAACATTTGAATTTGGGAGGCTTTTACTTGGTAAAATTCCATTATCAATAATAAAAACAAGTAAATTGTTTTAAGGAATTTTACTTAATATATTATTAAGTAAAATTCCTTAAAACACATTACTTGATTTTTATTAAGGTCATGTTTAATTCCTAGATTAAAGTGAATAATATTAGCGACGGCATTATGTCTTTCTAGATAATCTGTTGAAGCAAGGACTGAGCAAGATGATAATATATGAAAAACTGTTTCTGAAGAACAGAAACATCTACGACAAGAATCATCTATATTTTGTTTGATGATGTGTTTTCTATAATTCCTCGTGAAAACAACCTGATCCTGGATCGCAATTGCCAAGCCTATTTCAGCAAACAATGCTCCAGACACTAACCATTTATTCGATGCAATTTCATCAATATAATCATTTTTCAATTCTTTAGGGTGCTCTCCGTGTAATTCCTTCTGCATCCAACTTTCTCTTTTAGAATTATCATCAAATATATCAAAATCTACCTTTTGCATTGTCAAGTTCAGAGGTGTAAGATTATAATCTTAGATTTACTTCGTGTATATGATATGAATGTATAGTTTTTAAAATATTATTCCTACCTTCATTTAAGTTGTTTACCTTTTCATCATATTCATGATCAACGGGCCCAGAAATAATTTTCTTTGCAACGTTACCTGAATCAGATGATATGAAAGTTTGAGAATCTGATGGTCCTGCATCTAAACAATCTTGAGTGCAGATTTTGAGGTTCTTCTCCAAGAAATATCTATTATATGAATCGCAAGGATTTTTGGTGGATTATATTCATCATCAGAGTCATATTCATATGAAGAATTCATTTTTTGGAATTCGAACATTTGACAGTTGTCAATAATATATTTCATAAAACGTTTTCCTGAAAAATGAATCAATAAAGGTAGGAAATTTTATGTGTACTTACTTTTAATAACTCAAAAATACTTATCTGAAAAATAGAACTAATTTAAATATCTAAAACTTTTCAAAATTCAAAATTTTAGCAGTGATGTTCATTTATGGAATAATTGTCACCTCGTGACAATATATATATATATATATATATATATATATATATATATATATATATATATATATATATATATATATATATATTTTTTTCATTTTTGTTCGATCATTATTGTATTTAGAAAATTAGAAAGTACTTTAAATACTAAGTGTTTTTGGTGAGTAGTTTCAGTTTCGTCACAATATTTTTATTTTTTTCTTGCCCAAAGATAACTTTATTGATGAATTGAATTATATTATCCTCATTGTGTACAGAAGTGACTAAAGAAATTTTCGAATATTGTGATTTTAAAAAATCATATCTTGAGATTTTAAAATAGAACACCCTCTATTTTATTATATATGTCAACCCATAAAATATTGGGCTATATTTTTGCAGAAGTAACCTTATCTTTATCTTCGATCATTTTCGAAATAAAAAAATAAAACTCAGATAATAAAATCAGAGGTTGCGAGAGAAGAGTGCATTAGTACATATCATTTTACTTGATCAGAGAAATGGAAATGTTTTAAGGTAGTCGTGTATAAAATACGTAATAGATTGGTTTTTGGTATGATGATCTACAAGGTGTTGAACTATTTCAATAAGTGTTCGAAATGTTTGTAGACGCAACTCAATCCTTCTGAGGATAGACCGTTGAGCTCTCAACAATATTTGCGAGACTATTCTCTGTCTCATATCCAACTGTGTTATGGAAGGAATCATGTAAACGATGCCCTAAATATAACCCCACCAGAAAAATTCTAGACTGATTACTTCTGTGACAATTGGATTGGGTATTTCGGTATTTCGGTGATATCCATTGTTTTCTGTACATCCAGTATCTTTTCTTCGTATAGATCTTGAAAGATCTATACAAAAAAGAGATGCTAATTATAAATCTCCTTCAAATATGCCTATCTCAAAGTTACTTTCAATTTCAAACTAAATTCTTTAAACCAAATTTAGGTCTGCTAGTGGGATCACCTCTTAGCCCCCTACTAGTGGACATTTTTATGGATTATTTAGAAGAAAACTAAGCATTAAACACAGATTTCGCTAAAAACACATTATTTTCTGGAACAGAGATGTAGTGGATATTTTAGCTGATTTTCGTGGTTCAAACAGACAAATTCAGCAATTTTTAAATTACCGGAATAAAATACATTATTCAGCTTCACTGCTGGAGTGGATAGTAATAACTCAATTTATTTGCTACACCTAACCATCATTAATTCAAATAATCGTCCACTTATAAAATTCACAGAAAGGAAACATTCACAGACGCATCGATCCTAATGGACTCGTTTGGTCATTTGAGCTACAAACTAGCTGCATATAACTCCATGATTCATAGAGCTTAGTGTGTTCCCATTTCTACAGAAAATTCCAGAACAGAACTTAACTTCATCAGAAAAATTTCTTCAGATAACAATATACCACAACATTTTCTAAATACAATTATTGAACTCAACGAACAACGTATTACCCCACTCTCTATTAGTATATAGCATCGTAGAAACCCCGGAAAAAAGATACACTGTCTCAGATATACCGACGAACTCTCCAACAGAATCAATAATAATCTCCAAATTCAACATAAATACAGCATTCTCAACCTATGTTTTACATCAACAAAAACACGTGTATATTTTTATGCGACAACACGTCTTAAGCATTTCACATCAAAAAGTGCTACATGAAAGTCCAAATAGTTTTCCTCTAACTTTGACAGCAACCGAGATATTGGCTTAAGCCGATATGTCAGAGAATCAAGAAATCCGTAATAACTAGAAAACAGAAGGAGTGAAATAAGAGATGTGAACGTGTTCAGATCTTCTGATTATAATTGTTGAAATAGTTGGAATTTAATATTGTATGACATCAAAGTGCATTACGAATTTGAAGTACTGTGCCGGTCACGTGTAACCTGTTGCAGCTGAAGAAAAAATTATTTTAAACTTTGATTGGGATTGTTTGTTGTGTAGCAGTCTTGAAACGATAACCGAGTTCAACAGCGCTAACAGATGAGCAGAGTACTGCAAAACAAATCTGATACGCAGTTTCATGCGTCTGTTAGGCAACCAAGAATACAGAATGAAGAACAATCGTCTGCCTCAACAATGGCAGTACGAAAACGTTGCCTTCGCCTACAAGGGCAACAGAAACCTTAACATGAACAGCTAATTCATTTATAATGAACTTTCTGCCTTTTATGTAGCAGCTGCAAAGTCGACTCTCAAGCCAAATTTCCCAAGAAACGACCAAGATATTGTTATTAATTCACTTGACAACAGAATCGGTATGTATCTGAGAAATACAGATCTAGTTGAGGAAATATTAACGTCTCATTCGAATATTAGGATAAAACGTAACGAAATTACTCTACGTTATTCCAGCAAAAACATTGGTAATCCCAAATATATGCCCGTCGATTCTAAATAACCTACTCAAAGAAGCTTTTTAAAATAAAGGACTACAACTTACATCTCCGATATCATCGTTGAAGGTGGATATTCCGGGGGATGAATACAGTCACATACTATCTTTCAGAAGACAAGTATACTTCGAAAATTTTGTTTTTCAAACTTTTCTTTATCTGCAAACAATCTGATCATATTGACTCACGTTGTCCAGATAATCTTACTCCTTTTCCTCACTCACACCAATCTCAACCAATAATACTTTCTTAAACAGCCTCTGAACCTCATATAGAGCCTGCTGAGGGTCAGAAAAGACTTTTTTTTAGTATATCCGACTCCAATCATCTTTTCTCCCTGTCAGGAGATACAATCAATATTGAAGAATCAATAAACACAATGCTTCCTCCACCTATACCAGAATTACTAGAAGAAGATGAAAAAGTCACGAAGCATATCAAGAACAAACTGGAGAGGGAGCCATCTCAATATCGCAAATTATCAGAAACCACAGAAGGAGACATCGCGAAAATTTTTACTGAATCCCCAGAAACTTTCTTACTCTCAAAAACAGCTTGATCGTATTCCCTATAATACAAAAACATAAAATACACGGACTCATATTCGATTGCAAACTGTACACAAAGGCTTCAAAACAAAATGCACCAAACAGCTAAATATCTTGAAATTTCATTCAACCAAACATGGAGCGCAGACGGAAGTATTCTTCTGCGAATGTAGAGAACTCCTATCCTCTCTAAGGTAGATAACGGTAGTTTTGTCCTTATGTCAGCTAATAAATTCGTCTTGAAGTCTCTCAATCCGATCAAGATCACCGCTTAAACAATCAGCCTCGGAACCTTCAGATCCAGCCAGGTCATGAGCATCCTTAGCGAAGCCAACCAAATTCTACTCAGCTTAAGAAGGCAACAGCCACTCTACCACTATGCTGCCAGAGCATCAGTCAACCTCCGTAATCCAACACATTGTCTCTAGCTTTCCTTCGAAAAAGAATTCAACCCCTTCACAAAGTAATTAACCCCTATATGAAGCTCTTTCTCATCTCATTTCTACCATAGACCTAAGAAAGACAAATCCCAACTCTATTCGAGAACACCTTCTTGGGAGAGAACACTTCCATCATTCTGTACTATCCTCACAACCACTCCGAAGAAAGAAACATCACATCAAGTTCTAAGACGATCTTTCTCGAAACTCATTAATAGTATTCCCTATGACAGTACTATATACAGATGCATCAAAATCAGAACTTGGTGTTGGATGCTCAGGCACAACAGATGCAAACGAAATCAAAGCATATATTCTTTTCTCTCTTCCAAGCATTCTGACAGGTGAACTATAAGCTCCTAAATCCACAATAACCAATATCGAAATATTGATATATGCACGGATTCATTAGCACCAATCCACTTTATCCAAAATCCTTTCTCCCAATACCCATTAGTACAAGCCATCCACCCTTGATTCCGTCTCATGCCGGAATCAAGGGTAATGAAACTGCAGATAGAGTTGCTAAGGAAATGCCAACATCCTAACACGCTGAACCCATCAACATACAAATAAGTTAAGATCCACAACGTTATTTCAACAAAATATTTCAAAACTCTTGGCAAAACCAGTAGACACGATCTAACTCGAAACTGAACGAAATTCGAACCCCAACAAAGCTCGAAAGCTTTCCTCCCCTAACCAGAAAAGAACATGTTGAAATAAGAAGACTCCGAATTGGACACACATAGCCCACACAACTTTCTCATGGCTCCGAAGCTCAATCAACTTGTGAAATGTGTAGCAACGCAGTTCTAATAAGAAATAATTGTAACTGTTTCAGTGACCTAGGGGTTGAGATACGTTGATTTCAATAAAAAAAAAGGAAGATAGCAGGGACCTACTTTCACCCATGAATTTTCCTTGAAGATCGAGGACAGACATGGGAGCCATTTTCCTTTATTTGCAGTATTTTACCTAGCTGTCGCAGTGACAGATCGAAAATGTAGTCTTCAAATTCTTTGTTATTGTTAGTTTTGTGTTCCTGCGAAGATTTTGTTTTTCAGAAACTCGTTGACATATAAAGTTGAAGATAATAGCAAATAGTTAGATCTACAATCTCTTAAAAATATAAGAAAAACTTCTAAATCAATGTACTTGAATCATGTGGTTGCAAGTTACCGATTATTTCAATATTATCAAAGATATCCCATATACTCTCATTAACAATGAAATTTAGGAAAAAGTGAAGTCCAATAAGTCGAGTAAAGAGAAAGCCAAACAATTATTTTCATAGTTGCATAAGAAAAATTGATTCTATGTAATTATAGATTTATTTGTCGAAGGTGAACTGATCGCAACCTATGACGCTCTATGAGAACAGCAGTTTTCGGATGGATAAGGTAAGTTTGCACCTCAATCAAGTTCATATATTCGTTGGAACAACGTTCGTTGCTTTGATAGCATATTCAATGTTCATACCTCCGAGTATGCATTGATATCTAGTTAGTTTTCGATAATGGAAAGGATATGGCGATGCCATAACATTTCCGAAACAATTGAATCACGGAAGCTTCATATCTGAAAAAAATGTCAACTTAATTAGGAAAAACCAAGCGATTAGAGAACCGAGCAATCATTGGATCAAGAGAGTTACTCATTTAACATAAGTTAATGGTGACCATGCGTCAAAATGAGTCTTGCTTGAAAAGAATTCTATTTTCATCAACCGACACTATAATTATTGTGTTTTTCCTACTGCAATATTGGTCTTATATTTTCTCATATTTTCATTCAGAATGAATATCGCATGCTAACAAATCAGAAAAAGAAGTACGTATGTGAAGTATGTCATAGTATGTAACTATAACATTTGATAAACAATTTGAAGAGATTGAATATATATATATATATATATATATATATATATATATATATATATATATATATATATATATATATATTTGCATAGATTTATCAATAATAGTTCCTATTGTATCAGCTTCTTCTCTTCCAGTCCTTCCTGTTTGCTGCCATTATTTCCACCTCGTTCCATGTTATTCCTCTGTTCTTCAACAATTTTTATATTTTCCCATCCCAAGATTTTTTTTGGTCTTCGTCTATTTTTTTGAATGTATATCCTGCCTCCCACGCTCTTCTTACTTGTGCAGTGTCTTTCATTATTTTCAGATGTCCCACCGTCCCAATTGCCTTTGTTCGATGAAAGTTGATACTGGTTTTATGTCCAATTCCTGTTCAACGCCTACATTTTTCATCTTATCTACTATTGTAACTGCTTTAACCCTTATGATTGACTTCATTTCAGTCGCCTGTACACTGCTTTTTTCCTGTCTACTTAGCACCCATGACTCACATCCGTGTGTTAAGATTGGTCTATATATACATCGGAAAACATTCATCTTAGTTTGCTTGGAGATTTCTTTTCAGTTAATAAACACTTTATTCATTGCATAATATACTTTGTTTGTCTTCTCTATTCATGATTCAGTTCTGAATTGTGTGCCGCTTTCATCGATTATAGTTCACAGGTATTTATACCTTTTCACTTGTTCTACCGTTTCATTTTCAATCTTAATACTCTTTCGGTTCTCTCGATAGCGTCATTAATTTCATCTTATTTTCATTCATTACCATGCCGTTTTTCTGCAAGGTCATCTTTCATACGTTAAGATTCTTCTGCAAATCCTCCTCACTCTTAGCGAATATTGCCACAACATTCGCGAAAATACACTCAGAAATGTTACACTTCTAAGTTTCCTGTATCCTACATGTGTTGACTTGATTCTTTTTCTAGTTTGTTTGAGGATTTCGTCAATAAATGTTACAAAAAGCAGAGGAGTCAATCCTCCCCCTTGCCGTACCCCCTCTTTAGTCAGTTTTCTTATATAAACTTTTGGCTGCCGCAATGAATTTGTTATTTACCCTTGTTGTCTATTTTTACCATATCATCTTACTCTTCACTTTGTCAAATGCTCTCGCCAGGTCTATAAATGCTA
This sequence comes from Cryptolaemus montrouzieri, assembly GCA_013387265.2. NCBI lineage: Eukaryota > Metazoa > Arthropoda > Insecta > Coleoptera > Coccinellidae > Cryptolaemus > Cryptolaemus montrouzieri. Next base: position 16,832,774 of record JABFTP020000165.1, read on the forward strand.
GGTACAATGCTATGTTGCTAGCCTCCTTCTGATGATTTCTTTCGAAGTAAAAATGTTGTCTTGTGTGCTCTTGCCTCCTCTGCGTTCGCTTTAGGATAATAGCCCTCAATCTCGCTTCTAATATTTTTTCGTATAATTTCACCACTGTGCTCAGAAGTGTTATTTCTCTATATTTAGCACAATTTTTGTTATCTCCGTCTTTGTGTATAGGTTCTATCAAACCCACTCTCCAATCATCGGGTATCCGTTCTCCTTTCCAAACTTTATTAACTATGGTCAGCAACAGTTCTATTCCCTCGCCTCCTATGTTTTAATCATCTCAGTTGTCATTTTGTCCTCTACCGGTGCTTTTCCATTTTTCGGAAATTTAATTGCTCCGATTAGTTTGTTTTTTGTAATTTTCCTCTTTGTTTCCTTTTCAATAAGTGGTCAAATTATTCCTTCTATCTTTCCATACTTGGTCCTTCTTCTGTTTATAATATTTTTCCTTTAGAATCCCGGATTGCAATTGAATCTTGTGTTTTTCCTCTTCTCTGCTCCTTCAGTACTCTACAGAATAGTTTTTGGTTACCTTTGCTATCATTTTCTCACTTATTCCCAAATTCCTGACAAGTTTTCTGTTTTGCTTCTAATTCCCAATATTTGACTTTTTTCCTCTGCATTTTGTACATCTCCCTTTTCAGTTCTGTTCAATCATTAAGATATCCTTGCAAGTAGCTCTTCTTCTTATTCTTCTTGATTTCAGCTTTTATCTCAATTGATCACCATGCGGTTTGTTTCAGAGTCTTTATATGTCTAGTTGTGACATATACTGTATTTGCTGCCTCGGTAACACAATTCTTGAATTCTTCCCTTAATAGTTCGATTTCAGCATCATTCATTTTCTGTCCTTTCTCTCGTATTGTCGTCGATAATATCTCCTGGTACTTTATTGCCACTCCTTTGTTTTCCAGCCTATATGATCTGATGCTTGTAAGTTTTTTTGGCTTACATTTTTTGTTTGTCTTTTCTGTCCCATAGTTCCTTCTCTCATTTATGCCACCAGTAGATAGTGGTCACTATTTATTTCATGTCCCCGTTTCACAAGTACATCTTCCATATTTCTTAATTTTTGTCCCTCGACAAGTATGTAGTCTATAATTGATTTTTCGCCCCTGCTTGTCCCTCTCTTGTATATAGTGTATATGTTCAAAGAAGGTGTTCGCAATTATGAGATCGAGCTCGTTATAAAATTCTTACAGTCGCTTGCCGTTGTTGTTTCGTAGTTCTTCCTTATATCTTTCCAGTACGAAATCGTTCTTCTTGCCCACTCTTCCGTTGAAATCCCCGGCTATATATTCATTTCCTTTGGCCGTTTCTGTCATCAATGTCAATTCTTCCCAGAATCTATCATTCTCCTCTGACTTTTCATTCTCATTCGGTCAATAAACGGCAATAATCGTTTTAGCCAGGGCTTCATACCTTAGTTCTATCCTCATTATCCTCTCAAATATTGCTTTCCATTTGGTAATATGATCTTAAATGTCTCTATGCAGTGTACAACCAATTCCACCTGCTGCTCTTTCCTCTCCCTTTACTCCACTCCATAGTAGTACATGTTCGTTTCCAAATACTATTTCTCCATCCCTTTATTCTTCGTTTCTGTTATCACCAAAATATCAAGGCTCGATTTTTCTTATTAACATATACTTATATAAACTAAAGAGGCAATCTACTCAGAGTTATCTGTATTTGAACTAGTGTTTAGGAAACAATTTCAATAAGGGTGAGTTATTTATGTCTAACTGATCATTAAGAATTTCTGGTGGATACCTAAATCAATTAATCTCAAGTACTTCTAGAAGGTTGAGTTTATCTCTATACTCAGAATATAAGATTTCAAATTTTGAATTGAAAGAATTACTATTTTCCAGAAGATGATTTGAATAATTCGAATCGGTTTTTCCATTGACGAAACTGCGTTTATATTCTGATATTTTAACATTGCAATTTCGTCCTGTTCTACCTATATAAAAATAATTGCAATCTGCACATTACAATCTTTATACACCTGATTTATTTTCTTAATTATTTGGAGACTTATAATTCTGATAAATGAACCTAAATTTGTTGATGCTATGGACGCTATATTCAAATTTGAATTCTTAAGAAGGCATTTCACATTATTGCTTATATTGCCTTTATATGTTAAACTATTAAATTTCTTGTCTTGATGTTCACCGATTGGATATATATGTTGTACAAATAATTTATCAAATTCAATTCTTTGAGATAATTTTGACTAGACATCGGTGTTCTTAAGAGTCTATGTATATAAGTCTCCAATTAATTAATAAAATAAATCAGGTGTTTATAGATTGTAATATGCATATTGCAATTCTTTTTATATAGGTAGAACAGGACGAAATTTCAATGTTAGAATGTCAGAACATTAACGCAGTTTCATCAATGGAAAAACCGATTCGAATTATTCAACTCATCTTTGGGAAAATAGTCATCCTTTCAATTTAGAATTTGAAATCCTACATTCTGAGAATAGAGGTATAAAACTCAACCATCTGGAGGTACTTGAGACCTATATATTTAGGTATTAACCAGAAATTTTCAATGATCAGACATAAAGAACCTACCCTTATTGAACTTGTTTCCTGAACACTAGTTCAAATACAGAAAACTTGGAGTGCATTGCCTCTTTAGTCTATATGAGTAAATGTTAGTAAGATATTTTTCTAATTTCAGGAAAGAGGTCGAAGAACACCGCCGAGAGAATGAGAAAATCTGAAGAAAAGTAGGAGATCGAGACCGCTAACCAGTTCGAGAATTTAATAAAAGAGAACATTGACGAGGACGTACAAGAAGACAACCACCCGACGGAAGAAGATGATAAAGACGTTGAAGGAAACAGAAAAACGAAACAGACGACAAATAGCCTCGCTAAGATGACTATAGGACCACTGAAGAAACGAGAGAAGATATCGCCCCTTATAATCAGGGGAAAAACAAAGTGGGCAAACATATGCAATCAGATGAAGCAGGTGAGTATAAAATATAATCCTGCAAAAATAATTTTACTCAGGAAACTATTCCATCTATTAAAGAAGGACAACGTCGAGTTCTACTTGTTCGAGCTGAGAACGGAGAGGAAGTTAAAGGTGGTGCTTCGAGGAGTCATGACGGAGCAGATAGAAAAGGAGATCGCCGAGGTCCTGGAACAACAACAATACCCTACTACAAAAGTGACGAGGATGAAAGAAAGAAACGGCCACCCAGCCCTACTGATACTGATCGAGATAGATAAGAGCTACAAGAGCATCTACAACAACCTCAAGTTCTGCTTCAGAATGTCGATCCAAGTAAAGAGCCTAAGAATAAAATCCGAGGTAATACAATGCTACCGATTTCAGTTATTTGGACACGCCCAGACGAACTACCACGCTACATTCAGATGCCTTAAATGCGGAGAAGATCTGATGACAACGGAATGCAAGAAGCCGAGGACATCAGCACCGAAATGCTCCAACTGCGGAGAAAAGCAATTATCGAGCAACGTCAACTGCCCAAAAAGTAGGAACAACCCCAAGAATCGACCGATCGAAAAACTCGGACCAGTGCCTGCATCACCTACAAACTTCTGGATAAAAAGGAAGGAGGAGAAGAAGGCTGCTGACCAAGCGACGAGGACCAAATTCAAATATGATCAGAAACCAAAGGAGGAGAAGAAGACGACTGAAACAAGAGGACCCCAGATGACTAGCGAAGATGAACAAGTAATAATCCTAGGACGAATGGCCATCCAATGCAACCACGGAACAAAAGATAAAATTTTTAAAAGAACAAAGCAGACTCATTCAGCTATTCAACAGAAAATAGATTCATGGAAAGACAACTCACATATCATTCTGGAGCGTAAACTTAATCGCCAACAAACGACATGAACTGACGACCTACCTAGAGGAGAAAAAGATCGACGTGATTCTCGTTAGTGAAACCTATCTCAAACCAACGAAGCACTTCAACATCAGGAATTGCACGATATACAGGACCGACCGACTAGAGGGAAGACAAGGAGGAGCAGCGATCTTAGTGAAGACAAGGACAAGGCATGGCAAGCTACCACGCACCAATTCAAAGAACATCGAAGAGACAGAAATAAAACTTCAGACAATGAGAGGACAGCTGAACATCTACGCAGTCTACGAACCACCAAACTGTGAGTACTTCTCAGCCATATGAAAAACAGCGGAGATCATCTTGATACCTAAGCAGGAAAAACCAAGGACAGAAGCCAGCAGCTACCGACCGATAAGCCTAACACCAGCAATGAGCAAGATAATCGAGACGATAATCTACACCTGACTAAAAGTGTTCGCCGAAAAAATGGAGCACCAATTTGGATTTAGAGGACGACATTCGACAATTCACCAACTAGCTAGAATAACGGAGGACATCGAGGATAAACAGAATATATTAACACAGACAGGAGCAGCATTTATTGACATTGAGAAAGCATTCGACAAAGTTTGGCACGAAGGACTAGCCCACAAGATGAAGAACATAGGATTCTCAGCGAAGCTTACTAACATCACAATGCCATATCTACAAAACGGAAGATTCATAACCAGGATACAGGACCAGAAGTCGACAGCGAAAAGTATAGGAGCTGGCGTATCCCAAAGATCAGTACTAGGACCACTACCATTCAACATATACATTGCAGATATACCGAAGATGGCGCAGTTCGCAGACGACACGGCAATATACGCAACCCACAGGAACGAATCAGCAATGAGAAAATAGCTACAAGAAGATATCGACCAACTTAACAATTACTTCAGAAGATGGAGGATCAAGGTCAATCCGAAGAAGACGGTAGCAATGTACATCGAACACAAGAATAGGAGACATCCGGAAACACCAAAAGAAATCACCATAGTGGGACAATAAATCGAATGGAAGAAGGAAGCAAAATATCTCGGCGCACTTCTTGATGACCATCTGAACTACAAGAGGCACATCGCGGAAACTTCAAGGAAAATAAGAGCAATACACGGAAATCTATACCTCCTTCTCAACGGAAGAAGCAAATTCACATTGGAGAACAAAATTAAGATAATCGAGGCAATAATCATCTCAGAAATAACATACGCAGGACAAATTTGGCATCTAGAGGACTGATTCGAGAAGAGGAAACTACAAGCAGCACTCAACAAGATAGTAAGGACAGCAACAAACGCCACATGGGTACATAAGCAATGACCAACTCAGAAAGCGAATGTAAATCGACACACTAGAAGAAATCATCACACGAGTAACGACGAAGACAATCGACTAGATGGAAGACCACGAAAACAAGGAGATCAACCAAATAATGGAACTACAACCGAGGACAACAGAAATGAGGACATCCCTAGTACGATGGAAGAGGAAACAACAGGTCAGCATCGATGCACCACAACATAAAAGAAGGAGGATAACCACCCAGTGGGACCCCAGAACAAAGAAAAGAGATGTAATCTAAGCGAGATGAAGAGGAAAAAAGATAGACATTCGACCCCCACAAAAATTCAAGGATCACAGTGATATTTTATAGCATTCATTTTCAGCATTTGAAAGATTAAAAAGGTCTAGGAAGGTACAATATTCTGAACAAATTGGAGTAATACTGCTTAAATGACGACGCGGAGTCATTTGGACACAGAAACACCAGTTAAGGGTTAATTCAGATATAATCAATATCTTTCTTGTGCGACCGTAAAATTTATATTGCAAGTTTAAAGGGAGTAAATTTTCTACTGCAGATGAACATCAATTGGGAAGCATGGTTTTGGAAATATTGTACAGTTCACAATATACATTTCAGACCATCGAATTGCATTTAAACGATTATCTGATGCACTGTGGTTTGAAAAAAATTAACTATTATATAAAAAATGTACACAGTCTGTAGAATTCAAATTGTTTCTGTAGAGAACTAGTTTGAGGAAATACTAAAAGTAATGATTTGCCTTCAGAACAAGTAATGAATATGTGAAAGGACTAAATACTGTATACTGAGATTAATTCTCACTCATATATTAAGTTATTCCTCTCGGAATTCAAACCTACGACGATACAATATGCATAAATTTCAGGAAACATAATAACAGATCTCCAGATTGTTTCTGTTATCAGTGTCGTGTTACAAGATGCATGTTAGATAAGCCATTTGTATGTAAATGCTATTGTTGTTGGCATTATACTGTTAGCGATATCAGATATGACAGCAGGCTTGCTATCAGAAGTTAAAGATGAAGCTGGTAAAAATACAATTGTATTTAATCTTATCATCCAAGAATTCATTATGAAATATGAATACACCAGGTGTAACTGAAACTAGGGTGACCCCTGTAAATTTTTTTCTATTTGGAATATCCTGGTGAATGGGAATCGGATAGAAGACAGCATTTTGAATTTGATAACATTAATATGTTTGACATTCCGTTTCCAGTTATGCCTGAAACGATACCAACTTTCGATTTTCAACTTTAATTCTTTGCTTATTTTAATTGTTCATCTCATCCTACAACCTTTTGACATATTTTTGGAAGCAAAACAAAGCATAATCTTTTTTGTTCTCGCAATTTTCATCTTTCGTTTTAGAAGGCTGTGAACAGTGACAATCGGCTTAGCTCAACATCTCCTATCACAAAAAATACAAGATCGTATCTGAAAATTCAATTGCTCATTTTTTACGAGGTGTCGAAGTTTTAAATTTCAGTTTTTCCTTAGAAAATAACATTTCTCCTGAGACAACCATATTGAGTTACCCTACAGTAGCAGTATTGTTTTTATCTTTTCTTCATACCACTCACATCACTCTATTCTTAACGGTTCCGGAGTTATGGAGAATACCTTGGCATTTTTTGCAGAGTTTTCCCATTCGCTAATAACAAAAACTACGTTGGCGATGCAAAATTTTTGTTCGTACTTAAAATATTCTGTGAATATGAAAATATCAGTGTGACATGTCAAAATTCCATTGTTGTTATTATCAACATCGCCTAACACTATTGTTAACATACAGGTCTTGGTGTAGTTGATATTTAAATGAGCCTTGGTGGCTAATTTCAAGCTCCTCGGCAATTTCCCTTGTTGATGTGGTTGTATTGGTATCAACAAATGTCAATACGTCTATTTCGGTATCTTCGTCGATAACAAAATACTCCTCTTCATCAGGTTACATCTCACGAAATTTTCGTTCAACTTTAGAGAGATAGGTTCTATTTGGATAAAGTCTTTCCGGATAGTGTTCTCTGTATAATTGTTCAGCTTGGACGCTATTTTGTCTGCACTCTTCATAAATAAGGAGCATATCAACGTTTTCACTTTGGGTGTATTGGTTCATACTCAAAACTGAATTCACTAATTCGCAATGTCGATAATTACCAACAATAGAATTTTGACATGTCACACTTGTACTGAGTGTGTTTAGGAGGCCGAAAAAAATACCACAGCAAGCTTTTGGGGAAGTAGACGTGTTTAATGATTTTTAGTAGAATAATATAAAATCTGTACCAAGCTAATCAGGGTTGATTCTATAAGATACGATTTACTGAATCGCCTAAGGGCTACGAATTTCAATTAAACACTAAAGATATCCTAAACAATTGTTACACACTACGATGTAGCTTCCTCAAGCGTCTTGTGAAAAAATGAGTCTCACAAGTGTTGAACAGAAAAACATATTGAGTGGTTAGAGTTTTAAATTCCTGATATGATACCGGCAGTGTTATCTGTTTTTTTTTGCATTACCAAAAACACGACCGGTTTCGACTGTTATGACATTTTCAAGTGAGAATGACAACATTCATTTTCATTTTTTACTTAGAAATGACTTGACAGCCGATACCGGTCGTGTTTGTGATAATAAAATTGTGAAAAGTATAAAAACTATTATATTTCATCATTTCTTTTGAGTTTTATGATCACAGAATATTATAAGTATCAACAAAAATTTTGCATCGCCAACGTAGTTATTGTATTTAGCCAATGGGAAAACTCTCCAAAAATTATTAGGTATTTTCCACTAGAACTCCGGAACTGTTAAAAATAGAGTGACGTGAGTGATATAAGAAATGTTAAAAAAAATAGTGCCCGATATGGTTGTCTCAGAAGAAAACCTACTTTTTGAGGAAAAACTGAAATTAAAATTTTCCACATCCCGTAAAAAATGAGCAATTGAAATTTTAGTTTTAATCTTGTATTTTCGTGACAGGAGATGCTAAGAGAGCTAAGCGAATTGTCACTGTTCATGGCCTTCTAGAACGATAAGATGAAAATTGCAAAAGAAAGGATTGTGTTTTGTTGTTGTTCCTAAAATATGTCGAAAGGTATGAAAATGAGATGAACAATTAAAATAAGCAAAAATGTACAGGGTGCTCCACTTGCAAATCGAAAGTCGGTATCGTTTCCGACCTAAACGGAAACGAAATGTCAAACATATTGATATTATCAAATTCAAATTGTTGTCTTCTATCCGATTCAAAAATTTCATCAAAATATTCCAAATAAGAAAAAAATACAGAGGTGGTCCTAATTTCTGCTACACCCGGTATATACTAATATGAATATATGAACCCAAATATCTATACAGCAGGAGACGGAAACATTCTATCAGTTGATAGGTGACATCCATGGCTTGTTTTCTCCTTTCGAATTAAAAGGATTTTTCATAAAAAAGTGATTTACCGTTCCTCTCGAAACTTCATTACATCATTAGGAATTTCAAATGAAATTGCTGACCTTTCAGGATCGTAGGATGCTTTGTGAGCTTCAAATATTGATCCATTCCACATACTGTGCTTTCCTCCGATCATGTTTCTACTCTCATCAATAGTTGACATGGCATAATTCATGTAGTCCATAGTTCATTATTTTCATTCATACGAAAAACAGTAAATCTATTACCTGGTTCATTCACCAAATTGCAACATTATACAACAACGTATAAAATATCGATAATCTCATGAAAATCTAAACCACCAGGTTAGACGATTTTTCAGAATTATTACATAATAAAATTGAATTATTCGTCATCGTAACAGACACATGTAGAATATTTTTGTTTCATAAAAACAATTGGAGTTCTCCAGTTTCTTCGAAAGTAAAAGAACGCCTATCTGGGAGTTTCAGGATTTCTACTCCCACCTAAAAGCTTGCTGTGATCTTTCCAATCAGAAGAAATCATTCAAATTCCCTGGAAAGTTATACGGCGAATTTGGTCGACATTGTGAAAAATATCACAGAAATAGGAGGAAAGTATTTAATTAAAAAACGTGATAAGCTATTTCGATATTTCTATCATTATCAGACGTTGTGATATACTACCCTTAGGGTGTTTGGGTGTAGTTGAAGTTTGGTCGAAGTCCAGAGTAATTTTCAAACTCTATTAAGTGAAAACTTATAACACTTCATGTTTCCCGAAGGAAGTCTAAAATTATTCTCAATATCTATAAAAACCCAATATGTCCAATAATGCAATATCAGCTTATGTCAATGTCATCAATTTAATTTAATTCTATTTCTAAAAACTAACTATTGTTCGATTTACCAATCGATGAAAAGTGCTGGCCAAACACTTTATTAAGTAGGAAGGTGCATTGGACTTTCGTATTAACTTGAGCTCACTGTTTCGAATCTTTATTGCTATATTATAATTCAATTTCCGGCTGTTTCGCACAAAAACTTTCTCTCCTATATTGTATATCAATAGTATTTTTGTCTTATTTGGCCTTTCATTTAATTTTTGCTGATTCGAAGTTTTTTCTACATTGCATGCTACTTGCAACCTGTACTTCAATTCCAAAGGATAGTTATGGAAATTATAACGAGGTTCGGGAGAGCGATCATTGTTGGATGGAATATCACATTTTCTGCCAAAAACCAATTGATATGAAGTATAGTGGTGTTCACTGTGTTAAATGCAAAACACCAAAATGGTAGCCATGAGCTCTAAGTTTCTGAATGCTCCGTTGCGTAAATTCTTAGGTGAGCCCCTAATTGCTTATGCGTGTTTTCAAGAACCCCTATATACTCGTGGTGGTATGCTGCAGAGTTCAATTCAGTTATGCCTGAAAGTTTGCAAGTTTCTTCAAATATTTTTGACATGAACTCTGAACCTTGGTCAGTTGCTATCTCTTTTCGAATGCAAAAACGTAGAATGAAATTTTCGACAAAAGATTTAGCTACTGTAGACGCTTCGTTATTGGCTAATGGATAACATTCAACAAACTTTGAGAACTCACACTGTATGCTTAAAAAAATATTGGTTATTATCGATAGCAAGTTCTAGTGGACCTATGAGACCTACAAAAACTTTTTGCATTGCTGCAGCAGCAGTTGTTATTATCGAAGGTTGTTGTTTGATGTTAAAATATTTGAATATTTGGCATTCGTGACATAATTTCACAAGCTTTCTCACATCCGCTCGCAATCTTTTCTAATGATATTGAAGTCTTATGTTATTATACATGCGATTGATGCCTGCATGACCACCTGTTTTGACAAAATGAAAATCATTCAATATTAATTGCTAAAATTGCTTGTCATTCATTCTACGTATACCTTCAACAATATTTATATTTATATCTGCATCTGTCTGGTAGGTTTATTTTTTTTTATACACAACGAGTTCCGGACATTGTTTGCAACACATATAACTTTCAGGTCTGGCAATGTTTCACTTAAGTCCAACATTGTCTGAGTTTCCTGAATGAGATAAATGATACTAGCATCTTCAATAAACAGAGCTTTTTCTCGTACAAATTTATCTGAATTGCAGTTTCCTATCAATTTATCGAATTCTTGTTGCGTTACGTATTTCAAAACAACGCATTCTGAAGGAGCTTTAACTAGTTCCACAATGCCAGGGAGTGATCAAGCCTGCCATTTGGAGGAATTTCATTTCGTACTTCTCCAGAATTATTGCTTTCTTTTATTTTAGTTATGCTTCTAGTTGTAACTAACAGATTTGAATTTTCACTTTTACCCATGGTTTTTAATTCATCGCTTTCTAGTGTGATTCTGGACAATGCATCGGCAACGACATTGTCTTTGCCTTTAATATAATGAATTGAAGTCGATTCCGAGTTTTAATCGAAATTGCATCAGTCTGCTGGATGGGTTGGCCATTCTGAATAAGTAGAGTAATCAGTGACCGTCACTGTATATGTCAAACTTCCTATTCAGTAAAAAATGTCTAAACTTTTGAGTTGACCAAACGATTGCAAGCAGTTCTTTCTCTATAATGCAGTAATTATTTTCTGCAGGGTTCAAAGTTCTACTTGCGTAAGCTATTGGTTTACCGTTACTATTGGCCAAAAATGTTCCGATGCTATCTTTGCTACTGTGGCAGACTAATTTGAACTCATTATTTTCGGAAAAATTTGGATATTCTAAAACTGGAGGACTTATCAAGGCATGCTTCAAACGATAATTGTCATTCGTTTTTTCAAACGAATGGTACTCCTTTTTCGACAATTTGTTCAAAGGATTTGCCATTTCTGCAAAATTGGGAATGAATTTCCTGTAGTAATTTGCGAATGCAACAAATCGTTTGCTTTCGTTGAAGTCTTTGGGTATAGGATATTTTTTCATGACTCTAATTTTTTCTGGATCTGGGGATAACCGTCAGCTGATATGTCATGACCTAGGTAAAGTATATTGGTTTTTAGAAAATGACACTTATCAGGATTCAGTTTTAAGTTTTTTTATCTCAAAATATATAATACTTTGATGAAATTTTAGTTGTGAGTCTGCAAATTTCGACCAAATGCGATTAAGTCGTCTAAATAGCAAAAGAAGTTTTTATAATTAAGACCGACATAGCTATTGTCATAGTATTTGAAAAAACATTTGGCGAGATACTGAGCCCCATTGGCAACCGAGTGAATTGCCACATACCGTTGTCAGCGGTAAATGCTGTATACGGCCTTGACGATTCTTCAAGTTCTATTATAAAGAGAGAAAGAGAGAGAGAGAGAGAGAGAGAGAACAAGTTTGTACTATATTCCAAATATCCAGGAATAACATAGGTCTGTGTTGTCGTTAAGAAGGGTATGATTGTCACAGTTCCATTGAGAAATCGATGTATTTTGAAGTGTTCATTTTAGCATTGTATTCATTGCGTATCCCACGCAATCAACCAGATTATGGTCGCATTGGATTTATATGCCTTTGTAAAGATCAAATTATTTTCCTTAATCTCTCGTTTCATAGAATTGATGAAAAACATCACCTGATCTGATCCGAGCATGTGTGTATATCTATCGAATTGATCCGTAAATATAATCGGTTTTTGAGTGAAATTGGGTGATTTTTTGGGTGAAACGGGTACCTCAATAACGGAAAAACTTTTCTTTGTAGTGGTGATTGATCAAAGTTAATTTTCACACGAATATGGACCGTTTTTCGGGGTGAAAAGTTATTTTTGTTTCCGATGTGGACTGCTCCGCGTACGCTTCTTATCGCACACATGTTAAAGCATTAGTCTGTCGATAAGAAATCAGATAAACATTAACATTCAGACGCGAGGCGAAGGACTGTGGATTTTAAATTTTGGGTGTTTTGTTTATACCAGTTTGTGTACAAACATGGCGAAGCCAAAACAATGCAAGTTTTGTATGAAAAATGTGACTAAAAGTGGTTTTAAGCTTTACTGTGGTTCTTGTAAGGGATATTCTCACCTTGAATGCGGTGAAATGTCTGAATTTGATGCTCGGCTGCTGGAAAAACGAAAAATCCTGGATATGTCAGAGTGTAAAGTTGCATCCTCTCCTGTTTCAAGAGTCTCAAATATCTTTGATCGAGGTGATGATACGTTTGAAAAAATGGAAGAGCGTCTTTGTCGTCAAGAGAACGCAGGAATACGAATTTACCAATCCCTGTTCCTGGTGATGGCCAGGGTTCTGATCAACTTATGAAAATGGTGTCTGATCTAACAAATGAGATAAAGGAACTTAGAAAAGATACTGCCAGTATGAAAGTATCTATGGAATTCATTAATCAACAGTTCGAAGAAGAAAGGAATAAGTCTAAAGTACTATCTGAGATGGTTACTGACCTAAATAGGGAAAATGGCAAGATGAGGATCGAATTAGATGATATTAAGAAGTTTGTGAGTAGATTTGAATACGAAAAAATTCAGAATAATGTGGTTATTTCTGGATTATTGAATAGAAAAGGAGAGTCTGACCATGTAGAAGTCGCAGAAAATACTGATGGGATGGTTCTTGATTTGTTTAAGAAGATGGATCATTCTGTTAGTAAAGATGATTTCGAATTGGTTAGAACTATAAATGATAATTCCATGCCAATGATTGTTGTTAAGGTGAAGAACTTAGATATTAAAAAGAAGATTTTATATGGCAAGCGGCGTTTTAAAGGACAGTTGACTGTTTCGAACTGTGGTCTGGGCGAGGCAAATAGAATTATTTCTATCAGAGAGGATCTAACTAAGTGGCAGCAGAGTCTCTTCAAGTCGGCTAGACGTTCGAGAGATGTGGGATATAAGTACGTTTGGCATTCAAACGGCGAAATTCTGGCAAGAAAGTCTGATGGGAGCAAGATCACAAAGATCACTTCGGAGGATGTAATAACGGGTCTGATGGGATAGTATTCTACTATTCAATTGTAAGGTATAGTGTGTTTGTTATTGTCGTTTTTCTGTTCTGTGATGGCTCTACGGGATATACAAGATGACTTAGAGAATTTAGAATACAAAACTGTTACATATGATTCTCCTTCAGACTGTTCTTCAGCAATGTCTTTGAGGGCGCCTAGTTTGAGGATTATTCACTGCAACATTAGAAGTATAGGAAAAAATTTTCAATTATTGGAATTTTTTCTGGACTCCTTTTCAGTCGACTTTGATATTATTGTTCTCTCGGAATGTTTTAGTGTTAGTAGTGTAGACCTTTTAAGAATACCTAATTTTAAGATATACTATAACGTTTGTCATTTTAATAAAAATGATGGTGTGATCTGTTATGTAAGGGTGGGTTTATTTGAAAATGTTGATATTGTTGATGTAGGTGTCACAAAATAAATAAAATTGGTTTCGAGATAAATAATATTAGTTATTTGATCAGTTGTTGCTATAAACTTCCCCTATTGAGGTAGACGAATTTATTAGAGATCTAGGCTCATATTTCAACTCAAAATTAAATGAAAAGAATGATATTGAGATTTTTGTTGGAGATATCAATATAGATATTCTGGATTCCGCGGTGGGTGGTAATATTCGTGATGAGTATTTAAATCTTTTATACTCTTTTGGGTTCAAGTCATATGTAAATGATATTACACGAAGGTGTGATTCGGGTGGCACCTGCCTTGATCATTTTTTGGTTTCAAATTTGAAAAAAAATATATTTGTTGAAGCGGGGATTATTGACTATAATATAACCGATCACTTTCCTATAGTGCTGAAAATACGACAAGTTGAAAATACTCCAGATGCGAGTAGTAATAATGATCATCAAGGGAAAAAGATTGATTTTGTTTTGCTTGAAGAGCTTCTGATGGGCTTAAATTGGGACAATGTGTATTTAGTGGGTGATATAAATTCAAAGATGAGCTTGTTTTTGGATATGGTGACGAAGTCGATTGAAAGCTCAACTAGTTTTTCAGTATAAAAAGCGTAAGATAAGAAAGCCATGGATAACAGCCGCGCTATCGGTGTCCATTTGGAACAAAAACAGTCTCTACAAAAAACTTTGGCCCGCCCAAATGACGAGAATCTTTTAAGGAGTATAAAAGTTATAGAAATAAACTAAATGAAATTGTGTCGTCTAGTAAGCTTGTTTATTATAGAAACAAAATAAAAGATGCAGGTAATGATTCTAGGAAGATGTGGAATTTATTGAGTGAGGTTTCAAATTTGAGGGATCCTAGTGCATATAGTAATATTATCGAAAAAATTAGAGTGGACAATGTCGAATCTACTAATAAACAGTATATTGCTCAAAAATTCAATGATTTTTTCGCAGGAATAGGTTCTAGGTTGAAAACATTTGTCCGTATAGATCTTTCAATTCCAACCCGCATACTCTAACTCAGGATAACTCAATTTTTTTGGAGCCTACTAACTTTAATGAAGTGAAGGGAATGATAAAGGATCTTAAAATTAGTCGTTCTGCTGGCGGGGGTGATGGTATTAGTAATGAAATACTTAAGAAATTTGTTGATATTATTGGAGGACCGTTTGTTTACATCTGTAATCGTATTCTTGGCGAAGGTGTCTTCCCGGATAGTTTGAAGATGGCAACAATAATTCCTTTACTTAAATCGGGCGATAGAGCAGATATGAATAATTACAGACCTATATCCCTTACATCGTGTATAGCCAAACTAATTGAGAAGGTCATCAAAAGAGGCTTATAAATTTTTTGATAAATATGAGGTCATTAATAGTAATCAATTTGGATTTCTAAATGGTAGATCCACCAATGACGCGATTAGGAGGGTTGTGGGCCGCGTCTACGAGCTTCTGGACCAGGGACTGTTTCCGATGGCTGTTTTTCTCGATATTACCAAGGCTTTCGATCTTGTACCTCATAAACAACTACTGTGTAAGCTTGATAGAATGGGGGTGAGAGGTGTTCCTCTGCGTCTCTTGGCGTCGTATCTTTCAGATAGATGTCAGTGCGTCCGTATAGGTCAATCTGTAAGTGATAGTCAAAATGTGAAAATGGGTGTACCACAAGGTACTGTGTTGGGTCCTTTATTGTTTCTATGTTATATAAACGACTTTCTTAGTTTGAGTGGTGTAGGTGAGATAACATCCTATGCGGACGACACGGTGCTATTGTTTAGTGGGAAAAGTTGGAACGCTACAAGGGATTTAGTCCGTAAAGGGCTGATTTTGGCAGGAAATTGGATGAACAGCAATGGTTTAATACTAAATCAGAAAAAAACTACTATTCTCCTTTTGCTAGAAGTACAGTTGGATTGCCGCATTTTAATAGTATAAGCTTTTGCATGGAATGCCAAAATCGGAAAATTGTGAAAATTGTGGATGTGGAACTCAGGTTCTCTTTCTGCAATACACTACGAAGTATTTGGGTGTATACATTGACTTTACTCTCTGATGGGTGGATCAAATAAATAACATGTGCAAAAATTGCGTCCATTCATTTATGTTTTCGTATTCTGAGTAAAGTGGCTGATACAAAAACTTTATTATCCGCCTATCACGGCTTAGTGAGTCCTATTTTGCAGTACGGTTGCATAGGTTGGGGAGGAGTATATGACAGACATCTTGATGGTTTGAGTGTAGTTCAGAAAAAAATTATTAAAACAATCTACAGAAAACCATATGATTTTTCTACTGAACTTATTTTTCAAATGAGTGGCCTGCTAAATATTAGAGAACTTTATGAAAGAGCTCTGTTGATTGATTGGTATTATGGTAAAATCAGTGTTAATCTATTATCACATAATTACGATACCAGAGGGTAGCACGCCACCTGAATTACGCCCACAAAGCATGTTTTAGAATAACACAGAGGTTTTTCACATACTATCTGAATAGAGTGTATAGTTTTCTCAACAGTCAGTTAAGAAATTCGTCTGTTTCAATACAAGTTTTTAAGAAGAGGGTTTTCAGATGGGTCCAAAGAAAGGTCTTTTATCAATATTATGTTCATTTGATATTCTGTTTGACTGGGGAGCCTGTGGGGAATTTATATTCATATTTTTATTTATATGTATGTATATTTTTATTTTTTTATGCATTATCTTCGTAATTTTTCATTTAAATGAAGCCTTTTAGGACAGCTATTCTTGGCTCGGGAAAAATTGTTGTTTATAAATTTTGTTTTGTGTCTGAGATTTAGTTTAATAAGTATATTTAGCTGAGTGTTTTACTCTGATTTTTGTTTTCACATGTGTGTTGCTAACAAGGTTTTCCTTCTGCAACACTTCTACTCTGGGTATATGTATGTCAGAAAATGGGGATGCTATTGAATGTAAAGCATTTTTCCATTACATTTTTTAAATCAAATCATTAAATCAATGGCATGCTTGGTGGTGATATCGAGTTTTGGTTGAGTGTAATTGGAAAGTGTTTCGGAAATTGCGGATTTGGTAGAATTGGTGTCGTGCCAGAATTTTTTTCACATATACAATAGTAGTATAAAAAAAATTTTGGAGGTTGAATCCAAAATCGCCTTGAACAATTGAGGCGACACCAATTATACCAAACTCCGAAACTTCCAAAACTTTTTCGAATTACACTAACCGTCAGTTCTATAAAACGAAAGATCGAAGAAAATAATATGATCCTCAAAAAAGCGGATAAATCCAATACGACCATCATCATCTCCCTAAATGAATACAATGCGAAAATGAACACTTTTCTTCGAAATACATCGACTTCCCAATTTAATTACGATTCAACTCTAAAATTCAAATCATCTTTCAAACGTTTTCCCACCGAAATTTCACCCACTCTTTTCGATAAACCAAAATTGTCCCTCACTAATATGTAACCTGGTGCACCCAAACTTCACAGGCTTACTGAAACTAACAGAGAGAATACCCCAATCTATCCAGTTTCTTACGTTAGTTCTCCATTACATTTTCAAAAGGCTTACCAATTTCGTCCACAAATATTCCGTGAAAAACTCCCTAGAACTTTCCAAGAAACTACAAAATGTCACAGTACCCACAAATGCTTTACTATTTTCTCAAGACGTCGACTATATGTACTCCAATATCCCCAGAGATGCCAACCATTAATTTTCAACATTTTCGACCGTTGACACATCAATCCTAATACCCGTAATGATTTTATTTCTCAAACTTTCTCTTCAACAAAACTATTTCCAATTTAGTAACAAATTTTTCGAACAGTCTGGAATTCTTGCTGTTGGCTCTTCTTTAAGTCCACTTCTTGCTCTCATATTCATGAGTCATATAGAAGAAAGCATTTTTCGAAATACCAGAGCTTCACAAATAATTTTTTGGTATCATTATTATTATCATTGTTGATGTTCTAGCGTGCTTCACTGATACATCAAGACAACTTGATCTTTTCGTGAATTCCATCAACAATATCCACCCAAAATTGAATTTCATGTTAGAAATAGAAAGAAACAATTGAATAAATTTTTTGTACTCAACCATTTCCCAAAAGATAATTTTTTTGCATTTGATATATTTCGGAACCCTTCTTTCACAGATATTTACATTCTTCATGACTCTTTTCACCCCTTGCAACATAAGCTAGCCATTTTCAAATCTATGGTTCAACGAGTATTTTCTTCGCCACTTTCTATTGAAAATATTAAGAAAAAAATTTTCATCATAAAAACTATCTCCGGTAATAACGGTTACCCCCCTCCAATAATATACAAAATAATTTTTGAAAAATAAATACAGCTTACAATAGTTAATACCGATAACAATAAAATCTCCCTTAACTTATTTTGGTGCAATTTCTCAGTAGGTTGAAAATCAAATGTCGAGTCACAAATTAAAAATTGCCTTCAAATCTACATGTAAGTTATCACAATTGTTTTTAATTGCCCAAGGTGAAACTCATAAATTGGACAATTCAGGAGTATACGGACTGTGTTGTCCTGATTGTAACGGTGTATACATAGGCCAAATAGGAAGAACTTTTCGCATAAGAAATAAAGAACATTACTCTTCCTTTTGTAAAAACAATACTCACTGCACTTTCGCACAGCATCGCCTAGATAAAAACCACCGCTTTCCTAGTATAGATAATCTAAACATTATTCATCGTGCCCCGAAAGGCGATATACTTAATTACCTGGAATCTCTGAAAATTTCCAAAGCTAGACACAATAGAAACAATCTTACCGTTCTTAACGGCAACACAGACCTATGTAATTCCCCAATATTTGGGATTTTCAGGTAACTATAAATGTACAGGTCAAATGAGATCCAAACTGCAGTCTATTGCTCCTAATCATGAATGTACCTCTGAATGATTATCTATATTCCAATAGTAGAAAATTGTTGATTTTTTCTTTCTCTATACAATTCATACCTGTTTTTATATATTTAAGACAAATTGTGCAACTGTATCTTAGTTTTAACTCAGAATTTGTAAACGTCTGATGATAGAAAAATCGAAATAGCTATAACGTTTGTTAATTAAATATTTTCCAACTCTTCAATAGTGTGAACTTAGACACATCCATCCACAGATTCTGACAGGGTGAATGTTGAATGTGGAATAGAGTGAATGTGCGCTACGTTTCCAAATCTAAAATAGTACTCCTTCTTCTTCAGGGATGATTTTAGAATACATAGCGACTACTTGACTGTT
Organism: Cryptolaemus montrouzieri; assembly: GCA_013387265.2. Classification (NCBI taxonomy): domain Eukaryota; kingdom Metazoa; phylum Arthropoda; class Insecta; order Coleoptera; family Coccinellidae; genus Cryptolaemus; species Cryptolaemus montrouzieri. Next base: position 16,852,113 of record JABFTP020000165.1, read on the forward strand.
AAATATGGATAGGTAGTCCAGTGCAGGGGTGACATGTATAAATAATTTTCGAAGTAACTAGTTTAGTAAATACCAAATGATTCGATTGGTCAATGAATGAAGTAACGAAGAACAAATTCCTCCATATAATTCATATAATTGCGTGAGTTTTGTCAAAGAAATAGAACATAAGCCTTACAGGATCGTACATGAGATGCAAAATTTCAGAACATTCATAGAAGAAAACGCACTATTTCTTTCAAACTAAGACTACTACCAGAAAGAGCTTACTCCTCGAAATAGAACATATGCTGAGGATACCGATCGATGTTTTATAAAGAGTTGACAAACCGCAAAGGACCGTACAAGAGCGGAAAACTATCTGAACATTCATAGAACAAAATACTCTATCTCATTCAAACTACGGAGAGTAACTCCATGAGCTTCGGCCTAAAAAAAGAAAATATATAGGCACTTCCAATCAATATTACAAAAAAGTTGACAAAGCCTACAGGATCGTACAAGAGCAGAAAACTATTTGGACATTTATAAAACAAAATGCTCTATTTAATTCAAACTACTGCGAGTACCACCATAAGTTGAGGACTGGAAATAGAATATATACCGAGAGTTCTAATCAAGTTTTCAAAATAAGTTGAAAACCGTACAGGACTGTACAAGATCGGAAAACTATCTGGACATTCAAAGAACAAAATGCTTCATTCATTTCAAACTACGGCAACTGCCATTTTGAGCTCAGTCATTTGGGTTGACAAACCGTGCAGGATCGTACAGAAGTGGTAAATTGTATCAGCATTCCTAGAATGCACTATACCTTTCAAACTTTCGAATTTTTTAAATGGGAAAGAGCTTATGCATAGGTTCTTCGAAAATATATTCAGATTTTACAAATCAATAGAAGCTAAAAAATCATCTTTGGTAATTCATGTTATGAATTAGTGAAGAAATGTCGTTTCAATATCAAAAATTAAAAACAAATTCGCAAACCTCCGTGCTAGAGTAGGATTTCCCTGGAGAACGAAATAGAGCAGCCGATATTCGGAGCAAATCGGGAGTCATCAGTTCCGGAATCAACTGATTCATTAAATTCATTATATCGTCGAATTGTTCGTTTTATGAATACTTAATAACCATATGTTTCGTGTTGTGTTGATTGAACAACAAATCTTCAAGCATTTCATAATTTGTCTTATAAGATGAAAAAAGTCTCTGTCATAGAGAAGGTTCCGGATAAATCTTAGGTACTTATACGTTACCTTTTCAGTATCCTGGATTCGTATGTGGAAGTATTTTTCATCGATTTATTCAATTCATCACTGATCTGGCACAGGGATTGATAGTTTGTAACGAGGGCAACCTTTTTGGTAATAATTGAAACTGATTTCATTTTTTCTCTTCGATTAAAACAAATACTTTCTATACTACTGATGTCACCATGTATTTTGTGTTGTGAGTTTTTAACACAGATTCTCTTTAGATCTCAAAATTTGCCCTTATTAGGTAAAAATACTATGTACTCTGTCATAGAGGAGATTCTGAATCAAGATTATATGCTTGCACGTTTCCATTTCAGCATCCTGATTTTATATGTGGGAATGTTTCAAATGTTACTCGTGGTTCGCATTGCATTTTCAAATTCATCGTTGATCTAGCAGCTTGGTTTCAATCAATTAATGGAAATGATGCAATTTTTTGGTCGAATAGTTCGTATAGCTTCTATCCTTCAGATATCACATAATTCATTCTTCAATGCATTTTGCTTCACTCTTTGTACATTGCTCTTGCTTAAGTTTATATTCTTAATCGAAAAAAATATAGACATAGAAAACAATTATCGCAGAATTAAAAATTCAATTATATGTTTATATGTCAACAGTTATTCACATATAATTCAAAGACTTTCGACACAGATTCTCAGTCCCTAGAGTTTCGAGAATGCACATTATACATAAGATTAGGGATACATTTAACATTATGTACATGTTTTATTTAAAGAAAAAACCATTTCAACACATTGAAGTCGAATAATGATCATAAATTTTATCAAGTATCAATTTTTGATAACTTTCATTCTTACCTTTCAAATTATAATAATTTTTAATTAAATTTTCAACATGATGTCAACACTCTCGCATCTGTTGATATTTATACATTTTGATTTGAAATCTTGTAGTTTTCGAAATATTTCGATAAGGATGTTTTACTATGCTATATTTGCTGAGATCATCATAAGATAAGTCATAAGATGACTAATAATATGTTTGGCATTAGGAAACATTAGCAAGGAAAATATTCCAGGTTGTGAAGTTGATTGATAAAGTTAATCATTTTTCTCTCGCCGAAAAATAGATATAGTCGAAAAATGGATTCAAGATATTTGCGTAGGAAAAGAACAACCTCTAGTCACGGCATGACTATCAAACTTAGAAACACAGACTGAAAAATACTGGTCAAATAATATATCTTCTTATGGATAAAATTATTTTTCATCTCTCAATTCGAGAATGTTATCTTTAAATATATATCACAATATTTTCGTAAATATTACTGGCATTGATATATTCACAAATAATGGTTAAATGAACCCGATATATTTAGCTTAAGAGCTTTTTCATTATGACAGAATGAACGGCAATAGATATAGAATTGTGAACTGCACTGTTTACATTCCACACGACTATTAATTAATGATAATATTTTCTATATTTCAGCCAAAGCTCATGGTGGTACTCGCCTCAGTTTGAATGAACTAGAGCATTTTGTTTTCTGAATGTCCAGATAGTATTCTGCTCTTGTACGGTCCTGTAGGACCTGTCAACTTTTTCTGAAATATTGATTAGAAGTGCCTGTATATTTTCTATTTTTCGGCAGAAGCTCATGGTGGTACTCGCCGTAGTTTGAATGAAATAGACCATTTTGTTCTATGAATGTCCAGATAGTTTTCTGCTCTTGTACGGTCCTGTACGGTTTGTCAACTCTTTAAGAAATATGGCTTGGAAGTGCCTGTATATTTTCTATATTTAGGCCGAAGCTCATGGTGGTACCCGAGGCAGTTTGAATAAAATAGAGCATCTTGTTCTATGGATGTCCAGATAGTTTTCCGCTATTGTACGGCCTTTACAGTTTGGCAATTCTTTTGGAAATATTAATTGGAAGTGCCCGTATATGTTCTTTATTTCGGATGACGCTCTTGGTGGTACTCGCCGTAGTTTGAATGAAATAGAGCATTTTGTTGATTGAATGTCCAGATAGTTTTCTGCTCATGTGCGGTCCTGTACGGATTATCAACTATTTTCGAAATATAGATTGGAAGTGCTATATATTTTCTATTCTTAGGCCTAAGGTCGTGTTGGTACTCGCCGTGGTTTGAATGAAACAAGCATTTTGTTCTATGAATGTCCAGATAGTTTTCTGCTCTTCTACGGTCTAGTACGGCTTGTTATCTGTTTTTGAAATATTGATTGAAAGTGCCTGTATATTTTCTATTCTTGAGCTGAAGCTCATGATGGTACTCGCCGTAGTTTGAATAAAGTAGAGCAGTTAGTTCTGTGGATGTCCATATAGTTTTTCGCTCTTTTATGGTCCTGTATGGTTTGTCAACTCTTTTTGAAATATTGATTAGAAGTGTCTGTATATTTTTGAAAACTGGCCGAATCTCATGGTGGTACTCTCCGTAGTTTGAATAAAATAGAGCATTTTGTTTTATGGATGCCCAGGTAGGTTTCCGCTGTTGTACGGTCCTGTACGGTTTGTCAACTCTTTTTGAAATAGTTAATAAAACTCTCGGTATATGATCTATTCCAAGGCTTAAGCTCCTGGTGGTACTTGCCGTATTTTGAATGAAATACAGCATTTTGTTCTATGCATGTCCAGATAGTTTTCCGTTCTGGTACGTTCCTGTACGGTTTGCCAACACTTTTTCAAATAAGGATTGGAAGTGCCTGTATACTTTCTTTTTTCAAGCTGAAGCTCATGGTGGTACTCGCCGTAGTTTGAATGAGATAGAGTATTTTGTTCCATGAATGTCCAGATAGTTTTCCGCTCTTGTACGGTCCTGTACGGTTTGTCAACTGTTTATAAAACATCGATTGGTACTCTCTGCATATGTTCTATTTTGAGTCGTAAGCTCTTTGTGGCACTCGTCTTAGATTGAAATAAATAGTGCATTTTGTTTTATGAATGTTCTGACATTTTGCAGCTCATGTACTATCCTGTAAGTTTTATATTATATTTATTTGCCAAAACTCACGCTATTATATGAATGGTATGGAGAAATTTGTTCTTCGTTATTTCACCGACCAATCAAGTCATTTGGTTTTTACTGAACCAGTTACTTCGAATATTATTTATACAAGCCACCCTTGCCGTAATGACTACCTATCCACATTTATCAGTCAAGTCGTCGTTAAGTATTCTGAAATCATCCCTGAAGAAGGAGAAATATTTAAGATGTTGCAACGAAGCGCATAGTATTCACTCTATCCCACATTCAACATTTACCATTTCAGAATCTGTGGATGGAAAAGTGTGGATACGTTTAAACTAATAAACTATTTTTGTGTATTTTTTACAAAGTGGACCAAAATCACTATATGATGATCGAATATCACATAGTAACGGCAGACTAAATATCATCACTGAAAAGTTGTCTGTAGGGTATGCTGATTACGTCTCTGATAGAATGGTTAACATGAAGGTCCACAACCATACGTCTTTGGATTCATAGTCGTGAATCATGCTGTACGTTATGCTCGATGACAAGAAGATGAAAATTGGGATCAAGAGAGATTGGCTGCACTTGTTTATGTCGATTCCAAAAGAGTTCGAATATAGAGGGAAACTGGAGCCATCTACAGTATGTTCGAAGAATTTTTTCACAGACAAGCTAATAAGAGATCTTTTGCAGGAAGATTTATGTTGTTGGAAGAATATAATCGATGTTCTTTATGGCCATTCAACACCTAAATCTCATAAAATATGTGAGGAATATTCTAGAAAGAAATCTTCGGGAAAAAACTTCATTCAATAAAAAAGAAGCTTTGATTGGAAGTCCAAGAGGCAGAGAAAGAGTTAAGCTAATACATCTATAATTTAATATTGATTATGCCAAGACATTGCAAAAAAGTCACCGATAGTACAGGTTTACTTTCTGGATAGTGACAAATAGAAATTTTTATGAAACTCTATTATGTTCACAGTAAAGTGAAGTGTACTGGTTAAGAAAATAATACCGATTTGTTTGAACAGCTCAAGCCTCAAATTTGAATGCAGTTTAGAAATGATTACCAAAGCACGACTTTGTATACTCCTTATTGGAAACAGTGACTGTAGAGGAGAGAAATATTTTCAGGAAATTTACTTTCGTGAGTTGCCTATACTAGATCCCGACAAAAATTATTGGTGAAGGTAGCAATCATTAGTATGCCCACTTCACTGGGTAACGTTCTTCCATTGTGTAAATCTCCTGAAGTAACTTTTCATTACTCTTCTCACTTTAATAATATTGTCAGGAAATTGATTCAAATGAGCATGTATATGACGTAGTTGTTGCACTCTCGATGTTTTCACTTAATAAACATATCGTCGATGAAGTATCGGTTTCTCGAAATACATGAGGATTTGTATCACTCTAAAATCTGCACTTGTACCTGTTAACCCATTCATGAAATGAAAAAAGTACATTCGTCAGAAAACCTAACACTGTACAAGAAATGGGGGCCACAAGTCTGCGGAACTTTGACCTTCTATCGAAATAGTCATCACTTACTTCATGAATTAATTCAATTTTGTACGGATAAAACTGTAAAATTCTTGAATCATTAGATTAGCTATTGCCAAATGCTGCTGGAATTTGTCGCATAAATTGCGTGATTGGTACAAATTGAAAATGTCTCAAAATCGCCACAGTTGCAGCTGAGAATGTGGAAATATTCTTTACGTAATTTAAGTAGTGCGCGAGATATGGTAATTTGCACAAATTCCGGAGAATTAAAAATTCCGAAATAACTCGAAAAAAAAATGATAACAGAAATTGGTGTTCACCAATTAAGTTTCCTCAAAAATCAAAATCGAGAAATGGGGGTCATTTATATCCATCTGCAATCGTTCACATAGCTGCCCCTCAATATTATCGAATTTCGGACGCCCTGTACTAGTTGAAACCCTAGTGATATATACTTTCCCCTTGATTGAGAGTTGCTTAAAAAAACTCAAGAAGAAGAGATTCTACACAAATTCTAGTGTGAGTTTTGGAATGAACACGATAAAATGCACTAAGTATGATAATATTATTCCTGTGAAATTTTATGAAGTAGATATTTGTTCGGCAGTGATGATTGTATATCTTTCTTTTTGTTGATACTAATTTAAGAAATACCAAGACAGTCACCATAATTTGACTACTCATAATGCCCTAATAAATTACGATAATTTTTGAAAGCCTTCTGCTCTTCACAATAATCCATGTCACGATCGAAACGCATTATATCCCGCACGTCATAAAAAACGGAATACTAAAGATGAAATGAGCCGTGAAACTTAAAGCGCCCTTAGGGACAAGAATATCGATAAGTTAACAAACCATTTACAATCGGAAATAACGCGGCCAAAATATCACGAACGCCGAAATGAGGATAAAAAGTGGCTTCGAGGATAAACGTATGCTCAACTTTTCGCGAAGTTTCCAACAGAAGATTTCTACTCAGCAAATCGCAATGCGTGAAGCTGAACGAGTTTTTTCGCTTTCGGCGGATATTCTATTCGTGGAGTTCTCAGACATTTCGAATTTGAGTTAATTACGAGAAAGAATTTGAATGAAATTTATTTTTGTGTTCAAATATGAACGAGGTAAATTATGTTATTTTGTTTTATTTCATTTTGTTATCGTAGATTCATAATTTCAGATATTCTCCAATGCACATGAACCCAAGGATCAATTTCTGGTGAAAATTGATACAATTTCGAGGAACTAAAATGTCCAACTTACTTGCGATCGAACTCACATAATTTTTCGAGCCAGAGTTGGTGGGAATATAGCACTCTTTCCGATACTGTTTTTTTCTCAGGAACGAAATGTAAAATTGAATTGGAAGTAACTTCGATGAGCGTTTTGTTGCTGTCTCGATTCTTGGCGGTTTTTAGGATATACACACCACAAAAATTGTCGCATCACCTGGTATTCTGAATTCCACAATCGATTAAGCAGCGCGATCGCAGTTTCTTTGTCAACATATGTTTTTGGACATATAAGGGGAAAAAAAATCTTGTCTATGTAGAAGCATTTGTTTTCATATGATCTCAAACACGTCTGAAACAAGAATGACTTTATTTAACTATCATTGTTCATTTAATCTATCTTCAGTTTCCACGCTAAATTAATGCGAAGTTTCTGTGTTTCTTGTTGATTTTCGAATGTTTGAATTTGATGCTGAACGTCCTGGACGCTATTTGAGTGATCATGAATTGGTAAGAATAGTAACACTTCTAGAGGTGGAACTCAGTGACTCAGGAATACATCCAAGTTTTGTTTGTGGAGCTTTCGAGACGCACACTGGCAGTAATTAGGGCCCGGGGAGGAAACACTCGATTTTGAAAATGATTAGTAACCATTCGATGCTAGTTAATTGGCCTCTTCGTGAATGTTTGACGATGGTAAAATTTTTTAATTTTTAATAAACTCAGAAATTGTTGATATTTTTCATCAGGAACTCATCTCTTTTGGATGATATCTCCTTATTTTACACTTCAGAAAGTTACCAAGCGACTCATGAATGACCAACCTGAAAGTTTATATAGTATTGTCGTAAAAGTAGGGTAATGCGAAAATTTTTGTGAGTAGTGTATTATTAGATAATTTTTATTGACGATTTCAATCCCGTGATGAAAACTCCTTTCTCAGCTCTAGTTTAAAAGGTTTGTATCATCACCCATTTGACAACAAAACACAATTTCTCTGAAATTTATTTCATTTTATTTAATTATTGAATTGAAAAAGACATTCTTCTGTAAGATTTTCTTGCAGATGTTGTAGTCAGTGAGCTGTTCTGAATGATCCAATAGTAGTTTGCCATAATGCGTGCGTTCCAGTAACCTTGATAGAGTTCCTCCATAGTCCAAAGATTCAGGTGAAATCGCTTGGCCTGTTCTTCATTTAGATCCTTAGGATTATCAAGAATATAGTGCTAGTTGATTGATTTCTTCGCGAATGTTTGAAGATGGTAGAATTTTTTTAATTTTTCATTAACTCGAAAATTGTTGATATTTTCCATCATATACTAATCCCTTTTGAATGATATTTTCTTATTTTACACTTGTGAAAGTTACCAAGGCTCTTGAATGACCAACTTAAAAGTTTATATAGTATTGTCGTAAGAGTTGGGTTAGGTTAGATTTCTGTGAGGAGTGTATACTCCCTTGATTGGGTTCAAACTTTGCCGAAAAATATTATATCAAACGTCTTGGAGATGCAGTTAGTCAAATTTCTTGGGTGGATAAACAGCGTACATCTGTTTGGAGAGATTGAATTTTTGCATTTTTACTGAATTATCGTCTGCATGGTCAGGACGGACTTTCGCTATATTTTTGTTTTTTGTGAGTTCAGAGAAAATAGGTTTTTCAGTTTATATTGGAAATGAGAACTAGACAGGATTCGGTTAGAAGGGGATATTTTTCTGCAATCTGTGGTTCGTCAAATATCGTCTGCCTAATGAAAATGAACCCACTTTTTGAATAATACAAATGAATCTGATGGAAACTTTCTGGAAGAAACCTTTTTTGAATAGAATACATAATTGTGTAATCATTTTTTGCCAACAATAGGGTAAACCACTAAAAATTGAAAAGAATTTAAAGTACAAGAATAATTTCTATACTCTGAACAGGAACGGTAAAGTTTGATTTGAAAATCAATATCATTGTACAGGGTGGACAGATTTCAACGCTTCAGTACATCAGATTCATGAAATATTGAGGAAAATAGCCCCCCTTCCACGTGTTCCTTCCACTCAAGCTACTTTATGGGTAATTGTTTTGCACTTTTTACGTAGAATTGAACTATGTACAGAAATACTTTTTAGTCCAACGGGTTTCGAGATAAAACGCAACTTGAATGAGAGGCGCACCACATAAAAGAATATTCAATAAATTGAGGAAAAACCTCATGCACCATTCAACGTCCCAAGAAAAAAAGATTATTAAATAGTTGTTCGAGCAGATGCAACAATTTTTAAAATTGGTAGTAAAACTGCCATCGATTTCGAACAGACAAATTAAAATAGTCGCCCTCTCAGAAAATAGATATAAACCTGATAAAATGGGAAGATTTTGCTGTCAGATTTCCAATGTTTCGATATTCGTTCACATCAATATTGATGAAATATTCAATCGTCAAAATGAGCATTGGTGGTCGGATTTAAACGAACATCGTCATAATAATTATCAACGTCAAAATCGATATGTTGTTCATTGAAATATAGTCGCATATAAGCGGACGTGATTTCTGTTGAAAATCTTCGCAGTTAAATATATCATGAAATTGCAAATAACAATATAATCCGTAGATATTTCAATGAACTGTCTATTGCTAAACAATAAATATCTCTTTTCTACATGATGGAGTTCTATCTTATCAAACTGTGGCCGTTGCTTATTTACTTGACTTGAATTTTGGCAATAAATCGATTGGAACTAAGGGGGCAGTAAAATTGCCAGTTCGTTTTCCTAGTCTCCGGGTCGTATTTTTGTATCGAGCGTACAGTATACCGCATTCGAGTGAATTCACAATCGCTATACTAGCCGAGATGTCTGCCTCAAAGCTCAAAGACTCTACTCAAAGCGAGCGGTCGATATACCGATCCATCTTCGGGCTAACGTAGACTTGATAAAAATCCCGCTAAAGTTTTCAGTTCTGCATTCCGTTTTCGATTTCAATTGAGTTATTCCAATTCAATAAAAGATATAATGGAGTGGCCAGAAAATTATACGTATCACATGGTCAATTCGAGTGAAATAAGAAAAAACTTCTAAACGAAGCACGAAGAAGAGGTGGGTAAGAGGGCAAAATTCAATTATCTTTATAACCTTTGAAACAAACAGCAAACGTTCAGCTCAATTTAGTCTGGGTTGGTTGAAATTTCTATAGGTGCTTCGTTTTAGCTTTCTGAGTCCAAGTGATTTCTCGTATAAACTTGAGGAAGCGAATGAATCTCACATTTCTATCTTGCTTTTTGATCATCATATGAAATATAACGTAAACTCTACTTTTGACAAATCAATTACCTACTATGAAGTGACATGGAAATGTGAATATCTATATGTTCTTTCATTGGACACCTACCATGTTCATGAGAAATTTGAAATGTGTTGAAAGTTTTCATGAAAAATAACTTAACTACGTCGAGGTTACTTCTTGAATTTTCAAATACCTAATGCCATTTGGAGTTATCAGGGTTTCTCCATAAAATCGGGTGTTTGAGGTTTATTCCTAAAATAATGCATTTCTTTCAGCAAAGGGTTACTGATCTGGAACTAAAATCAAAAAATACATGGTATATCCCTCGGACCACAATTACAGCAATCCAAGAAGCTAGACAGCACGTATTCAAAAGATTATATCATTGTCAGTTCAAAACAAAAATTAATAAATTGAAAAAAGTCCGAAAGAAAGAACATCCTTCTAAAAATATAAATTGTCCAGCAGTATTGCAAGTTATTCTTAAGAAACAATAATTTCCTTCGAGAACAAGACTGAAGCATATTGACACTCTGCTAAAATAATGGCCATGCATAATCACTTTGTAGTGTAGCCACTTTAACAAAAAGACGAATTGGGGAAGAAACAAAAAGAGAAATTCTTCTCTTTTTTGAAAAAGGACATTCTGTTGCAACAGCTTATAATTGTTTCTGCTTTAGTAAAATGGAAGAGCTAGGTGACAAATATGATGACGTTGTATGCGATAGATACTATTTTCCATGTGAAGAAGATTCTTCAAATATGTGGAAATCTCACTTTAAACGCCAATATGGAGATAGATCAAGTGAAAACATTAATTTTTACGCTCGAAGAGAATCTTAAACAATCCATCGATACAGTTTATAAGATAACACATAATGAAGACGACTAGTGTTGCATTATGCTTCCCAATAATGCAACGTGCTGTAAGACACCTATTTGAGTCATCAGAAATATTATTCTTAGATGCTGCAAGTATTTGCGATGTGCAAAATTAAAGTTGTATTTCTTTGCAACTCAATCGCCTGCTGGGGGTATACCGTTAGGATGCATAATTACAAACAGCCAGAAAGCCACCATTTTTGATCATGCTCTGAAAGACTTGATCGAAATAATGCCTTTCAAACTTTTTCCATCAGTCATTATGACAGATGATGATTTAGTAGAACAACATATTTTACAAAAATATTGGCCTAGATCCACTTTACTTCTTTGCAGTTTTTATGTTATGAAAGCCGTATGGAAATTGTTGCAGCTCGCTAAAAATGAAATCAAAAAAGAAGAAATTTACTTATGTCAAAAACGGAAGCATGCGTGGCAAAAAACGAAGAGTTATTTTACCAAAACCATAAATATCCACAATATAAAAAATACGTTGACAATAGGATTGAAAGAATTCATGTGTGGTGATTGTATTATCGACAGTCATTAATGATACGTGGAGCTGATACAAATAACTACGTCGCAGTAATGTTTCGTCTATTCAAAGATATTTCCCTCGAAAGAACAAAAGCATATAACCTAACACAGTTAACTGTTTTCGTTATAAGTAGCTTCGATAGTTATTATAACCAAAGATTGATTGATTTGATAATGAATAAGATGAGCAACTCAACGTTCAATCGTTTATCTCCCAATGCAAGAGATGTATTGCCAATTCAAATAACAGAATTGGGAGAAATGCAGTACCATGTCCTGAGCAGTTATCAAGAAGGAGCGATCTACTTTGTGGATATAAAGGGTTATATATGTACCTATCCCATCGGAATCGGCGGAAAAAATGCAAGCATTATTCTACAATAATAAAAGAATACAACTTAACGAACGCTTGCAATACTCTGTCACTTGAAAGTTAGAAAATCCTAAGCCAATTGAATATATCGACGACAGTACAAATATTCCGTACACAAGAACTGGTGATCCAGTTATAGAACCTCCTGGTGATAGCGATAATATAAAACAAGATTTTCAAAGATCAATGCGGAGTGATTAACAAATTCGAAAAGTAATCCAGTATGATTTACTCCAGCGGTTCGAAAATTCATGACAAATTACGCAAGAAATATCAATAGTAGTTCAACACTGACGAGTGCCTCTTTTAAATTTGTTCACTTGCCACGATCTCTGACAGTAGGTTCGAGAAATGTTATGAAAAGGAGGATAAAAATTGCAGTTCAGCCAAATTCTGTTTGTCGAAGAAAGGTGAAAATAACTGGTAGAAGACAAATGCAGGCAGGAAGACCAAAGAAGTCTAAAGCTCCTCATTCTCTCAAAATATGTGTGAATAATAATATTGGACTGGGCGAGAATAAATTTGCGAAATGATATTCATTTCAAAAACACTGTAATTGCACAGATGTTTTGTAAGTATTATGGTATTCACAATTGTTTTCTTCAGCTACTTGTCTGTTTTTATAAATACATTCTAAAATTTCAGTCGTAATAAATATATTTTCAGTTTAGAAGTGGAACATGAATTTGTTTTGTTAAATATTCATTTTTTCACCTATAATTCCTTTCTGTCCCACTGATAGTTACTATTAGTGAAGTTCGGAACTTCAGTCAAATCGAGCGTACGGTATCCCGATTGATAGTCGGCTTTCCGCTCGCTCGATACCTGCCGAACTCGGGTCACCCGAATGCGGTATACTGTACGCTCGGTAAAAATATGCCTCCGGGTCTGTCACAGCTGGAATTTTTACTTTGAATATGAATATACCAAAGATCTGTTAAATTGAGGAGCTAGTCATAATATTGAAGAGTTGAAATAAAATTTCGAACATTGTTTGGTTCGGTGACCAATATTCATTGCGTTTCGAAGAATCTTCAGGCATTATGAATTAGGCATACAGTGTAATGACAATACATTTGAAGACCTACATTGATCATTTCTATTCAATGTCATTACATAGAATATCTTGTTAGATATTTGCTTTAAAATATCGATAGTATGGTACTTTTAGAAAAGAATACCAGGAAGGTTTGGATAGAACATATTGGCACTGTTTGCGGATATAATTCCTCACGCAAAAAACATAAGGAAAAGAGGTTCATTTTCCTCTATTAACAAAATTTCACATAGCTGCAGTACTAAAACGTGCAAACTTGTCCAGCCGGATCAAAAAGTTGGAAAAACTGTCACTAAGTCTTTTGTTCTTTTTCAATCAATTCAAATTATCAGGGAGATATCACCATCAATAGATGAATGTTATCCTTCAGATTGAACCTTCCTGATTGTGGTTTTCGTTCTAAATTGAAAATCTTTCCAGATAATATATTTGAATACCGTTTAAAGCCTTTTGGTGATTCACCATATAACTTTATCAGATTGTAATGAAATTCGAAAATTCCTTCAATAATATAGGCCTTGAAAGCTGCTCTCTTCTGGAAAATTATTCGATGATTATTTCCTAGACAGAAAACTCATTAGTGAGCAGTCCTGCTGTAAGAGTTGATGTTATATACTTTTTGCTTCAAACAACAATTGATCTATCTTTATGATTATTTAAATAAATAATTTTACTTGTTTTGAGTCTGTTCAGTTCAGCCCGAAATGTTTCAGTTTTCCGTTGATAGAGTTATACGATACTTTTTGTTTTTTAGAGTATTCACTCTACTCAATTCTACATACAAACAGGTGATATATAAGTTAGGTGAAATTGTCAGTTACTCTTATATGGCACCAGTAAAATAAATTATCTTTTTATAGACTGATCAACGTTCGACATTTATCTACACAAGACGTAGTCTCGAAGAAATCATCTTTTCCGTTGATGAAAAATATTTTATATTTCCCATTAGACCGCTTCCACTCCTACTTCAAATCCCTAATCTAATCCAGTTGACGATGTCGACACAAGAGACTTAATTCGGAGGATAAGAAGATCCCATTTGAAAATCGTAAAATCGTAATGGGGTTTTCTTTCAACGAAAGGCTCACGAGGACCCGAATCGACTTCTTTCAAGGTGTACGTCTCTGAGAAATTGTACATTTAAAAATGGACCCATAAGGATTTTCGACAAAGCAAGGTAATACTTCTTTGATAACGGTGGCGACTGTCATTGCCCGTCTCTATAATCAAAACGACTACCAGAACATAAAGACATTTCGCTTAGATGTACAGGGTGTATTATATTTTAGTATAGCGTTTAAGTGAGATACTACAAAGGTGAATTTGGATAAGCTAGGAGGAGTTTTTTCATCCTTTCCAAATATATATAACAAACCTAGTATACAGGGTACAGGGTACAGGTCCCAAGTTGAGTGGCCTATCAGTCGTTTATGGAGAACTGATAATGCTATCGTTCTGAAATTTTTGTCGTTGATTCAGCTAGTCCGAAAATTCATTTCTGAACTATTTTTCACCTCAATGGCACTTCCGGTTGTACCGGAAATCTATACCAAGTTTGTAATTTAATATAGAATACCCTGTATATTGAAGACTAGTTCGATAACACTTGTGATTCCAATTATAAATACATAAGTCTAGCTTGCTTCGTTCATGATTTTCCCAGTTTTACTTGAAAATTATCGATTCTTTGCTATATGAAAAAACTGATATCTCCGAGAACGGTGTGAACTACCAAAATAATAAAAAATGTCTTGTAAACAAGAAATCATGCAGGACAACTCATATCTGACTGAATGTCAGTCAGTACACAAAATGCTCTTTTTTATGTCCCACATTTCCAAACGAAAAAACATCAAAAACTACGTTTCTTCAAATTGTAACCCATACGTTTTTCAATTCATTTGATTCGCAGTAAAAAACTAAAAAAGTTCTCTATACATACCCTGTACCTGAGATTTCAAGATTTCAAGATATGGCGAAAAAACGAATTTTACGTACCTACCTAAAGTTGGCAAACGCGGCACGTTCATAGACAGTTCCCAGAATATTAACAAATGACTGTCCTTTTGTTATTGGATAATTGATAAATTAGGAGAATATGCGAAACTGTAGTTGTTGTCAAATTTCCAAAACCAAATTGAAAAATTTCGAAACGAATTAAACTCTTTCTTCCTAAATTTCATAATAATTGTTCAAAGTGATGACCATTCACTTCTAGACATAGTTCTACACGACGCAAAACACCCTATGATGTGGCTCGCCTCAAATCCTCCTAATTCAGCTGCATGAAAGCATTTCAGTCTATTATGCAAATCATATCTTGAAGTCACAGATTCAAAATAAATTTCATCTTTCAAGGCTCCCCAAAGATGAAAATCCATAGGCACTAGGTCAAGTGACCTTGGAGGCCACAAAGACGGATCGTTCGTTCCAATCCATCTATCTTCGAACATATCAGTGTAAACTCGATAATTTTCGTTTGTGCGATGAGCTGGCGCTCCATCGAGTTGGCACCAACACTTGATTCAGCTACTGATTAAGTGTCAACGAAGTTCACCATTTGAGTTTTCATCATAAATAAAATAAAAAATTTGATGTCCTTCAAAGGTGCAAACACCTTAATTTATTTTGAGGATTTCTTTCACTTGTAATATTAGGATTTTGGTTGCGTTATTCCGGTTAGAAACCTCCTCATTAGAAAATTCGTCGTCATCCGTCCAGGTAATTCTTTTGTGAAAATCGGGATCTTCTTTTGTTCTGAGAAGATGGATCCCACAGAGTTCTATTCGGAGCTGTGAGTCGCCAGCTTGTAGAGTTTGAACCAATGAAAATTTATAAGGGTGCAGTTTATGTTTTTTTAGAATTCTGTGAATATTACTATGAGGTGAACTCAGATCACGCTCTGCTATTGCCAATGATACATGTGGATTAACATCAAAATGGGCGAAAACGGCCATTTCATTGTTCTCTTTGTTGACTACAGGGGATGTAAATGATGTCTTATTCTGGACCGTTCCAGTTGAGAGAAAAATTGTAACGTATCTTCTGAATTTTGTAGCTGTTATAGACGGCATATTTTGATATAATTAGTTAAATCTTCTACAAGTTCTTTTCACATTCCATCTCTCATCTCCATGAATGCAAAATAAATTAAGTACTTTCTAATTTGTGCAGCTAGCCATTCTGTTCGAATTAATTCGACTGATAGTTAAAACCATAGTAGTTTGTTATCTATGTTCAGGAACCTGTCTATGCTTTGGGATGTCTATGCCGGTTTAGGAATCTAAGCCGCCCTTGCCAACTTTAGGTAGGTACGTGAAATTCGTTTTTCTGCCATAACTGGAGAACTTGAAATCTCAGGAACAGGCTATGTATAGTTTAGTTTTTATACGGCAAATCTGATGAATTGAAGAAGGATATATATTTCAATTTGAAAAAACGTAGTTTTCGATGTTTCTTCGTTTCAAAATGTGAGGCGGAAAGAAGAGCAGTCTGTATACTGAATCAGATTCAGACGGATATGAGTTATGTCCCGCACAGTTGCTTGCAAAACAATTTTCGGTATTTTAGTAGCTCACGCCGTTCTCGAGATATATCACTTTTTTAAGAAGCAAAAAATTGATAATTTTCAAGTAAAACTAGGATATTTCATTATCGAAACAAGTTAGACTTGAGTGTTAGATGTATTGGAATTTGCACTAATAAGTATTATCGAACCAATTATAAATATTCAGGGTATTCAATATTAATTAACAAATTGGTGTGCACTTCCGGTATCATAGGATGTGCCATTGATGTGAAAATATTTCAGGAATAGAGTTTCGGACAAGCTTGATCAACTACCGAAATTTCAGAACGATAGCATTATTAGTTCTCCATGAACGTCAAATAGGCCACTCAACTTGGGATACCCAGTATATTTATTTTCAAAAATGTGAATTTTTCTACAAATGAAAGTTCTTTGAACATTCTGTGGTTTCACCAAGTATACTGGTGGGAATTCACATAAAATATACCAAATGTTCGCAATTCTATTCTTACAGCAATGAATATTAAAATTAAACCATTATTCAACTTGTAGTTTTAATTCACAAATGATTAGCTGAAAACTTTTCGATCGAAAAAAGTTCAAAAATTTTGAAACATTTGACATGTACATTGCTACGTTCGAGGTGGGTATGATTCTGATGCAGCTTCAGAAAATTATTCTATTCGTTTTCCTGACAGGAGACTACGTAACAAATTTATATTCCAAAGATTGAAACAGACTTTCATGAAGACTGGTTGAGACGAAAAATTACGAAGAACAAGATAATGCCTTGTTAAAATGGATATTTTGTGAATCATTCAATTTCATGTAGGTACCTTGAAGCTTAAAATGCGGTATCAAAATCTAAGCATTTGCCAAACCTCAAGAAAAATAAGTTTCAACCTTATAAGATGAGAAAATTTCATTTGCTACAGGCCAGGGGACGAATTGAATTTTACCGATGGTACTAGAAAAAGTCTAGGACAAAATCCCGAATTCCACTAGTATCCCATACAGTGTGTACATAATAGTATGCCACATCTTAAGGGGGTAAATCTAGGTGCAATTATAAGAAAACAAAGTTCATATAAACATAGGTCCGCATAAGCTTCAATATAGGGCTACAGGGTGTTGAAATTTCCAGAAAAAAAAATTTTTTTCCTTCGAAACTCCTGCAGTTTTTGAAATATTCAGCCCAAATTTTTAATACAAGCTATTTATTATTAAATTATCGATAAGTTTTAAGACTTTTGAAGTTAATGCTGTAAGCAAAAATGGCTAATTTTACTAACGCCGAATTGGCTGATATCCATTACATGTACAGTCTGGCTGACGGAAACACTACAGAAGCTAGGCGATCATATCAGGTGCGCTTTCCAAATCGAGTAACACCAGACAGGCAAACATATCAAATATCCACAGAAGTTTGAAGGAAACTAGTACTTTCACTGCAAATAATCGATTAAAAGGAGCAACTCAAACAATGAGAACTCCAGATGTTGAGGAAGCAGATTTGTATTGTATTGATTTGAATCCTCATATGTGAGTACAAGTAAAATTGGAAATCAGTTGAATATTTCACATGTTCTAGTTTCTAGGATTCTCCACGACTTTTTATTGTACCCGTTTAATATTCAACGCGTCCAAACACTACTTCATCGAGATTTTCCTTCAACACTGAATTTCTGCTGATGGTTATTAGATAAAATTAGAGAAATGCTCATTTTGATAGTGAAACAATGTTCACAGACAGAGCTAACTTTTCCTGCTATCACAAATTTTCACAATAATCATTATTGGGCTGAGGAAAACCCCCATTTGATTGAATGATCTCATCATCAAGAACAAATCTCACTAAATGTCTGGGTCGGACTATTTGGAAATTATTTGATTACACCATTTTTTGCCTAACAGACTAAGCGGTCCCGCTTATCGGCAATTTTTTGACAAGGACTTGATTTTATTACTCTAGGATGTGCCACTTTTGGTGAGAGATATAATGTGGTTCATGCATCACGGGGCATCAGCACATTTCAGTGGAGAAGCTAGGGAATTCTTGATTAATACATTCAACAACCGATGGATAGTTTGGGGTGGCCTCCTAGATCCCCAGACTTAAATAGTTGAGACTATTCCTTATGGAAATATCTCATATCTCATATCTCATGAGTGTGTTTTATACCACTTCAGTGAACGCTATAAAAGAATTGAGAAATCAAATAATAACCTCTTGTGGCACGATAAGAAATACCCCTGGAATATTTCAAAGAATGAGTGATAATATGCGAAGAAGGACAGATGCCTGTATTCTTGCAGCTGGAGGACACTTCCAGCAGTTTATTTAGTTTTTAGTTGTTCTTTTGTTTAGTTTGATATTGAATGAATATACATTGAGTTTCGAAGACGAGCTATCAAAATTAATGCTAATTTTAGGCATACCTATCGAGTATTTCTATTATTTTTTCCTATTTAGCGAATACCATACAATTCAAATAATTCGAATTAAATAATTTTGCACTTGAAAACGGTTGGAAATACGGAATAACTACTAGTGTTATGTTGGAGGCTGTAACAAA
This sequence comes from Cryptolaemus montrouzieri, assembly GCA_013387265.2. Lineage (NCBI taxonomy): Eukaryota > Metazoa > Arthropoda > Insecta > Coleoptera > Coccinellidae > Cryptolaemus > Cryptolaemus montrouzieri. The sequence continues at coordinate 16,871,298 of JABFTP020000165.1, forward strand.
TAGCTTGTATTTCAAATTTGGGCTGAATATCTCAAAAACTGCAGGAGTTCTGAAGGAAAAACTAATTTTTTCAGGAAATTTCAATACCTTGTAGCTCCGTAACGAAGCTTTTGCGGACCTTTGTTCAAATGAACTTGTTTCCTTACAATTTCACGTAGATTTACCCCCTCAAAATGTGACATACTATTATGTAACACCCAGTATAGACTGACAAAGTGAGGGTGATCAATGTTGAACCAGTAAATCGCGATATTGAACATTACAACTCAATCTCTAATGGAAAGAAAATGTTCAACGCCAAAAGCAATTCGGTTTCAATATTTGGAGCACGTTAGTGAGCCACCGTGTTTTGGCAACTTTTGACGAAAATCTTCGAGAGAAACTTCATTTTGATATATTTTGAGAACAGAATCGACGGCTTTTTTGAATGAAGCTATATATACTAGGCAAGAGAAGAAAAAATATTCCAAGTTTTCAATGGTTCACGATTGAAAAAAAAGTTATGTTGTAATCTAGAAACCTTTAAACAAAAAAATTAGAAAACTTCCCTGCATTATACTCAAAACATAGTCAAAATTATTCTCACCTAACTTTATAGAAACCGATGCAATGGCCTACTCCGAAATCCTGGACGATCAAGAAATTCAACTCGAAAACAAAAGGAGGTCGTTGTGATCTGATTCAACCAAAGAATTTGCTTTGAAAATTAAGAACGGAAATGAGAATGTTATTTTTCACAAATTTTAGTAAATAGCTACCATACTAAAACATCAAGAAAGAAGACCCTGTATACGAATGGCGTAATATTTACATAAATATTGAAAATTATTCAACCAAAAAGATTTATAGATTAATTTTTATCTTCTATTGATAGGAGCATTTCTTTTAGAGTTATTTCGACTAAACTGCCCAAAAACCGACTCGTGTTGTTTTTTTTTTTAGTTTTGTTGCAAATTTAGTCCTTGTAATTTCCTATTTGCTATGAATGTAGCCTAAGATAAATTGAAAAGTACATGTTTTCGTAATAAAAAGGAAATTACATAAAATCTGGCCTGAAGGAAATAGATCGAAAAAGATGATCCTGAGCAAACAATTGGAATCTTACCTTATTTGTGTTTCGCCCACGGATACTCAATTCTCAATACAAATATCGGATTTGACTATGAATCAAAAGTTTAGTGAAATATGAATAATAAGAATTGAATTCAATTTTCCTTTTCTGTTCGAATCACAGCTCGTTATATATTTTCAGCACAACGCTTTAAGAGGAATTGGCTCCTAAATTCCGGAAATAAATCGGGAATAATTCGAAAAAAAAAAAAGATAACTGTGATCCATTTCACCTATCAATTTGTTTCATGAGTTGTCATAGAAAAATCATACCTATATCCATTCTGGAGGTGATTTTTCTATGTTTTCAGTATTTTAGAATTAGGACAACCCATATCGGAATATATAATTATCACCAGACAAGTGATTCAGTTGGACATAACGATTTGTATCATTTTGACCATCGAAAAAAGCCTATAGAACATATTTTCGCTTCGAAAAAAGAAACAGAAACAAAGAATTCATGACTTCGTTGAAAATACCTAAAACGTTCATTTCTGGCTTCATCTCAAAAACGGTGAAAACGATTTTCACTATATAGGATTTCTGAGGAAAAAAGTTCTGAATTCTCTGGACACTCTTTCGTTATCTCCACTAGAAGGGGATGAAATAGCCGAAACCCTTCAATAACTCATCCTATCTTATGTAGATGGAAATTCAATATGATCTAGGTATAAGTTTATTCAACAAATTTATCTACCTACCTATATTTTCTACTCCTAAAGCATTGGCCTTGGATTCCTTGCTTTTATCATCTCTAGTACACACATCTCCGGTATTTTTCCACCATTTATCGTACAAAATCTGAATGACACCCTTCTCTTGCAACTCGAGAATAGCCAGAGATATTTTGTCCCTCCAAGCGCTTCCTTTTGGTGTTGCAATGCCGTATCCTTTACTGTCCAGCAGACCTCCAATTTGGGTCAAATTACAATCTCGCTGCACAGCGTAGTCCAACATAGTTGATTCCATGAGAAAAGCGTAGTTTCCTTTCAAAACTCTTTGTACCCCGTCTTCATAAGATTTCACGAATACTGGAGGCCGTTTGCTTTCCATGAATCTCCACATTTTTTGGTATATGCCGATTTTGGAGTCCTGAAAAAAGGTATTGCTCAGAAAATCCAGAAAAGAACTGTAAAATAAGTGGTGCTCTTAATTACACGACACAAAAAAAATTCAAAATCTACGAAATTGACCTTTGATGTTCTATTTAGGCATCGCTGATTTCGAATCTGTGGACAGTTTTTTCTGATCAGATGGTTTTCAATGTCATTTGAAGGTCAAATTCAGAAAGAGGCACAAAAAAAAACTGAGAAGAAAAATTATACATTGAATAAGGAACCAGAGTCGGTTGATATTTATTTGTCAGTTAGAGGCCAACTCAATAAAATAACATCAAAAAATTTGTGAGAATATAAATCTAAGTTTTTGAGGGTCGCTCAGTCTGAATCCAAGATTGACTTAATGATATTTGATAATCCGAAAGTCACGAAGGTTATTTGAAGGTATAATAAAAAAAGCTCGAGAATTCTGAGAAATTCAACTGCATTCACAGAGGAAGCATCTTGCGGAATTATTGCGAATATTATCAGGAGCCCACTCTGATCAAATCAAATCTAAATGAGAGCATTCGTCACATATATTCTAAAACTTTTCGTTGATTTCATTGAAAGATCGCCAGTCGTTATTTTTGGGAACAAATTCTCCACAAACGAAGCGAATTGTGTAAGCATCTTTTGAGCATATGTGTTTAGAGGAAGAGGTTGAAGGTTCATTCAAATTAGCCATTTTCAGTATTTTAATTTTTATATATAAACGCGCTCGATGGGAATCCTGGTCCGATTGTAGGTGAGTCGGAAGTCGTGGAGGCCTTATATCTCACAAAGGCTAAGAATGACGGCTCTTTGCCGTGGGAGAATGTTAACTTATCGACGATTATTGATTTCATACTTCCACACTTCTAGACATCCGCACATCCATACTTCACACATCTGAATATTTCTAGAAAATGTATTTTTTCCCATGTAGAGGTAAGAAATCCCACCCCTTCATCAAGGTACACTGTTCCTGTAGATACAAAGCCTTGGCTTTCAAGAAAGCAATAGCAGCTGATATTGATAAAGATCAATTTCAGTGTTTCTCCCTATCATATTCATAAGAAACTAAAGATGATCCTAAATTATTATTTGATGAAATCTCAGAGGTAAGAGTGACATCTAACGAAGATGACTGTCATTCCTGTAATACCAATTACCAACAAAAATTTTCATAAGTTTGATTTGCTTCATATATTTGAAATAGTCTCCGAAAAAGAATGATACGGTTGATGTAATTAGTATAGAAAATTTATCAATTGAATTCATTTGAATTTTTGCGAATTTTCGAGATTTTTTCAAAGTTTGACCTTCAAATGACTTCAGATAACCTTTTGATAACCATATATGATCAAACCAACCTAGAATTCGGACTGAGCGATTCTCGAAATTTTTTTGGATGTTTTTTTATTGATTTGACCTTCAAAACTGACTTTGAGGGTATAACTGCCAACCGACACTGCATTTGTATTAAGATTATTAAAAAACACATGTATGAATGTTTTCAGAATTTTTCTGAATTTGACCGTTAAATGACCTTGAAAACCATTTGATGCAAAGAAACCGAACGCAGATTCGGAATCAAAAACTTCATAGGTCACCTTTGGGGATTATGACTCATTTTTTGTGTGCCTGTCTTATCAATCATCGCTAGACAAAGAAAAAGTAGATTTGGGGGAAAGAGCAACGAGAAGGTATTGAGCATAATAAAGAAAAGAAGACTCTCCTGAAGTCTCTTGTATTAGGAAAAATGGAACTAATTGGTCAACCTATCTGATATCTTTGGAAGGAAATAGAGGGCAGGAAATGCAAGAGGGCCACTGAGAAGATTGCATGTCCTAGATATTCAGGGAATCATGAAATATAATTTTTCACATTGTTAAAAAGTAGGGATAGAGAAATAAACGTATGCTATCAGTGACAAGGATTAGTCTTTAGCATTGCAATGATGAAATTATATTGACACTACTTACGATTTGGAAAGCTACTAGTCAAAATCATCAAATATCCTATCTTGATCTGTGCTTGTAATCGAGTCACTAGAAGTGAGCCGCGAAAATATAGTTAGAGATAAATGGTATTTGAAGTTACAGTAGTTGGTGGAGGAGAAACCTCTAAATTATCTTAAATTCCGCATAGAAAACGATCGGTTATTCAAACATGTTGACGGATCGAGTCCGGCTCTTACAGGTAATAAGGAAACTTGGAAAGGTGTGATCTCTAAGGACGAACGGCGAAATGTAATTTCGAGATATCATGATATTCCTACGTCGGGTTATGCCGGAATATTCAAAACATTAATGCGTCTTAAGCGAAGGTACTTTTGGCCAAAGATGCAATCTGACGTAAACAAGTATATCAAAGGTTCTACCGTTTGTGCCTAGTAGAAACCTGAGCAAAATAAACCTTATGGCATAATGTCGACCCGACTGATAGCCAAAAAGCCTTGGCGGATTATTAGTATCGATTAACTTTGACCTCTCCCTAACTCGCATGGCTACAAATGTATTTTACTCGTGGCAGACTCTTTTTCAAAATTTTCCTTTTTATCTCCATTGGGGGAAGCCACGGCCAAGCCTATGGCGTAAGTACGTTGAGGATAACATTTTTCTATTGGTTGGGGTCCCAGCTTCCATAATTGTGGATAACGGTAGTCAGTTCACGTCAGGAGACATTCGCAATCTATGTGATTCTTACGGAGTTAATATATGGTTCAACGCGCGATATCACCTGCAAGCAAACCCCACTGAAAAAGTAAATAGGACTCTGAAAGTTATGCTATCGTCCTTCGTGAAGTATAACCACAAAACATGGAGCAAGTACCTACAAAAGGTGGCCTGCGCACTATGTAGCTCTGTACATGAAATAACCCGTCAGAGTTCATATTTCGTGAATTTTGGCATTGAGCAAATTTTGTGAGGAAGCGATCATAAACTTGTAACACATGGCGACTTACCTGAGCCAACAGAACGCTCAAAAGCTTTTCAGAAACTGTATTCAGATATTCGGCAGAGAATGACGAAAGCATAGGAGTGTGCAGTAAAAAGTAATATAATATGAGGCGCCGCCCTATGGAGTACCACGAAGACGAATTAGTTCGGCTGGAAGATCATTCTTTGTCGGACGCCTCTAAGAGTTATACTAGTAAGTTTGCGCCAGTGTTTATAGGGCTGTTCAAAATAGGAAGGAAAGTTTTCTATAAGACTTATGAATTGCGGGATGAGCGTGACAAGTCCAAAGGGATATGGCACGTTAAGGATTTGAAGCCTCACATGGAAAACTTCACGTAGAAAATTTTCTACCGGACAGAGGGGGGATTATTACGTTTGGATTTTTCGCAACGCGTTTCAATCATTCAAAAAGTATTATACTATTACTGATTGAGTGAAATTCCACGTAATCTCCGACGCTTAACGGTCATTCCCGACATCTCGCGGATTGATAATTCCTCTTAATCAAAGTCACCCGAGAGGTACTGTCTCCAGCCGCATTAATTATGCATCAATAATTTCGCACTCTTGTTTATCTCAAGCGAGTCGAATATTGGTGTAAATTTTTCTTCTACTTGGCCAACTGATAAGGTTTCTCTTGCGTGCGATTTGTCACAGTGTTCGATACGATCGTAATAATTGATTCAGTATTTCGAAAATTCAGTGAATTTCTTGAGTGGATATATAATATCTATAGAGGAGATAGATAGTTTCAAAAATTCACATTTAGGAATTATTGTTGGTAATTTTGGAATCGAAAGAGGATCATACTAGATGTGAGTACAATTAATTATAAATTATTCATCGTTGAAATTGATAATAACTTTAGCTTGAACGTCACAATTTCATTAATTCATTCTTGATTTCTTTTTCTCGTAGCCTTTTTCTATTGGGCTTTGGAAATAAGTTTATATGGGAAATTTTGGAATCGTGATTCCACCACAGAAATTCTGATTCGCCTACAAAAGTAGGAATTTCAATAACGTAGCCATTTCTGGTGGGGAGAGAGCTCTATGTTTTGAGTCGGCGTTAGGACAACCACGTTATTGACAAGTAGTGAAGAAGGAGAAATGAGCCACTATAAAGGTCGTACTCATTTTCTTTATTACTTTTAACTCTAAAACTCATGAGTGAATTCAGCAGTTCCGTCACCAAACGAAACATAGTGAAAGTTTATGCGGCTTGAAATTCAATATTGAAATCTATCATTTAGTGGGGATAATATATTGCACTGGATCCTTATTTGGCACCTTCTCCTTAGTTTTAATTCTTGTTCACATACAACAGTAGTCTTAGTTATCGTTCGAATACAGGGTGTCCGATAATTTATTGAATTTTTTTCTTTGAATTTGAATGTTTTTCTATGGTTACCCCTTATTCGAATTAACCTGTAAATATTGTATATAATATTCAATTCATTATCAGCTACGAAGTTGGTATAGAGCTTGGTTTTTATGCACCATACTGATTTGTAGTCTCCCCATGTTTCTTATTCTTTGACTATTTTAATTATACTTACTTGATTTTGCGATACAAACTGTGTTAAGGGAATTACTGAGAGTTGTATTACTTGGTAAGGTAAGGTAAAGCGATTGACGGTGGTTATTTTCGGAGACCAACAGGTACATCAAAGCGGTTAGTCTTATCGAGTTTGGCCAATCGCGCGCGTCAACTAGCTCAGTCCCTTTCTTTCATCCAGTCCTCAGTTTGAACCTGAGTTTTTGTCATACCGTTACGCGTGCCTACTCACTGCTGAACCTTTGTTTATATTCTCTTTATTCTATAAATATTTTGAAGTCGAGTCAGTTTGACAACATTTGACAAATATTTTCAAGAATTCTGAGTTGTAAAGAATAGTGGTATTATATAACCAGTTTCCTCTACATTGTGTTTTTCTAAGTAATTAATTACATTTTGTCTATTATGAAAGGGATTTAAATAAGGATTTCACAATTTTACTTATACTTACTACATTGTTCAACTGGTCGAAGTTGAGAGACTGAGTTAGTGGCCTCAACCTCGAACTATTACAATTACATTAGCATTCCAGTTAAAAATAAAGAGAAAAAAAATTCCGTCGGTATATTCTTTGAAAAAAAACGCGCTAATAGTTTTACAAATCAAAAAACAAAGTAACCTATGGTTTGCTGAGTAAAAATATAGTAACTTCGTTTAATAAACAATGATGTGGAAGTCATACAGAAAATGAAACGAGTAAGTCTTACAAATTTGATGTGAAAAACAGGTAGAAAAGAGTAAAAAACCTCTTAGAATTGTAATTGAAGAAAAATCTTCGTTCATCATTCATTTTCACCACAATTTCATTGTGATCTCCAACATCACTTGTTGGGAGATATTTTCAAAATAACTAATTTTTGCCGGTCATACATGGAAGTATATCTATCAATATCTTCTCTTTCTTTTCAGCATTTACTCTGCTGGAGGAAATTTGCGCACCTGGCGAATCTAAGTTATTCGAATTTGGGTTTCAGGAACTTATATTCTGAGAATGAGTCTTCTGTGATATCTTTTCATAGAACATTGACCTGGACATAGTCCTGAATTCCACAACTTTCAACTCGTTCAAAGTTCAAAAGGGGTATGTGATCAAAGCCTTTTTTTCTCGACTGACATGCATCCTTGAATTCTAGAAAATCTTCAGCTCTCAATTTTATTGTCTCTTTATTTTTCAAAGACGATTTTAATAGTTCCTCCAGACTCTCAAAATCTAAGAACTCTCTCGTTTTATTCCATTTTCTTCCTATCAAATGCAATTTCTTTGCCATCGCTGTCGATCTTTTGAAGAAAATTATAAAAAGAAGAAACTGCCTCTGGACCAGACCTTCCCATAATCGCCTCATGCTACAACACGCAATCAATTTTGCTATTTTTTCGTAAACTCGCAAATGTTTCATTAAAAACGATCAGTCGACTTATGAATACTGCGCTTTTAACGGTCATTTTAGGAATAATTTAAATTTTTTGGATGTCTACCGCAAATATCTCAATATTTTCATTCCACCCTGAATGATCTGTGTCCTTGACATAATGTTCTCCTGCTTATGTGTATCCCTCTTTATGTGATTTGAAATTTTCGCAAATTGTGCAACTTTGGGTGTTTTCACCGTTGTCACTCGTAGGTAGTGATTGAGGATCCGGTTCATCATCAGCTGTCACATTGGAATTTGAAAGTTTCCATTCATGGTCATGCTCTTGAAAGACAGAATAAGTGCTACTGTCATCTTGGGTAGGCTTCCTAAAACAAATTTTTTTCTACCGGAAAAAATTTTCGGGAACTTTCATATGAAACCTGTTTTCAATATTCTTGCCCAATGCCGGTTCTCTCCCTACCACGCTTCAAACCTCTCCTGTCTATAATATTAGGCAATCAAAAGCTGCATTACGCAAGAACTCTTTAACAATCTCATCGGATTTAAATCCTAAGGTGCTCAAAAACATAGTTTTACAAACTTGTACTCCAGCGCAATCTAGAGTAGAAGGATAGTCATCGTTCTCAACATTCATATTGATTTTCTTTATCAGCACTCTGTACTATTTCACGTGATTCTAATCTGGTTGCTAAAAAATATTTTACTCTACACTCTATATGATTCAGAGCAGTGGTTCTGATTTGTTTCATGGCCATTTTCCTCAAAAATGTACTCAAAAAAAGTTTTTCTCCATATTTCAAGCTATTGAAATAGTTGAAGAGATTTTCTCTCACCCCTTGTGCGATGTTTCCTTGCAATTTCCTCCACATTCTTGAGAACATAGAACAAGGAGATTCTTTGTCTTCGTGCGCCTAATTCTTCGGTTTATTTTATTAGCTTCAAGAGTGGACGAGCCACGTTTTTCAATAGATTCTTCGCTAGTTGTATTCTCAAGAGTTACAGTTTCATTGGGAACCACATCTCGCGGCTGTGAAACCAGCATTGACCTAATATTTTCTATATTCAAAGAATTCAAGTCTGTTGATTCGTATTCAAAGTATTCTGGACTCGAGAAGATATCACCAGAAATTTTTTGTTGGAAATTAGCTTATCTTTTTGAGATGAATAAAGGTTTGGAGGGTTCTTCATCTAGATTCCAACGTGGATCCTCTTCAGAATCATCTTCAGGAGATGTTGTCCTCTCTCGAGACCTAAAATAAGACTCGGCAGGATTATCATATTTCTAAAGTACATGCGTTAAAATACGACTCACCTTTTCTAATGTTGCCAGTTCCAAAATTCTTGAAGATCTCACGCTGAATCCCGAACCACTGATCGTAATAAATTAATGACACTGAGATACTACTTAGGTACGTTCATGCAAGTGAAAGACAATTAACGCACTGTTCAACATTAGCAATACAACACAACATCCCTAATCGTCGCCCTTCGGTTCATTTCCTTCGATGTCGGTGCAATCACGGCGAACGTAAAGTAATCGAATTCATCTTTCTTATTGCAATTTGTAGTCTCGAATATGGAATAAGTCGACTTACTTGATTTTTAATCGGAATATAATTGTTTGTTGGGCAAGTATCTCCTGTACTGAGTTTTCGCTTGGTACGGAAGGGGAACAAGTGGAATAGTATATCGATCTGGTTTGTTATTATGATCTGAACATATACATCATGGTTTTTTGTATTGGAAAATCAATAAAGATGCATTATTTTGATGAGCTGAATGAGTAATCCTGAATAGGTGCATAGAGATCGCGCCGGAGATTACCAAATGACGAGAAAACAGTTTTCTTGTAATTCGACTTACTAGCTTGATAGTATGGATGAATTATTTATTTCATGGAAATTCATTTTTGAAGTGAAACGAAATTAGACACTTTTGTCATTTTTCTCCTTTTTCCTTGAATCTAGCTTCAACACTTCTCCCTGTATGTCCGACATAGGCTACCTGACATTCATTGCATTTGATTTGATAAATTAATGATTGCTTGAATTTATCGTTCTTTTCGCATTGAATAATAATCTGCTTAAATTGGGGCCTCTTGAAAACGAAGTAGTTATGTTCAATTTGGAAAAGTAGTTACTGACTTTGTTAGAGAATATACAACTCACTTATAAAATTTACAGGAAGGAAACATTCACAGTCGTATCGATTCCAATCGACTTCTTCTTGTTTGGATGACATAGGCTACCTGACATTCATTGCATTTGATTTGATAAATTCCTTGAATTTATCGTTCTTTCCTATCGGCATCGAATAACTATCTGCTTAAGTTTGGGCCGCTTGAGAATGAAGTATTTATGTTGAATTTGGAAAACTAATTACTGATTTTGTTAGAGAGTTTTCCGGTGTATCTGAGACCAGTGTATCTTTTTTCGGGGGTTTCTACGATGCTATATAGTAATTGAGATGTAATACGTTGTTCTTTGCGTTGAATTATTTATTTAGGGAATGTTGTGGTATAATGTTATTTGAGGCAATTTTTCTGATGATATTAAGTTCAGTTTGAAAATTTTCTGTCGAAAGGGAAACAGAGTAGGCTCTATGAATCATAGAGTTATATGCAGCTAGTTTGAGGCTTGAATGACTGAACGAGTCCATTGGAATCGATGCGTCTGTAAATAATTCCTTTCTGTAAATTTCATAAGTGAGTTGGTTATTCTCTAACAAAATTCGTTACTACTTTTCCAAATTGAACATAACTATTTCATTCTCTAGCGGCCCCAACTTAAGCTGATTGTTTTCAATGCTAAACAAAAGAACGATAAGTTCGAGCAATCAGTAATTTATCAAATCAAATGCAATGAATGTCAGTAGCCTATATCGGACAAACAGAGGGAATTTTTGAAGCTAGTTTCAAGGAACATATTTCCTCAGATAAAAACTCGCCAATATTTGAACACTTAAAATCAACTAATCACTCAATATCATTAAACAATCTTAGAATCCTTCATAAATGTAACAAAGGGAGAGAGATGAATTTGTTGTAAAGTTTGGAGATTAACAAAACTATGTAAAAACCACAATTCATTACCCTCAGCAGCCAACTTGAGCATAATGGATCCCCACTACTCAATATTTAGGATAAATTTCATTCTGTACTTGTACTCGTCTACTCATGTATTTTATTGTTGTTGACTTGAAAATAACCGTAGGGTTGAAACCGGTCGTGATTGTTGAATGAATTGTGGAAAAGTGACGAAAGTTTCTGATTTCGTTTTACTTTACAAGCTTTTCGATTTGTACATCAGAATTCACTAGGGTCGAGAAAGAATATTTTCCAATTCAATTTTTTTAAATTCATGAATAAAATTAATATATTTTGCTGAACATATTGATTTGGTATCTTAAACTTTTTTGATATAGAAAAAGCAATATCGAATATTATACTGTGAAATTTTCTGCCATTCATATATCTAGCTTTCTTGGAGCACTTTATTTCAAACTTGAAACGATATCGAAGAACAAATAAGACAACGCAGGAGCTCTCTAGAGAACATCTGTTTGTGAAGCGTACCCACGAGGCATCCCGTGTTTAATTATTCGAAATTGTAGGAAATTTTTTATCAGAAAATATGCTCCCCTTGAGGTATTCTACAACGTCGTTATTTTTTCTTTACAGCCGGCTTCAAAAGAAAGAAGTATACCTGGGACTGAGTTCCCTGAATCCCATAAACACTGTTAGTAAAAAATGGAACAAAAACACGTTCTTCTCTGTATTATAATTTCAGGATCTTCCCGGATGATTGATTTTTTCTTATAAAACGGAATATAGCTGGACTGAAAATTTCATCATATAACGTTGAATTTTTATCTATTATTCATTAGATTTCGCTTTTGTTCTTATTTTTGATGCAGTGAATATTTTGAAACTGAACCTCATACTCTCAAGCGAGTACTGTTTTTTCAATATATATGAAATGTCGGAAACGAGTCTATCGTTCCGACGAAAAATTGTATTTTGATGATTTTTGCTTCCAATTCTTTCATACAGATGTTTTTCTGTAAAATCAGTGACATACAACAAAACTTAAAAATAAATAGCCAAGTGCTCACGTTATTTGAAGAGATGGAAGACTACCAAAGACAAGAAAATCATAAGTATTAAATGAACCTACTTCGTCAAATTAATATTTTGCCATAGCGCAGTGACCGCCAATCCACCCATCGATCTCGAGCTACCAGTAGCTCGCAATTCTGATAGCTCACAACATTATTTCAAAAAGTTGAGAATACTTCATGCTTTTCGTCAGAAATTCTCATAATGAAAATAAGTAGTGGCAATACTGCGCGAATTTACACCAGAGTTAGTGTAAAGAACCTGTATATATATTCTAAGATTTAAGGAATGAAACAAATTGTAAATATTAACATAAGCTCTACTAAGCTGGGATGACCAGAGGATAATTTCCCAATTCATAATTTTATTTCAAAAACCATCATAAAATTTATTATTTTATCACCATAGGGATGCAATGAATGTCCCTTTAACAGCTTGGTACAATAAGCCGGATGAGGTTTATTAGTCTAGGGTTTGCCCAGTTACGTAGTACCACATTTTTGATATTTGTTTGCAATATTTCTGAAATATTCTTATTCTTATTTTTTCAAACCAATGAAACGTGTGCATCCCTACCTAAATGTTAAGTCCAACCTTAGTTAGTTTCAGGAAGACATTACAGATGTGTGTGTATACCAGACCAGGCAGAATCATTTTTAAGATATTATAAAACGTGTAAAATCTAAACAAAATAAATTAAATTAGTACAGCAGTGCTTCAACTTTAATTGAAACAACCATTACTCAAATAAATCAAGTGCAATATTATTAATACAAAACAAAACAATTCAATTCGCTTTAAGAGGAAATCAACGGTTAAGTTGTGATACTCCTGCGATCCTCAACAGTTAGTATTCGACAATTTTGAGATCCTTCTGGGTTGTCTTAAAATGGATAAATTTCGATTAACATTGCGCTCAGTTTGAAACTGAACGGCCTAATTTACGTCCAGAGTTTGGGATCATTAAACAGAAGAGAGCAATGAGGAATATGATCAGTATTAGTTAAAAAATGAAAATGGAATGAATGGAAAGGACAACATTCCATTGCTGAAGTTGAAGGTACAAATGATTGTTTGTTATCTTATATTTTTGTTTCGAATACTAAAACAGAAATATTGATAGAAGAATTTGAAAAACTTCGAGCCATAAACAGACAAACTATCAAAATGGCAAAATAAACTCATGGAAGAAGAACGAATTAACAGTTCAACTTCCATCAGCGAACTATGGCAAAAAAATGAACGGATATTAGGCACAAATACATACCATAAAATGAACATCTTACAGTGAACAACCAAATCAAGCCATTACAACAATCTTTGTCCAAAGTTACGAACAAAGGTCAAGCTCGGATTCATATGGCAAAAACCTGCTTAACATTTTTAACACCATATGGACTCAATATAAATTCCCTAACAAATGGACGGAATCAATAACCTACCTATTTGTAAACGGAATTAAACAATCTAGATTCAGACAGGCCTATTTTATTAACTAACGCATTATGCCAGCTTATTGAGAAAATGGTAATCAATTGCCTGCTGTGGACCTTAGAAAATCAAAACTCCCTTAATCCCTATCTAAGCGGCTTTCGATCAAGCAGATCAACAGTACACAATATACTTGCACTCCAAATTGAGATAACCGAAGCTTTAGCATGCAATCAAATATTCCTAGTCGAATTTTTTGATATCAAAAGAGCATATGACACCGTATTAAAACAGCTTATAATTCATAATTCGCAATAGAATGAAATTGAAGGTAACTCTGCCTAGCAGAACAAAAACTAAGTAAGTCAACATACTTGGTTTCCGAGATTTTCACACCACTGGATTCCTCGTAAAGAGGTCTGCAAGATGCTCCTTTCAGATTTGAAATATATCAATCCGTTGAGAATTCATGAACAGTTACTTTTTAGGAGGCAATACTTTTTTGATTATAAATTATAAAGTATCAATCGAACAACCAAGTAACTCTTTCATTCCATAGTTAAAATGTATCTTACATACTTCTCAGAAGATCTTGATATTTCAAATAAAGAACGTAGTATGTCTACTTACTCTACTTGAACAGGATGACTCTGGTGTAGGTAGATACCCGCGAAGAGAGATTCAATAACTACAAAAAAACCTTAGTGAGTCAACTTACTGCCAATGAATAGACAGATCCCCTAAGAAAGTATAACGTCTTACCCTCTGAATTGAATAACCAACACTGATTGGTCTTGGTGAATCCAGAGTAAAATCACATGATTTCTTATTTCGCGTACTTAAATCATATAAGTGTGGTGGTTCTGCAGTCTTTTGACTACGATACGAAGGAGATGCAATCAAGCTCTTTTTCAGTGCTGTTTCACCATTGGATGATTCGGATGCGGACCCAAATCAAAATCCATCTAAAGGAAGACGGAAGAGAAAACTTGTTGATTTATTAGAAGTTCCCCCTTAAAGAAAAACCGAAAGCCGCAAAACAAACTGTTTGTATTTAAATGATGGTGATATCTGGTAGAAACCAACAGAGTTTGAACACATCTCATTTCTAAAAAGAATGAAAAATGAAACACTACATCAGCTGAAAGAAAATTTGGAATGCCGTGATTTACCAGAAAATACTGAAAGCGACATGACTAATTTATTACGAATTAACAGTACTGTCCAAACTGACCTAATATTTCGAAGGAGATAATGGAAATCGAAGTTGAAGAAGACCAGTTACCTGCAGAATATGTACCTGAATCTGTACCAGAAATAGAAATCAGAGGAGGAGAAGATCAAGTAGAAACAGAAAATGTACAACCTAATACTGTAACAGAGATAGAGTTAACTCGAACTAATCAAAAGAAAAATCGAACTAAAGCAAAGATTTTACTTCCACCATGCCCAGACAGTTGTAGAAAAAACTGCTCCCGAAATATTTTAGAAGAACAAAGCAGAATTATTTTTAGTTACTTTAACTCACTCAGCTTTGGAGAGAAAAGACTCTCTATTGGAAAATACCTCAAGAAAATGCCTGTCAAGATCTATAAAAGAGACGCCGTTGGCCACAAGGAGTGCTCTGTAGTTTATACTGTAATGGTTTTTGTTTCTAATTTTCTCTAAAATTGAAGAAATGTTTCAATTCTACTGAAACTAATGACGTGTAATGAGATTAAATTATAAAAAGGCTAGTTGAAGAAAATTACAATTGACACTACCTATTATAACCTATGCCTAGCTAGATCACAGTCCCTTGATCTCAGTATGTGATATCTTCGTCTAAAACCTGGGTCCTAGATATAGCTTTAGGAATAATACTCATCACTTTAATCAACTAGCTTTATTACAAGATAAATATCCAAAATCACAGTATCTGATTAATAATTTACTAACTCTGATCGAAGTAGATAATAAAAAAAATAACCTAACTAAAAAGTTTAACCACTAACAATAAAATGAGTCTCAGATGAGATGAATTCAAATTACATAGTACAAATTCTCAATTTAAAATAATCGGAGCTTTTCAACAAAGCGAAACTCAATGATAGAGCTCTGTCAACAAATTAAAAAAGGATAGAAAAGAAAAATTTGATGATTCAGAGAAACACTTGGTGTTTTACATCAGTTTTCAGGTATTCCTGTATCGTACAGCTTACAGGTTACTTGTTTGGCTGAATCTCGTTTGCAACGTGACTGCCCTAGGTGGCAAGACTTTTTCTCCAAAAACGTGGTTACCCCAGACGTAAGATAACAAGGTTTGGCATAAAGTTGAAAACTCCAATATCTTGACGGTGAACAAAAAAAATCCTTGGAATAGCAGATATCGATCTAGGTTAATTTACAAAAGAAAATTCGAAATTTCTCCACTTGCTAATTGAATTGGTTGTCGAGGAAATCCGGCAAAATTACCGCCTACTTATAACGACTCAGACGATTGGAATTTATCCAGAAAATCAATGAATACTTAATTTCAATTTCTGAAAATTTTTCACTCCAATCGCTACAACACAGCTCCAATAAAATAACAAATGATTCCGAAGATTTCTAATTGGACAAGAGAAAGAATCTTATGAATTCCGAACTTAAATATACTCGGTTCTATCAAAAAACTATTGAAAACAAAAATTAATAAAAAAGCGACATTCTTTTCTTCACAACAATAAAGTGGAAACGAAACATAGAATGAGTTACTATTTTCCGTTCTCCCACCGAAACGAGAAAACGATCTTTTAAGTACTGACTTCACAATTAACCGGCGAACAACTTAGATCAATAGCAACGACACCTTAGGGATATAACTATAATCATCATTGGGTATCGTTAACTGTAGATTCCTAATTCGAATTTCAAACTGTTCGAATATTTACTTCATGAAATGAGATTGAATTATCAATCAAATTATGAAAACTGAGTTTAAAAGATATAAATGATTAATTCCAGAAATCAAACTGTTACAATACTTCATCTTTAAAACACACCGAGGAGCAGAAAGACACAAAGCATAATGAAGCTATAGATCAAGTGGAAGTAGACAGAAAAAGAGAGAATACTGAAGAAATCACAAATTCAAATGGAAGAATCGCAGAAAAAATCTACCGATTTGAATGAAATAATGAATGTAGGAGGGAAATATTTAAAAACAAATAAAACACAAACCGTATGTAGATCAATGTATTTGCACACAATTGGACATTCATCTGATGCTATGGTAATAGAGTTTCTGAAAAATCCGGAGTTTCAGTATGTTACAGATAAAAGAGGACTTAAACGTAGTGATAAGAAGAAAATTATGAAAATATCAAAGTTCATATTGAGAATTATCATCCAGTAGTTTCACATTATAACTTGAAACATGCATTCTATTTTTCATTCTTGATAAAGCTGCTGTGTCAGCGAAACGTCGTCGAAAAATTTTTTCAAATAAAGTGTAGATCAAAGTTAAACCTTGTGTTTTTATCTCATTTATATCATGGATCTACATCAAGTAACGGCCTCCACAATTCAAATGTTGAAACATGCTCCTAACAGACGGTATCTCGGTGTATAAGATGTGGGAAGATTTGAATGAGAAAACTCCTGAAAGGAAAGTTTCATATTAAACCTATAGTGAGATTTTTCATCGGGAGAATATTGGCTTCACTAAACCATCACAAGATGAATGTCCATCATGTTCATTCAACAAGTATCTTGTACACCATGAAAATGTAAATGAAGGAAAAGGTGCCAACTATAAAATTTGTCGAAACTATGAAATACACAAATGTAAATTGACTTACTTGAATTTTGTCTTGAAGTTTTCGACTTACTTTTTTAATGTTTTGTCAAAGCTTCGTGCGGATGTGATAATCCAAAATCTAGTAACTGAAAGTGAGCATCCATTTTGAATTTGGCGCGAAAAATTTTGAATTTATTACCCTCAGTGAATTCCTAGAATTGAGCAGTAGTAAATGTTCAAGTTCGAAGCTTCTAGTTGAAACACTTTTTGAGTAAGCGTAATCTCTCTTATTTGCATTATAGAAATAACTCTGATGAAAAGTTGAAAAATTAGAGTTACTTGGTTTTTGCTTTGTAGGGCAGAACTATTCAGCATATACTGAAAATTTTCTCTCGTACTGAACATATGAAGTTATAATTAACGGTATAATATCCTCAAGAAAAGACTTAGGGAATGGAATTCCCCAAGGATCGGTACTAAGTCCAACACTTTTTCTTGTAGCTACCAATGATGTTCTGCATAGACAGAAAACCTCAGACAAAGCCCATTAGTAAGTAGTAGCTACAAAAAGCTCAACGTATCAAAAATTCTCTCCAGTAAAAACTGAGGTTTGCAGAGAAAAACCATGCTCACTATATACAGAACGGTAATTAGATCAACGTTAGATAACGGCGCCATAGCTTACTTCTACTCCAAAAAATCGGTTTTAAAATTTCTTGATCCAATAGATAATACTGCTCTTAGGCAAATATTAGGTGGTCTCAGAGCTACCCCTCATAGAAAGCCTTTAGTTTGAAGCAAGCGAACCATCGCTATATAATAGGATATCATACTTCCGACTAGTCTACGCCCTGAAAAGTGAAGCGAATCTTCAGAACAATACGTACATCAAAAAGATAATGCGGAATTTATCACAACAAAGATAATGCGGAATAAGAAAAGAACAACTGAACCATTTCACCAGAGGGTAAGAATGAACTTGTCACCCCTCAACATTTCTCGCCCCGCTTGCTTCCTCAAAATTTCAACCCTCCACCTCCTTGGATCGTCAAAACATCAGAAACTATAACAGCACTAACAGAGCTAGACAAAATCTACAAGCCAAGAACGCATGATACAAAAATTGGTATCAATACTAGACAATTATAAAAACTTCACGTGTCTACACCGATGCTTCCAATCTGGCGAAGAGAGTGGGCGCCGCTATAATGACAGGCAATTACATCGGAAAAATCTCTCTGTCTCCCGAAAATAGTGTCTTCAAAGCTATTTGTCTTATTTCACGCACTTGAACAGAAAAATTCAACAGAAAATAGGAAATATGTCATCATATCCGACTCACTCAGCGCCATAAAATCAGAAAATATTCTCGAAAAACCCCTTAGTTGCCAAAATTAAAGATAAACTACAGATTGTACAAAATATGGATACAGAAATACTGTTTGTATGGGTACCATCACAAACAGGAGTAAAAGAAACCGAGGAAGCAAACAAATATGCATAATGAATAATAAAATAAAACAAGTTACTATGTTTTAACTATCACTATTGGCAGGCTCGGTGGCGTATGGGATATGATGCTCGTCTCCTGCGCAGAGTTACCTGGGCTCAATCCCCACAAAGTCGGTGCGATTCTTCGGATTCTGGGAATCGCTTGAGTATCCATCTTTCGGAGGAGATGTAAAGCCGTGGGTCCTGTCTAACAGAGATGTGTTGGACATTAAACATCCCTTCCCTCGACAAGAGAGGGGTTCGACAAAATTCCCGGGTTAGTGAGGTGACAGAATTCCCCGGCGTGTCATTGGCCGAAAAGCGGAAATAGAGCACGTTAAAGCAATAACAAACAAACAAACTATCACTAATTCATTGATGTAAAAAATGACAAAAATTCTACATTGGTTAGACCGGTTTCGGACATACGTCCATTATCAACAAGCTAATGAAAACCGAATACTCATGTACAATACAGGAAATTACAATCAATAAAATGCTAGTAGTGGTCACAGTAACTTGAATAATGGTGATTGGTAGGTAATTAAGTCTACCTGGTCGCTAAGGAGCTTAACCCTTTCTACCCTAGATGCCTTGAAAATTTCCATTGATTCAAAAAAATTGAGTTTATAAGATTTATCACAGGAATGAAGAATTTTTAGGTGTTGAAGTTCTGGAAAAGGATGACATTCATTCAGACAATGTGCAGCTAAAGCTGAATCATATTTTTGATGTAGGAATGACCGGAAATGTTCTTTGTATCTAGCTTTGAAAGAGCGTCCTGTTTGACCTATATAAAAGGAATTGCAGTCAGAACATGTTAATTGGTATACTCCTGATTTTTCGAATTTATCGGTTTGATCTTTTGTGTTGAAAAGCAGGCCTGACAATTTGCTAACTGGTTTGAATGCAATATGAACTTTTTTTACTATCAGACTAAACTCTAGCAACCAAAATATGTTATTTAATTTTATCATTATTATTCCTAATTTTCGGGCTTTTCTCTCTTGGATTGGGGATATATCATGTTGAATGTGTTGTTGCGTATTTTTCGATTATTTGCTACTTTTTGAGAATGCGGGTAAAATGAATCTATGGGTATGACATTATCCGTGTACGATGGTTTTCTGAAGGTATTAATTGATAAACGGTTATTATTCTCCCGGGTAATTGTTAGATCTAAGAAATTGATTTTACTATCGACTTCTGTTTCTACTTTGAACTTAATTTTGGGATGAATGTTATTAATGAAATTCAGGAAGATTTCTAGTTGTCTCTTCTCTCCAATGAAACAGGCTAAAATGTCATCAACATATAGGTACCGAAATAGAATATGCCTTTTCGTCAAAGGTGACGTCATAATTTTAGTGTTTTCCAAATTAGACATGAAAATTTCAGATAGAATGGGACTGAGGGATGAACCCATAGATTAACCATTATTTTGTGAATATATCTTATTATTAAACTGAAGATAATTTTGGGTCACTAATAAATCAGATAAATTAACTCATCTTTACAGACCACGTTGAGATTTCTTGCCTCTAGATATTAAGGGACACATTCTGTTGCAGGTATATTCGAAAATATATTATCTACATCTGATGATATTAATTTTGCGGTTGGTGGCATGAGGAAATTATTTATTTTATTCGATAATTCTAATGAATTTTTTATACTATATTGTGAATGAAAATCTGAAATTGATTTGAATGTGGTATTTAGTTTCTTAGCAAGTATTTGTGTTTGACTATTGGCATATGACACCACTGGACGAATGGGGTTATTTTCTTTATGTGTTTTAATGAGACCATATAATCTAGGAATTCTTGGATTCATTTTAATGCCTCTGTTTATCTCGAAGCTACTAAAAAGTGATTGCATATCATTAGAGGCTGCTTCAAGTTGTTTCTGTATAAGTGGTGTTGGGTCTTTATGAACGAGTGTAAGCGATTCTTTATTAATGAAATCTTCCATTTTTTCCTCATATTGTATTCGACTTATCTGCTCGCGTGAATTTTCAGAAAGTTTGCGTTTGATATTTTTGATTCAAATTTTATTTTTCGAGTTGGTTTGATTTTTATGGTTCTTCAAAATTCTCTCAATTTTTGCCTTTTCAAAATTGCCTGTATTTCTCATTAAAATTACGGATTCAACGGCTTATGTTTCTAAAGAGTTAGTCTGTATTTTAGGAACAAATTTAGGACCTTTGGAAATAAGATCTGTTTCTTTTTCGTTGAATTGAACATCAGATAAATTAACAACCCTTTGACTTCCCGAAGAATTAACTCCATTATCAACAACAAGCTTATTGTTGATAATGGACGTATGTCCGAAACCGGTCCAACCAATGTAAAATTTTTCTTTACATCAATAAATTAGTGATAGTTAAAACATAGTAACTTGTTTTATTTTATTATTCATTATGAATATCAACTATCACGTAGTTCAGGCTTCACCGATCAACTATTTAAAACAAATTTGCGTGTGAAGCAGTGACGGTCCCCGACTATAAATGAACAGCTCTCAATAAGTGACTGTGAAAATTACGAGTAGTCTAACTTTCAATTGACCGGAGATCGGAAGTTATCATCACAAGATTGAGATTGGGCTACACAAGGTTAACTCACGGACAGATACTTAGGAAGGACCCCGAGCTCAAGTGCGCGGAATGTGACTCAAATCAAATAAAAAAAAAAAACTTATAAAGACCAGAAAAAACAAAACATGCCTCTTTGGAACCTGCAGATACATTATTTGAGTACTTCTGAAATAAAACTAGATATTCAGTTAATAAAGTGATGGGATGGGAATACGACATGAGCAATGAAAATGCTTGACAATTATGAATTGACTTAGATAACTAGGTTTATTTTTCACTCCAACTAGGTGAATTGTTAGATGTGGATGACACATAATTTTACTATTGAAAAATACTTCAGAAGATTATTCTAAGGAAAGGACATACTAATGGACTGGAATTGTTTTCACATTCAATAAACTTAGTAAGATTTGAAAAAATTTCAATATCAAAAACGGAAGGCTTGACAACCGATGGTGTTTCAGCTGTGGTGGCTCTTAACTAGGGTCTGGTGCAGTTATATGATTTGAGATGTAAGTTTTCCGCAAATTCTCTGTTACCCTTGCATTATTCATCAGCGAGCATCTGGTAAAATTTTCTAAAATGAAACAACGTTATACAATTTGTAGTACGAATTGTGTATAATGTTAGAGTTCATGCATTGTAAGAAAGATTTTTCGAAGACTCGTTTGATGAAATTGATTATGAATATAGGGATCTACTTTTCCACTCTGAAGTCGACTGGGTAACTAGAAGACGATTGCTTTTAATTTTACAGAAACTATAAACCGATTCCGGAACTGGAAAAACTAATCTGACTCAGAGAAGTTGGTTTTCCTTCTGACAAAAATTTAATAAAGCCAATTCGATATTTCAGGGGGCAGATAAAGAATCAGCTGAAATAATTTCTGATATAAATGCTTTTATCACAACAAAACGTTATCAATAGCGATGCCAAGCATTTTCCCATTCTTTCAGAAATGATAGCTCAAAATCTTCTGGAGACCTATAATAGTGAATCTCATGTAGTACAAATAATTTCTAGCTTGACTGATTTCTACAAAAATCTTTTCAAAAGAACGAAATGTTATTAGTGTCGCAATTTGTTACTTCCGCCTTGATGAAAATTGATATCCAATAGTTTGCAACTCGTGCTACGAAAAACTTTGGCGAAGACATCGCTGCAACAGAAATAGAAGTGCTTGCGTTTCTGAATGACTTAGCCTTTGAATTATTTTCCCAAGTGCAAATGTATCAAGACTATGATGACTAAAGACAACCATTTTATCCTAAGTCGTGTTACCTTGAATGTGGAAACGTTATTCACCTTTTTTTGCGAATATTCTTTCTCCAATATAAAATATATTATGTATCGAACCATACTTCAACAAATAAAAAGAATATTGAATAAACATAAGTGACATACTTTTGTGGCTGCATAAAAATTGTGTTTATTTTTCAAACGTCAACGATTTGTTGGTTAAATTTAAGAAAGACGGATAGTAATTAGAGTTCGATTTATATACAGTTATTTCTCAGCTTTTAATTTGCCTATGATATTAGTGTCGTGCCTTTCATTGACGCCTATGTTTTCGATATCATAATTCCGTTTTCAAAGTCTTTTCTTAAAAAGAGAACAGCGAGTAATTTATGCGCGAATTTATGAAACGCGGACATTTTAATTTTATGCAAATAGCTACTTCAGTTATGGGTTAAGGGATCAGGGAATGTTCTTTAAAAGTGAAATTCAAGATAAACATCTGCTTATATAATCTGAATATCTAAGAAATTAAGTATTCATGCATAATTTTAAAATACAAAATATATAATCTATTTATCTTCTCCAGTAAAGAACGTTTTCAATAAGAGTATTTCTTGAAGAAAGAAGTTTATTTTCAAGAGATGTTATGAAGATTTCAGTCAAAGAAGAATAAAGAGGAGAACCCGTAGGAATACCATCTAGTTTTGAATTTGACAGTACTCTGCTTCAAACAAACTTTCACTAACACCATCGTTTTCGATCTGATTTGAGGTGTCAATATTGTACTTTGTAGTAACTGGTTGTTAATAATATTTTTGAGTCCTTCGTTCGATGTTGATGGAAACAAATTCATGATTGGTGCTTTCTTTATTTTATGGAAATTCATTTTCAACGAAGATGAAGTAATATATATTTTGTACTTTCCACAATTTCATTTTTACAAACACGACGGGGTTTGACCGTCAAGTAATTTTCAAATGGTGCAATACAGAAAATTATCTTACTCATACAGAGTGTTACATGATAGTATGTCACAACTACGTGCAATTTTAAGAAAAAAAGTTTGGTTCTAGTTTGGAGGATTTTCCACGGCTTTTGATTGTATCAGTTTCATATTCAACGCGTCCAAACTCCAAAATCTCCTCGAGATTTTCCTTCAAGACTGAATTTCTGCCGATGGCTCTTAGATAAGATAAGAGATAATGATCATTTCGATAGTGAAATAATGTTCACCTACGAAGCTAATTTTTCGAGTACTGCTATCACAAATTTTCACAATAATCATTATTAGGCTGAGAAAAACCCCCAGTTGATTGAAGAATCTCATCATCAAAAACAATTCTCACTAAATGTCTGTGACGAAATAATTGGAAATGATTTAGTTGGGCCATCTTCTTTGCCTAACAAACAAAACGGTCCCGCTTATCGGCAATTTCTTGAGGTTATCTTTATTACTCGAGGATGTGCCACTTTTGGTGAGAACATAATTTGGTTCGTGCATGACGGGGCACCTGCACATTTAAGTGGAGAAGCTAGGGAATTCTTGAATAAAATATTCAACAACCGACGGATAGGTTGAGGTGGGCCAGAACCATGGCCTCCTGGGTCCCCAGACATAAATTGTTTAGACTTTTTCTTATGAGGATATCTCAAAAGTTCAGTTTATACCACTTCAGTGAACATTATAGAAGAATAGAAAAATCGAAAATTAACCTCTTGTGAAACGATAAGAAATACCTCAGGAATATTTCAAGTACATAATAATATGCCAAGAAGGACAAAGGCCTGTATTCTTGCAGGTAGAGGACACTTCCAGCAATTTATTTTGTTTTTAATTGTTCCTTCTTTTAGTTTGATATTGAATAAGTATAAGTTGGGTCTCAGAAGGAGAACTACTGAAATGAAAACAAATTTTGGGGATACTTATCGAGTATTTTTATTATTGTTTTTTATTCAGCGAATAACATACAATTCAAATAATTCAAATTCAATAATTTGCACTCGAGAACGGTTGGAGGTACAAAAATATTTCACGTGTAAAAAAAGTTTTTTTGAACGAAGATATCGAAAATTTATTTTCCGCTGATCAATGGCGTACTGCGAAAAAGTTTAAAATGGCAAAAGAAGACATGGCCTCAGAGAAAATTACCTTGTGAGTTTCAGTTGAAATCTAGGACGGGTGATGATGGAGGCTGCATTTCAAATTTGGGCTGAATATCTCAAAAACTGCATGAATTTTGAAGAAAAAAACAATTTTTTTTCTGGAAATTTTAACACCCTGTAGGTCCGTAACGAATCTTTTGCGGACCTATGTTTATAAATACTCTTATTCTTAAAATTGCACATAGATTTACCCCCTCAAGTTGTGTTATACTATTTTGTAACAACCTGCATAGAACAAGAATAATTTCATGTTAAGTGGAGAGGTATGAATGTCTAGCCGTCTATTAATGGTGATTTCACTTGGGTTTTTACAAAATTTATTGATTTTCAAACATATCAACAGATTCATTTTCTTTTCTTTGTCTCAATTATGAAGAATTTTTATATTATCCAATGAATGTTTTGTGGTTTTTATATGTGCACTTATTGGAGAATTACTGTCAGGGAAAAATGTTTTCTAAACTGGTTTCGAAATTCCTACCAGTGTTCCCAACATAAGTTAAAGTACACTCATTGCACACAATTTCGTGTCATTTTTCGAATTTGTCTGTTTTTTGTTTAGTTTTGAACAATAAATTGCTCAAGTTCAGATCACTAGAGAAAAAGTGGTTATTTTAAATTAAAAAAATCAGTAGTGTACAACATTTTGTACGAGTATGCGGCAGCTTATGTTGGTCAGACTGATTGGGATTTCGAAACCAGATTTAAAGAACATGTATCCTCTGACAATAATTCCCCAATATGTGAACACATAGAAACCACGAAATATTCAATAACTTTAGATAATATCAAAATTCTTCATAATTGCGTAAAGAGAAAGAAAATAAATCAGTTGGAATGTTTGGAAATACATAAACTTTGTAAAAACCTAACTGCATTCAAGCGTAGTATTCAGGTAGACATCAATAGCTCTCCACTATTTAATATCGAATTGGGCTAGTATCTATATGAGTACGTTGATTTCCTGTAGCCGACCAGTTGAAAATGACTTGAAGGTTGGAACTGGTGGTGTTTGTAAAAATAAATTATGTAAGGTATTAAATATTTTTACTTCATCTACGTTCATCTTTATGTGCCTTTTTGTCAATAACAACGATCGATTTGATACAGGTTAAAAGAGCGGTATATATAAATTATACTGTAATCTCTTCTTCAATATTAGAATAGACGAATATAAAAAAATTAATATTTGATAATTAACAGTTGGTTTTTCAGAACACTGTGTAAACCGAAATCTTCTCTCAGATTTCACAAAAACCTAATTATTACATATAAGTAACAAAAGTAAGAGATTAGATTTATTAGAAAGAAATGAATTCTATCAGCTCACAAACATAATCTACTAATACTTGATTGTAATTTGTCTCGATTTCTGTCACCTGTTTCCTAGATATAAATAACTTGTGATATTCTAATTTCCTCTTAGTATTTGAATATGGGATGAAACCCGAAACGTATGTGAAACATATTTTGTCTCATTATATTTTGACCCGAGCATTTTTGTTGAATTGCTTAATTATTTAGTGAAAATATTTCACCAAGTGATTAGCCAGGTTGCTAAATCCATTATTAGTAATTTATTTCATTCTGATCTCTGAAGGAAAACTAGTGAATAATATTATATTAGCTAATGTATAAGTGATGTGCAGAACATTATTTGGTTGCACAACTCTATTCATATTGAACGTGCTTTGGACCTAGCCTGACAAAAAACTAGCCGCCGTAGTCTTTGCCCAGCGAAATGTTATTTTAATTCAGAACATCATTAGTTTTTCATAATATTGTGGCAAGCGAAATGGGGGTTGAAATATGAAATAGTAATTGCTCATTGCACATGAACACTTTTAGTTGAGATACTAACTATTTAATAAATGAAAATGACCTCAAGGATGCGAAATAAGAAAACTGTTGAAAAAGTTGCATTGGATTTCCCTCAGTTTTGAAGTTTGAAACATATTGAATTGAGTTTCAGATTTCAGATACAGAAAGGAAAATTAGGAGTATTTTTGGAGAAAGTTGCCTTCAAATTACGAAATCACGATTGAAATTTTATCTGCAATTCGCTACGTTTCAGGGTTTATGAAAATTTGTAGTTAGGGACTGAATTATACAAACTAAATAATGAAAATGATTAGGAACTTGTGAAATTTTTGTGTATCAATATTTCCTAGAAAATATGCAAATTTATGGGTATTAACTGAACTTGATTTAATTCTGATGTTTGAGGTAGTATGATAATGAAAATCATAAACTCAATGAAATCAAAATTATTCATTTCGAAGGGTTTATCTAAATTAAATTGATGGAAAAGAATATTCAAATAATGTCAAAAAAATTTCATATCCACTAAGACCCAAATTACCCAACAAAGTTCCCATAGTAATTCATATTTATATTTTCGCCGATTTACATTTTCCACCAAGAGTAGAGCGTCCCTCGACGATTTATGAACTCAACTTTTTCAATATTTGCTTTTTTTTTGGCGAGTTCGAAGCCGCTGACCTTCAGCATGCTCGAATAAATTTATCGGAAGAAACTTGAGCCACTTCTATTACGTTTCCGTGAAGCTTTAAAGAAATTCTAATAATCGCTTGTGTTCTGCCTATTTACATATTGGATCTGGATATTGCGACCGAAACGAGAAAGGAATTTGAATATTTCATCGTATATGAGATTTTTGAATTAGGTTTCGGATCTTGCGATGAAGTCATTAAATGTTCGAGTGCGCTGATGCGAAATGCTGCATGCAGAGAAAAAATTGTTCTATTCTTTTGATTCTTCTTGTTTCGCCATTGATTGGTACGACATAGATGGAATATGTTGAAATTCGTCGAGATCATGTAATTTCCAGAACGTTTTTACACCTTCCTGACTCCTTTTCAATTCTGCTTAATAATCGAATAGACAAATCGAGTATTATAATAACTCTCACCAGCTTGAGGTATGCATTTTCAACAATCGCTGAGGAAATCCTTCATGTTTCAAGTATGGCCCTCTCGCACCGAATTGATACAAAAAAATTGACAAACTTCTATTTGAAACATTGAATCGTTTCAGCCAATACTACTTGAAAGTTGATCATGATTGAAACACAAATATTCCATTTTACTACACCCTTCATTCCAAAAGTAACCGACCTGTGTTAAGAAAACAGTACTACTAGTGACATTTGTTGTGATATTGTACTCGTCAATAACTTGATACTTCATTGCTGTTAAAAATTTCATGACATTTGTATGATATTGAGTCTTTTTGTTAAGCTTGGTAAATCTTTTACCGAAACGCACCAAATGCAACAAACTGCATATTGTAATGAATGTCTATACAAACGGTCGATCGTTGTGCTTGTTGAGTAGATCTCGAAAAGGAGAAAATTTCAATAAGCGAGTAACTAAACTTCATCACGTAATAAAATAACTTTCTTCTAGTGGCAAAAGGCGGCTTTATCAAAGGAACGCG
Source organism: Cryptolaemus montrouzieri (assembly GCA_013387265.2). Classification (NCBI taxonomy): domain Eukaryota; kingdom Metazoa; phylum Arthropoda; class Insecta; order Coleoptera; family Coccinellidae; genus Cryptolaemus; species Cryptolaemus montrouzieri. Next base: position 16,899,643 of record JABFTP020000165.1, read on the forward strand.
CGGTAATTGTCAAAGAAAAGCCGCGTTTTTTATCCTTGCCGCTTTTCTAGAAACTTCGGGCGGCGCATTTGACAGGAACATTCGACTTTCGTTCACGCCGATATAAATGTTGCGCCTGCAGGAATTGAAGTCATTCTGAATTGTAGCCTGAAGGCAATACAACGTCGATACAAAGTTCATTATTAAATAGTACAAAATGAGTGCAGCGAAGAAATCTGAAATATATTATTTTGATTACGATTGGAAGGAATAATTTTTCTTTAGTATGGTGAAGGATAAGTTCATTTTGTTATTTGTCCTATTAGGTAGTTGACTAACTAAGCGTGGTTACATAGAGAGGCATCATAAAACGGTTCATAAAAACCATGAAAAGGATATTCTGCCACAGATTGAATTGAAAAAACGGAAATTACGTGATTTGATATCTTGCTTCAAAAAAGAACAAAGTTCACAAAACCAGACAAATAATCAAAAACTGCTACGATCGCGTCATTTAAAATATCTCATATGTTGAAGGAACTATTCGAAGATGGATCGGTTGTGAAGCATTTATTGAAGTGGGTGAGACTTTAATTGAAAATTTTAAAAATAAAACAAAAATCATGTCTGCTATGAGAGAACTTCAGTTATCTCGTCCGACAGTCACAAGTATTGAAGTCTTGAGTCAGGACATGGAAGATAAACTAAGACATGATATCATGAAATGTACATACTTTTCTTTACAGTTCGACAAATCCACCGATATGACAGACACTGCACAGCTGTGTATTCTTATTTGGATGGTATCAATGATTTGTTGGCTTAGAAAGAAATTTTGACAATCATTCCTCTGAAGCGGAAGACCTGTTGCGAAGATATAGAGACGTTCTCTTCAATTTTGTGAATAACCGATGGAGCACCAGCAATTACTGAAAATAAAAACGGTTTTGTGGGATTGTGTCGAGATAATGAAGATTTTCCTTCATGTTTTTCATTTCATTGCATTATACATAACAAGCATTGCAACGACGGCTTCTTAAGTTGCTGTTGGAAGTAAGCTGAACACACTAGTTTTGTTCTTCATACGGACGTCAGGTGGTTGAGTCGCGGAAAATTGCAACAAGAAACGCTTTAATAATTATAATATAATATAATATAATATATATATATATATATATATATATATATATATATATATATATATATATATATATATATATATATATATATATATATATCCCCGACGAGTTGCCCATATATCTGTTCATGCAATCAAACTGATTTCATGAAAAATATAAATCCACCACCCTGTAACTAATACCATTGCCAAGCAATGATTATAATTAAACATATCCTGGAAAAAATATATATATATATATATATATATATATATATATATATATATATATATATATATATATATATATATATTTATAACGCTTGACTGATCTTTTACTCGTTTTAATCATTTTTAAACATTTAATTTTTATAGTTTCGTAACCATTTTATTTCTGTCTTTAAATCTTTTATCTCAAACGAGTACTGCCTGTTCAACAAATAATTACTCAACCCTTTGACCTGTATGGGCAACTCGACCTAACCTAACCTAACCCCTTGTTATATATATATATATATATATATATATATATATATATATATATATATATATATATATATATATATATATATATATATATATATATATATATAGATATACATAGATATATCATTCTTACTGATAAACAGAATCGAATAACATATATAATTGATATTGCTATACCCGACACACATAATATACAAAATAAATACAATGAAAAATTTCTAAATATATGGTGCTTGGCGGCGAGATTAAAATATGTGAAAATGAAAAAAATTTATTCTACCGAATACTATTTCTAAAACAGGTATTATTCCTAGGAATCTTCACAAGAATATTGAGATTTTGGGTCTGAAGAAGAATTTGTTTGAAAAGTTACAGAAGATAACAGTTATCAAATCTTGTAATATTTTTCGTAGGTTTTTTCCGGAAAAAAATAATGAGGTAGAGTCACAGGTTTTTTCCCTAGCTTACACTGCTCAGAACCTCATTTCATATTTCATTTATTTGTATATATAAATGTGATATAATTAGCTAGCAATTTTGTCATATTTATATTCAGAGCATTATTCTATTCGATCGTTCATCAGTTCACACGAAGAAAACTATGAATTAGTAACATTCAGTGTTACTTGACTAAGGTCCGTACACTGGATTTTTCCGGGGAGAAAGCCTCTGACACTACTCGTTGGTACATTGATATCATTGTCCGATGATACTATAGCTTGTATATATTCTGGTAGATTGATATATTCTCATAACATTTAACGTTATCCTAATATATAATTATTCCAGGATATGATTTGTTTATAACTACTGCCTGGCAATGGTATTAATTACCGGGTGGTGGATTTATATTCTTTCATGAAATCAGTTTGATTGCATGAACAGATATATGGGCTACCGTCGGGGTTAAACCCTGTTATATATATATATATATATATATATATATATATATATATATATATATATATATATATATATATATATATATATATATATATATATATATATATATATATGATGAGACAAATATCTATGTAAACTCGAGACAAGAAGAATTATTCAAAAATCCGTAGATGAATGAATAATCCTTCCTGACAAGAGCTAGTTCCCTAATCTGTAATCGATGGGGGTACCTCGATGCAGCTTGTATCGGTATTTAACGGAATAAAATATCGAAAAAGTGAAAATAATGAGATGTCTTCGGAAAAATTTAATAAAATGGAATAAGTCATTCCTCAAACAACAGACAAACTCACCGACGGCCAAACATTTAATCGAATTGAGATTAGCAATCATATCATTAAAAGTACTCGGAAGGATCCAAACTTCTTGGAAACGATTGTAACTGGTAACGAAACGTAGTGCATGAATCTGAAACAAAGCAGAGAAGTGCTGAATGATGGATGAATGATTACCAGAAGAAGGCGCTTGGAGAAGTCAGAAGTGAAGGTTATGCTGATTTGATTTTCTCGCTTGTGAAGGAATTATTCACAAAGAATTGGTTCAACTCGGGCATACAGTCACAGGATGCTTTTATTTCGTCGTCACGAAGCGATTGCTTGCAATCGCAATCGCAATCGTATTCAGCCAGAATATCGGAAAAACAGAAGTTGGACTCTTTTGCACGATAATGCCACATCACATCGTTCAAGAATTGTAACACTCACATTATTCACCTGATCTGGCTCCTTGCGACTACTATCTGTTCCCTAAGCTGCATTTGACCATGAAAGGAAAGCGGCACGATTCGATTGAGGCAATTGAAAATGTGATGACTGATGCGCTCAGTTGACCGTTGTTTATTTGGAATTTGACTAAATTGACCTTGATGCACAGTTGTGCCACTTTTTGACTTAATTGAACTCGAAGAACCTGCAAGATTTTTGAACTGGTGAATCTCTCGAAACTTTCGCAAATGGTTTTGCACGATAAAAAAACGACACGAATTCTGGGTTCTAATGTTTATTCGACGAAAGATTTCTAACCACTACTTTGTACAGGGAGAGATATTCTAATTATACAATTATATGAACTTATGTACAAAAGAAACCATTACTAAACCTAAGAATTCCTAAAGGCAATAATGCTCTTAGAAAGTAGGTGTATTTACAGGCTTGAGATAAGTAGTGGGTTCCGGCTATCCCTCCTCAGTTAAGGATTTAAACCTGGCATTGTATAGTTTGAAAATTGGTTTGAGAAATTATCTTCATTTATATTATATGGACTGTAACTCGAGAAATTCCTAGGAGTAAACTGAGCTGCTTTTAACTAAACTCTTGAAAGAGTATGCTTTCAATAACAAATACAATCACAATTAGAAGTTTTTCTTTCAATACCAAGTGTTTTTCACGATTCACTTATTGTCAAGTGGCAGAACACACAATTGTGAAACAGCTCGCTTAGTGATTCTGCCGCTTGGTAGAAGCACTGTCACTGGGCGTATCACGTTGTCCGTACCAGAATGCAGTTTTCTAGAACTCGTCCCAACTGTCATCTGCTAGGGGCAATGTTAGCTTCTTTGATAACGATGGGTTCCTCCTTCTAGATCAAGCCTTGTAACGATATTTTCCATTTCATCCGTGCCTGAAGTTGTGGGATATATTCCTTACACCATCGATTGCAAAAATGCTGCGTCATTTTCTGCACATCTTGAAAATGACTTCTCATTTTCAGGAGTGTGCAGAAAAGAACGCTTGGAATGAGCGACTAGGGTAACGGGTACAATTGTTGGCCAGGGGATAGTCATTGGCCACTTTGAATAAAATAGTCGAAATCAAGAAACGGGAGTGATATTCATAGGAAATTCTAATTTTAGTTTGTCTATCATCTGTTGCAGAACAAGCGTCCATTTTTAATATTTGGAAGGATTTGTTGCTTTGATAGAATTTTTCTATTTGATATTAGGAGAGGGTTCACCGATTTATTTTTTCGATATCTGAAAGCGACGATTGCAAATATACTCCATATTTTTAACAGGCCAAAAATTTAAAAAACACCCTGTACACGAGTGTCTTCGGTATCCTTTGAACAAGCAAATATAAGATTGTTATTTAAGACGAAATAAAATTGTTATCAAACTAAAACGTTCAACTCAAAATTAATTGATATTGAGTAATTTTTTCTAGACATTTTTCGAGGTGCTCATGAAGACTTGAAGATCGTACAATCAAATTTTTCCCTAAAACATACGACCCTGTCGCATAAATAGTTCATCAGGTTTTCGAATTTAGGATACCTGCCCCCATTTTTTCGGGAATAAACAACTTACAATTGAGTTTTGAGATTGCTTTTACTCTCGGAAAGTAGAGAATACAGAAATGAAAGAATATAAATCCCAGAAGGATTTTCAATCTACCGTCAAGGAAAGAGGAGGAAATAATAATTACTCTGAAAATTTTTCCTCCTCAGTGGACTTTTCTAAAGGAAGGCAAGACTGGTGAATTTAATTTACGCCGAACACGACGAAAACGCTCTATAATTGATATAAAAAAGAACGAAACATTTATGGAAATACAGGTGAACTATAATAAGCATAAACCTTTTTCCATTCGTTTTATTCTGGTAAAAACTAAGTTGAGATCGGAAATCAAACAGTATAAAAAGTAATATCGGCTACTAAAACTGGGACAATTATTAAAAACACAAATAGAATTTTCACTGTTTTCACTACCTACAAATAATAATGAAATTCAATCTTTTCTCCAGGTACAATAGCAAAAAAATGACTCAGTCGGAAATATGAAATTTTATTATTCGAGTGATATCAACCATATTGGACTGAACGAATCCTTGGCTCATCTCAAAATGCACATTGTTTGTTGAAAAGCAACTTCCATACACACCTTTTGAAAGAAAAAATAGATGGATGTTCGAATGAAAGTTCGAAAAATTCATTGAAATATTTGTAAATTGTGTAGGTGGAAGATCATTCGTAAATAACCAGTCTCCGAGGGGGAGGAGAAATGCGTCCTATATTCCTAGTATTCGAATTGTGAACGTCAGATGGAAATGTTGTTTTTCTGAATAAATATAGGAGTTTCTTCGTTGAAATTATTCGATGATATAATACCATTGCAGCCAACTTGAATCTATTCTCCATATTCAGCCATTTAGTATCCACCTGTTTGTGGCTTAATCTATCGAATTTCCTCATTCCATATATAAAACTTAAACATGAGTTCTGAATTTTTCGTACTTTATATAAGGTAGCTTGATCTAAACATCGAGAACAAACCTGGGAACAATAATTAAATTCAGATAGTACTAGCGCATTACACAGAACCAATTTCAACTATTGAGGTAATGAACTTTTATGGTGATAGAGTAAGCAAAGTCCATAGATGGATTGTTGAACGCAATTTACAATGTGTAGTCGAAACCTCAATGAGTTGTCCATCACAAGACGCAAATTACGTACACTATCAACAATGGGAATATTCCCATCACCCACTGAAAAGTGGACAGTTTGTCTAATTTCGTTACAAATATTTTCATTTCCAAAGAATATAGCCTGTGATTTACTAGAATTTATGGTTAATTGGTGTGCTATTGAGGCATTATAGATATTTTCAAGATCTTCGTTAATCCTAGATTCACCTTCTACATATGTCTCCGCATGAAAACTATTGTAAAGTTGGGTATCATCAGCATGAAACTGGCTGCTACAGTATTCTAAATAATTTTCGAAATTGTGTGTACATAATATGAATAGAAGGGGACCTCAAATGGACCTTTGCGGAACACCGACTGGAATGACAAGTGAGCTGGAAACCTCACCTCCTATTTTAACTTGTTGCGTTCTATTAGTCAAATAATTCTTTAATAAGGTTATTGCACCACTTGAAAAACCAACATATAGCAATATAGCTTTCAGGACGTCATAAAATATAGAATCGAATGCTTTTGTGTAATCTAATGAAATAAGTACTGTAATGAAACCATAATCTGTAGCAGTCAAAATATTTATTTTAAGGAGAGTTGTAGTGCAACTGTATCCAGCTCGAAAACCTGATTGTAATTCAGGAATAATGTTAAATGCTTCCAGATGTTCCCCCATTTGCTGATCAAGTACTTTTTCGAAGATTTTCAACATTGTTGGTAAAATGCTCATTGGGCGCAATTCTTTATATTACTTCACTGAGGTGGTCTTAGGTAAAGGTAGAATAAGTTCCTTTCTCCAAGCGTCAGGAAAATAATTTTCGTGAATGCAGCTATTGATAATATGTGCCAAATATTTCAAAATGAACGGACAACACAGTTTCAGCATTCGAATATTTATGTTGTCGACACCAGTTGCGTTTGTACCTATTTCATCGATATATTTCTTGACAGTAGTTTCATCGGTTAAAGAAATATTTTTTCTATCAGTCAATTCACAAAGAGTACCTGAGTTGTGAAATTCAATAATATCATGTGAAAAGTCCTAATTGATTACAGGAACACAAGTTTTGTAATAATAGTTCAACTCATTAACACAAGCTGGTTTAACTGGTATTTCTAGTTTATTTTTGTCCCGATGCTCAAATATTTAAGTTGTCTCCATAATTGACTCGATTTTTCACATCGAAAGCGTTTGAGAAATATACCTTTTTTTTTCCTCCGAACTGTGTCATTAGTTAAATTTTGGAGAACGTTATATGTGTTCCAGTCTCCTTTGGCTCTGTTCCTTCTGTACTTACTTTTTATCTTATTCATATTTTTAATTGATTGCATAAACTCAGAAGTTAACCATGGGGCAGGCGTCTTTGAAATTCGCCGAAACACAAATGGTGCTTCATCGTCGAACAATTTCATCTATGCATTATTTAGAACATCAACTTTATCATTTATATCAGTGATTTTGAAAATATTGTCTAGGAAAGAATTTTTCAATTTCTTTTGCAGAGATTCTATATTTTAGTTTAAGTACAATCCTTTACAGCAACTCTAAGCAGTTTGAGAATCATTTAACTTTTCTATTGCTTTCACTCTGCTCATATTTCTTTATAAATAGTTATTATAGAGATATAGTCTGTTACTAGAAAAGTACTACCCTGCATAAGGCAGCAAGTGTTTTTTGGGTTATTACTATAATCATTAAACTAGTGGGGTTTAACCTTCTGACAAACTCAATTATCACTTTTATTGATGATTTGTCATGATTTAGAACTACGTTATGACTTGCTTGAGGAGGTATTAAATCAAGGGATCTTACATCTACGCGATGCCTGTTTGAGTAGTTGTTTTTTACGAGGTCAACCTAAGGCAATATCATTCAGTTCTTCATAAACAAAAGTAACAGATTGTATCTTGAACCATCAAGAGAAATCTTTGAAGTTGTGATCATACAGATCTAGAATTATAACCTAAGTATTGTGTCGTACCAAGCAGTTGGCAAAAAGACTCTTGGGGTACTTAAAGTTATATAGTACTGTTAATAAACAATCAAAAAACTATACCGGTCCTTCGATCTTACAAACCTTACTTTTATGTAGAGATTCTATCTACACGGGATCGCTTATCCGTTAAAATTAATTTTTGAAGGGATATCATCGCTGTTTTCAATTTTTTTATTCCTGATTTCATTTTTGCGTCTGAAGTGAAAGGGATCTTTTCTACATATTTTTCCGTAGAACACTGTAACTGACGAATCAAAACATAAAAGAGAACAATACATATTAATAAATGCTCTGCGAAAAAGGTTTTATAGCAGTTTCACAAATTTATCTTTCAAAATTGTTCATGATTGGAGGTGAAGAGAGAATAAGTTAAATCCTCTTTTAACTTACTGGTACAAATAAGTATTCTATATCTTCTTTAACGATGAGCTTATCAATATAATCACTAAGATTGTTTTAAATATATACTAACATATTCTCGCACAAAAGGTATTCATTCTACGAGTACGTTTTTTACTGTATCAAAATAATTGAAAAATAACAATTATGTAAATTTACTTTTTAAAATTATTAATTTTTCATATTTTATATACAGGGATATCCACCGGTACCGTCCGTTAAAAACTTTTTGAGTTCCAATTACAATATCGAGCTGAAATTTTATACACGGCCATAACTAGCGATTTCCAATTGAAGTGAAATATTTTCGAAGTGATACCATTTCCGGTTATACCGGAAGTGGGGTCATCACTTTTTTATTTCAACTGGCAATCTACCTTTTTTATTATATATCTAGAACCGACATTTGAGCAAGGCAGAAAATACCCAAGTTGTTGGCACTTATCTATCAGAACTTTTGACAGATTTAATAATTTTTGTTATAAACTCGATTTTTGAGGAACATTTAAAAAAATTGTAGCTCGTAGATCGTTTGCACTACAGACACAACTTTTGCTTGTGTGTTTAGAAGAAGAATCGAGGAATTTTTCAAGCAGTCTACACATGTCAAATGTTTATTGCGTTGTTTTGTATGATTACTTCAATTTGGCTTTTTTCAAATAGCGAAAACTCAATTTTTTCGAATGGCACGTGCCAATTTTCATATCACCATCAGATGGAGCGTCAAATTTCAGACGGAATTGTATCAGCATGTACTATACCCATCATTGAATTTTGATGATATTGCAAGAACTAACAGAGAATGCTTTGAAATATTTGAATCAAGTAGTTGAACTGGCTACGCTCACCTGACAGGTGCCAAAAACTAATGTACTTATCACTTCGTTCATTCGAATTTGATATTTCAACAAGAATTATTGGTAATTTGAAATGAAAATTTTTGAAAAACACCAGATTGATAATGAAATGGCTGATTATTCAAACGAGGATATGTTTAATCTCTTTTTAATTGATGGCGAATGTCAAAAGTTGGTGGATAGAACTTGCAGGCAATTGAATAACCAATTTCCAAATTTGGCGCCTATGAGTAATACAAAATTCTCAAGTATTAAAAGCAATTTTCTGCAATTTGGAGGAACAAAATATATAGAAATTAGAAGAAAATCAATTCTCAAGGACGACGACCATCAAATTAATACGCTAGCCTATTTTCGTGCAAATCCACATGCGTCCATTAAGTCAGCATCAATGGATATTGGATTGAGTTATACTTCCATTCGAAGGATCCTCACGAAACGTAACATGCACCCGTATTCTTTAATCAGACTACAAAATTGAAACCAACTAACTTCCCCAAGCAGCTTAGTTTCTGTGAAAATTTATTAATTCGGCTTCAAGAAGATGAGACATTTCTGCAAAACATTATATGGTCTGATGAAGCCAAGTTCAATGAAAGTGGAGAAATCGACATTTTCGGGCCACAGAAAATCCACATTTCATTGAGGTTATTGATTTCCAAAATAAATTTAGCGTGAACGTTTTTGCAATTTTAACGAATGATTTGTTGGCTTATCATATTTATGAGGAAAATCTAAATGGACAAAGATACCTGGAAATTTTGAGAAAAACGTTAGCTCTGCCGTGGGATCAAGTTCATCCAGGGCGGCTTTTAGTTGCTCATATTCAAGATATTATTTATTGATGGATGGTTGTAACCATTAGCATTCATCTAATTCAATTCATCATTATAATTATCTGGCGTTGAAGAAATGTCAACTGACATGGATTAGGCTATCAAATGAAGAAATTTCATGTTCATAAGGATGTAATGATGACTTATGTAATATCTCTTCTCTTAGCAGAAGGCCCTGTTTTGTCATTGTCATTGAAATTCTTTAAAGTTATTGCAAGAAAAAACCAGGAAAGAGATAACTGCCTCGCTAATCTCCACTACAAAGACCTCAATCGAACTTGTTACTGGATACAACAACGCTCATCACTCTAGACAGATCGTGCTTGCAATTTTGTGATTCAGTTTTTCAGTCTTTCAGAAATTTTTTGACGAAGTTTTGGAAGCATTGTAAGGGGCCTCGTAGATCATGCGATAACTACAAGTTTTGGTACTTTTTATACCCAGCCTGGTTTCGTTTGGAGTGGGTCACTCCAACAGTATATGTTTCCCTATTACATCATTTTCTTGGCATCCACTATATAGTGTGTTCTTTGACAGTCTCGTTTTGGGATGATGTTTATTAGGACGGTGTCCCATTAGAAGGTAAAGTACCATCCTAATAGGCTTATTGTAATGGGAATTTGTTTATGCACCATCTTTTCTGATTGCAGTTGATCTATGGGTTTTTTATGGACAGTCCAGAGATGTCTGCCTAGTGATTGAGGGTTACGGTGGTGTTTCATTCATGAAAAAGGAAAACATGTGGATCCATAGGACGACCAACATAGGCGTCTATCCTATTGACTTGATAGATGTAAGGTTTTTGGTGAAAACTTATGCATTCTCATTAATTTTCCTCTACTTGGATGGCAGGGAACCAGAGTAGTGTGAATCTGTTATGCAATACTATCGTGATATTTTCTTCTATTCGTCTATTTTTAATTTGAGAGCAAATAGATGTAGACGCATCTTTAGTTCCTATTAAAGTTCTCTTCACACTTCTACATGCGTTACGGAAATATCGTCCCCTAGCCTAATCAACATGTTTGCCAAGAGCCCGTGAATGTCAATATCTGCACATATCCGTTTGTAAACCAGGTAGTGCTCTGTGGACTGAACTTGAAAGGGTTGATTGACAACTATAAAAGGTTCGTCGTCAAATTGAAAAGAAGGTATTATTCGATCTTCCATTATGAGAAGATCAAGTTGGTGTTCTATATATTTATTGAGTAATGTTTAGTGTCCAGAATTCAAAATACCGTCCCTTCATATGCTTGCTCAAAGCCCTAATGATGCCCTCATAGCATTTTCTTCCTTTTGACCTCGGTTAAATTATCTAGTTTAGCCGTTAAAAACCATTGTACACTGTTTAGTTTGAAATCCCATGTGGTCCAAAATAACTCACAGCAAGTTCAGTAGATGTTTTGAGTCTTCAGAGCTGTCCTAATTATTTAGTGTGAAACATCACACCTGAGTATTTCACATATTTAACTATGTAAGGATTTTATTGGTATCAAACGGAGGCTGGCTGAAGGATCACGCAAGCTGAATATCTTACGCTGGATACGTTTCTGCTGTGTGAAAGCTATTCTGACGTCTGGAAAATACCCCCACAATAAGATTCTATATGATCAGTGGCTTTGAACCAGGAGGCAGTAGATATTTCAATGAGATTCAACATCAAGCATAAATTCCACAGTATTACAAATCAATTGAGTATATTCTGTATTGAGAAGGCGAATGATCACCTTGTGATAACTGTGTCCAATTGTGAAATTGATACATTCAGTTGTATCAACATTGAAGAAATAAACTTTGCAAAAGATACTCACTAAATATCTCAAGCCCCTTAAACCAGGCGAAGTAATGTCATAGATACATCGTTTGTCAATGAATTCGTTCTTAGTGTTTTTGTCAGCGATGCTGATTGCTTATGTAAGAGAGAATGATCCTTGAAGAAGATGAAAAAATGGGAGGTCTTAGGACGGATTCCTGAGGCATTTCTAAATTCACGTTGTACCCATTGCATAAAAGTATCAAATCTGACAGATATATCTATCTTCTAGCTAGCTGTTGAGCTAGTTCAAAAATTTAGCACGGAATCCAATGTTCTAAGAGTTGGTAACTCTGAAATCATAAGACAAAGAATCACATATGTGGGAACATTCGAAAATGATCCTTCACTATACAAGCTAATATATAAACAAATACTATAACTTGAATTTCTGCTGTCTGAGTAGACATATCGTATATCATACCGAAGATTAGCGAGCAAACTAAAATTGTCAAGGTAATTCTTCATTCTCTTGTTCACAATTCTTTCGAAAACTATTGAAATCATGTTATGGAGAGATATAGGTCTAGAATTCGTGATACCATGTTCATCATATTGATGAATTGGATTGACTAGAACCTTTTCGAGAAAGGAAAAAACAACCATACTTATAGATAGATTGTGATAATGCGTATGATGTTAAAATATGCCCGAGCTTACCAGTTATAAGATTCTAGCAGAAATTGAGTCAACTCTAAATATTTTATTGTTCTTTAATGAATTCAAAAAGACATTCATTTCATATGTTAGTACAAAATTAATCAGAGAAGGCAATGGTGAGGTAGTACAAGAACTGAGTAGAGAGTAAAATAACTTTCAATGTAGACTCAGGCAAAAAAGTTCGATGCAGGATGCCATCGCGAATTTCACTGTAAATTTTCTAAGGCTTTTGATGAAAATAAATACATTCTGTCAAAAAAAAAGCAGTATTCCGTCAATAAAACAGAAAATATATATTATTCATCCAAATTAATTGTATCTTCTTCCCTTTTGAAATAACACATTCACACCAATAAATAATTCAATCACCAAAACAATTTCCAAATGGTTTTTTCTGAATAAACTTCAGTTTTCACCGGAATTCGTTTTTATGCCTTTTATCGATTGAAAACAGGAAGATACCTCGAAGCAGTAGTTTAAGTTCTGGAAGAATAAAAAAGTCGACTGGAGCAATACCAGGTGAATACGGTGGTTGTTCGACTTCGACCTGGTTTTCTCGGTTGCGATTCAGTTGGGAGGCACCATTCTGAAGCTCGTTGACTGGTTAGCGGGTCAAACTCATAAACCTATGTGTCATCACCAGTTGTTTGTTTTATGAATTAGGAGTCGGAACTGATTTGTTCTAGCTACCTTTAAGCGATTCAATTTTTGAAGAAAATTCATATATTTTGGAACTAGTCGACCCCTTCACTTCATCGATGTTGACTTCAGTTGAAGATGTTGATGGCCGACAAGAGCGAGGTAAATTTTTCACTACAGCTCGGCCGCTGAATGCACTGTACCAGTCATATACTCGTGTTTTTGATACAGTCGATTCACCGGTAGTCTTCTGTAACATTTTCAGCAATTCAACACACGATATTTCATTTGCAATACCAAATTTGAGACGAATTTCTTGTTCGATTATTTATCTATTGTAAAAGTCGCAAAACACACTTGTGATAACTGACAAAATCGAGCGGTGACAGATCACGTAAAAACTCTGCGTCAATATAGATAACAATTGTGCCATCTTAGCAACAACGACAATTTTGAAAATCGTTTCTAGCAGATTTTAACAATAATCGTTTTCCCGTTCCTTTTCGACAGAATATATCACTGTGTATTCTAGTTGACCTAACTGAGGCCTTTTATTCAGTTTGGCATGGCATTTCGCTAGATATTGAAATTTCTAGGTTTTATGTATGGAATTCTCGCTTAACACTTGGTGAAACATAATGAATAAATGATTGCATTATCAATTGGCGAAGGTTTCACAAATATTTATTAAAAATACTCGACATATGTTGCGGGTTCCTAGCCCATTATCAAAAGTAATACAAAACTAAATTCAAAATAAGTGATTTCACTTATGTATAACGGCATTCGCAACAGGAGGTAAATTGATGTCTAGTTGGTCGTTGCGAATTGGCTGATTTTTCCTATGAGCGGACGGATTTTCAATAATCTCCAAGATGTTCATCCTTTTTTCTTTATTACCTGAATGCTGATCTTTGTTGATGAAGTGGTCCGAGAAACCTGTGGAATTTGTATTTTGGAGAATGGATCTTTTATTTCTCTTCTCGATGCATCTTTCTCGTTGGCCCATATAGAATGTCTCACATTCACTGCAGTGTATTTTACATACTCCGATTTAATCCAATAATTTTGTTTTATCTATATTATCAACTAACAATGTATCCCAATTCTTTTTATTATTGCTGATGGTGTTAATACTATTTCTGTGTAATCTATTAAATACCTCGTTGCTAATATTAGGAATATAGTTAATTGGAAATTTTCTGTTAGATTTCTCAGTATGCAACGGATAAATAAACAAGCAATAAATAGAAAGCAATCAGTGAACAAATCAATTAAAAGCATTCAATTTGATACTCTGTGATCGGGAACTTCTGGTATTAATCAGGGCATCCGAATTGGTCAGTATTCTGTATATTTTGAAGGCGAGTGGGTCATGAGCCCTACTAATCGACAAGTCCAAGAGGTTCAAAGATTTTTCATTATTTTCATTTTTCATTGTAAATTGAATCCATCGATGAAGAGAATTCAATAACTGTAAGAAACTATTGAGTTGTCTGTCTGTGGCAGGCAGTCCTAAAACAAATCTACATATGTTTTCCATAAAAATACATTCTTAATTATTATTACTATTACTATTTCAGAAATTGATATGTATATTGAAAAAACAGAAAGACTATTTATTATAGAAAATGTATAGAATTACATGTTGATTCCAATAACAAGGTCCAAACCAAAGTCATATCTCTTATTAAAAAGTGAAAGAATGTATTGCAAAAAAGATGGGTTAAAATTCACTGTTATGAGTCCGAAAGCTCCAATTTTATATTCGTTACCCTAAATTCACAAGGTAGATTGACCCATGGGACCTGTTGTTTTATATGTGAGTGTTCCAGCTATTAAATTATGTGAATATTTGAACATAATTCCAAATTTGATACAACACAATTCAATTTACTCAATACAAAACTCCATACAATTATACAATCACTGGAGATCTCTAAAAATTCCGATGAATGCTGAATTAGTATCGCTTGATATAATAAATCTATATCCGTCGACACCCTGCTATGATATCAAAGCCACAATTAATCAACAACTTCAAAGCACTAGTACATTATAGCTCACTCATATAGAAGAAATGATATGAGCTGTAAACCTATGTCTCCTAAACAGTTACTTCAGGTTCAATAGTAAAATATATGAACAATTAGATGGCTTACCTATGGGCTCTACATTGTCTTCGTTATTGAGTGAAATATTTATGACAAATTTTGAAAATGGAATTTTAGTTACTCCAACATCTTAGTTAAGAATGTATTTTTATGGAGAAGATATGTAGATGATATCTTTTATATTTGGATTGGCACAGACAGAAAAATCGATAGTTTCTCACAGTTTTCAACTTATATTCATTGATCGATTCAATTTGCAATGGAAAATGAAAATGATGAAAAATATTCGAACTTCTTGGACTTGTCGATTAGTTGGGCTCATGACTCATTCGCCTTTAAAATATAAAGAAAACCAACTTATTCGGATACTCTGATTCATAACAGTAGTTCCCAATCCCAGAGTAACGAATTGATTTCTTTTCATTTATTTGTGTACAGATTGCTTTCTTTTCCTTCGACAGCTGTCGATTTTGAGAATTGAGTTCAAGTTTTGAAATTAATCGCTAAGATTAACGGCTATGAACCAAAATTTATTAATACCTTAATAAGACGATAACGTTATAAACTTTTATTGCAGAGCATTTATCCGTTGCATACTGAGAAATCTAACAGAAAATAAGATATGTAAGAGATTACACAGAAATAATATTAACACTATCAACACTAATAAAAAGAATTTGGGTTCATTGTTCGTTAATAACAAAGATAAAACAAAATGATTGGATAAAAGCGGAGTTTATAAAATAGACTGCAGTGAATGTGTGAAATTCTATGAGGGCCAAACCGGTGTATGCATGGAGAAGAGAGTTGAAGAATATAAAAGATCCATTCTCCAAAATAAAAATTCTACGGGTTTTGTCGGACCACTCCATCAAAAAAAATCATTCCATAGACTGCAAGAATATTGAACTCAAGCATCCAGGTAATAAAGGAAAAAGGATGGACATCTTGGAGATTATTGAAATTACGTCCGCTAACAGAAAAACCAGCCAATATGCAACGACCAACTAGATTTCTATTTACCTCCTGTTGGGAATACCGTTATACATAAGTGAAATCACTCATTTTGAATTTAGTATTGTATTGCTGTTTATAATGGGCTAACAACCCAAAACATATGTAGAGTATTTTCAATAAATATTTCTGAAACATTTGCCAAGTGATAAACCAATCATTTATCTTGGTTTTGAAGGTATTGAGTTAAGCGTTGATGAAAAGTTACCTTGGTGACAGAAAACAATTCGCCAAATTAAATAGTGAGGTTGATTATGTGAAATATGGTGCCCCAAGGTCTTGGGAACCATTTTCTTCACATTCACATGAAAGGATTGCAAACAGGGGGCAATATTATTTGTTATGCGGACGATTCTACATGTGAACACTTATTAACCCTAAATTTTCAAATGCTGCACGGCTTACCTCTTTCTATTAACCACCCAGTGATTATTGATTATTCGTATTTAAATTGCGATGCATATAAAGGAGGGCTTGTTTTAATGAAAAATAGTCAATATAGATTATCCAAAAGTTATTCATCGGGCTCCTATTGAGTCACAACTGCATTAAGGAATTATTGCCTGGGGAGTTGCTTATAATATTATTTTAAATGAATTTAATATACAGAAAATGTGTACTAAAAATTTAGTATAAAAGGCATCACTTTTTCATCCTTAATTTGATTTTGGTTTTATGGGACAATTGGTTTGCTTAATTTTGAATCTTTCACGTAAAATATGGGAAAATCAAGACTAATCACATATGACTCTATTACTAGATATGGTATATTTGCATTCGTTGTAACAAAATGGTTTAGACCATGAGTCAGAGAAGGTATTCATTAGACTAAATTTGAAATTAAAACATATAAAAATATAAAACCAACATAAAGAAATGAAGAAATAATATGGATAAAAATCATATTAATACTTTAATAGATTCAAGAAATAATATTTACATAACATTAACTATGCGAATGAGATAAAAATTGATAAATGAAGTAAAATAAAGAGAAAAATAGATAAAAGGGATATAAATATCTAAAATTAACATGAGATCCACTATTTTTTTTCTGTGTGTCCGCCGTTACGTTTTTGCCATTTTTATCATAAATATTATTATTATCACGGGCTTGTGCACTTACTCAAGGCAGCAATAAAGGGAATTGGATCGATTACAATACACTTGACTGTAGTCCAGTCGAAGGAATGATGACAGGAACGATATCTAACCACCATGTGACGAATAATGACCTAATAGGCATTATTCGTCACCATTCTGTCAGTGATAACAAGTCTATCTAGAGACTGGAAGGCATTCAGAAGTTTGTACTTATGTGCAAGTTTCTGATGGATAATGTAGCACACTTTATTATGCCTGTGAGGATAGTCCGTTTTGGCCCATTGCTCGCAGCTGGAAGTAGAATGCTGTATAGTCTGCGACATTCTAGGGCACTTCCTGCACTTGTCTGTGATGTTCCGTCCTTAATTATAAATTTTTTGTAGTTGTTTGTAGAGATGATTTCGTCTTGAATGACCATAAGGAATCCTTGTATTTCCGCGAATAGTTTCCGATTCATCAACCATCTGTTGGAAGCTTCTTTCGAGTAATATTGATGCTTAATTTATTTGATAGAAATTCATTTTCAACGAAGATTAAATGAAATATATTTTATACCTTCAACAATTTCATTATCAAAAATACGACCGGTTTCGATTTTCAAGTCATTTTCAATTGGTCAACTTCAGGAAACAAGCTTACTTATATAGATACTAGCGTAATGTCAAATTTAGTAGTGGAGATGTATTGATGTCCAGCTGACTAATAAGAGTGATTTCACTTGTATTTCTACAAAGCCTATTGATTTCCCAACACTTCAACAGATTCGTTTTCTGTCCTTTGTTAGAATTATGAAGAACTTTGATATTATTTGATGAAACTGAATGTTTGGGTTTTTATATGTTCACATATTGGAGAATTATTATCAGAAATAAGTGTTCTTTCAATCTGGTTTCGAAATTCCTATCAGTCTTCCCAACATAGGCTGCCGTACACTACTAAATTTGTAATTAGGCTAGTATCTATATAAGCAGTTTCGTTTCGTGTAGATGCATACTTGAAAATCTCATGATGATGTCGTCCAATTCCTTTCTTGACTATTGCTTTTGTTTTTCAGTATCTGGTAGGAACGGTAGATTCAGCAGGTCATTACTGGTAGAATGATTTAAAAGTGTATATGGCTTTTCAGCAAACGATATTACTCCTTGGAGGACAAAAGTGAAAGCTTTTAAAAAAAATATTCTCTGAGATTTTTGATCTATTCGGTATGTAAGTTGGCCACATCCATTCACGTCCTCCTTCTTTCCTCTTCAAGGTTGTTCTTATCATGGGCGATCTTGGATGGTGACTAATATATTTTGTCAGCATCCTTCGGGTCTGCCTTTGAATATCATCCAGTTCTGTTTCAGATTATTCTACATCGACTTCAGCACAATCTTCAGACGCTGACTGTACTCTGAACGAATCTTCTTCTTCGACTGTTTTTGGTCTGAAAATATAGCTCGCTGATATATCAGACATTTGTACGTTTCATCATCCCTCATACATTGTATAATATAACTATTTAGAAGTTGTGTTTCACCATCTATGAGTCTCTGAATGTTCAGGATCTTACATTTTTCAATCCCGAATTCCATATAAACATCTGCTGGGAACTTACTGACAGGTTTCAGCAGATCATCTAGTTTCTTCTTGTTCGAAGCAAATTTGAAAGAGATTGTGTGATATCTGATTTCATCCTAAATCCGTATCCTATTCTATAGAGTTTTGAAGAAAATGGGTTAGCCAAACAGAACTCTAGTGGGCTCAAAGAGTGTCCTCGAAAAATTCCTCGTCAGTTTTAATTGATTTATTGTACATGTTGACCTGTAGAGACGTGTGCCACCGTGTCATTATTGTCTTCAAGAATTCTACCAGGACCGGATGGATTTTGTATATCTGTAATTTTTCGACAAGCTAAGAATAGGCGGAATTATCGAATGCCTTCAGATAATCGATAAAAGTTTAATAAATATTTGCTGCTAGGCTTTACAGGTTTGCTTAGGCTATATAGGTATTCAGATTATAATGGTGTTAGAAAAGCGTTTTTCTTTATATCGATCTTATTTCCTTATGCATAATGCTGAATTCGTATAGTTTGAATAATAAAGATTTAATTTTGCTCAAACAATGTGAGAAAGAAAGAACAATAGTTAATTATGTAGCTTTTTTTCTTCAATGGCCATAACAAGTTCCGAATGTCGTAACAATATGAAGAGAGCAGAGAATGGAACAATTTTCTGGGAGAAAACGAAAACGAAAACGAAAATTACATCAGCAATTTTAACTCTTCAGAAACAAAAGTTTTTTCCATTTCCATAGCAGTATTACTGTTATCCTGGCCAGGAAAACGCAGTTATCATTAATTGAAAAAGTTTTACGATGAAACAACATAATTGGGTAAGAATTCTCGGCCCAGTTGAACTGAGAGGTCATTAGGAAAATTTCCAGTCAGGATATATGAACCGATTTTTCGTTTTTCGATCGTTAATGGCGAAGTTGAAAATCGGCCAGTATTTATAAGATTGACGAAGTTTGTTGCTCGTAAAACTAGCGACGTGACAAGATAAGGATTGTGAAGCAAGTTTTTCCGTTCTTTGTAAGTAAATGTATCAATTAATCTTTGGGAAGTAGAGCGATTGTTATTTAATAGAGATCACGCTTGAATTGTGTAACATATATCTGATAGTCGTGACATTTAACGATACCGTTGTGTTGTTAAATTTAGACTAGTTGCTCTATAAAATTATATTACTCACGTTAGGATACATCAGCAATGAATTTTAATATTTGCTGCGATTCATCATTTTCCTTTTCTGTTGTCAATTTTAGCATAGAAATATAAGAGAGAATTACACTACTCATTCAAAGAAAATACACCTACTTCCATTCTCATTTTCACACTAAAAGGTCATTTGTTCGAGGGTGATTTGAAAAGTCACTTAGAAATGAAACGAGAACTCACTTTTCCCTACTGGGTATCATTTACGATTCGTTAATGTCAAGATCATGCACTTAATTTGGCGATGCTGAAGGATTTGACTCCCTCTTTCTAATAGCCTTCTCCAAGGTCCTTAAAATACTACTATATTTTGGAGTAACTTGCTCAGGAATTTATGGGAGACGAGAAAGCAATTCCTATCGAAACTTCTCCAGCTTGGTTGTTCAATGGCAAAAGGGTGACAAAAAGCATTGCTGTGATAAAACAGGATTTTCTTCTTTGCAAGATGTAGTCAGTTTGTTTTGATCTCTTCTTTCGATTGGTGTAATAGTAATGTCTTTCTTTATCTTCATCTTTATTTATGCAGTACCAAAACATGAAAGGTTTGCACATGCCAATTAATGAACTTTTAAAATATCACAACACAAGAATAATAATGAGTAAACAAGTTTTGTCTCAGTTAGACACCTCGAAAGCTGTGGCGAAAAAGTCAACATCTAGAAATTCTCTAATATTGTAGAAGGCATGGCGTACAAGAAAACACTCCAGAAATGATTCGAAGCGTAGAAATGGAAGATTAGATTCTTGAATAGTAATTGCAGTCGAATCAGCTTGATTTTGATCTCAGAAATTTCATCTGGAAGTTATTACGGTTTCTTGTGTCATAATCATGAAGTATATTTCGTTGAACTTTATTTTGATCAGCGTTGCCCGCGAAAAGGCAATGAAGAATGAACAAAGACGGGAAATTAAGAATTCTCAGTTCCACAAACTCACTACGAGCATCAGACCGATATGGAATCATAGCCATGTTACGAATAGCTTGTCCCTGCAAACCCAAGGGTCTAGAAGTGTGGGGAGAGTGGCACCAGCCGGTCAAAGCGTGAGTCAAATGAGGTTGGATCATGGCAGAATATGCCATACGTAACGCACTCTCAGGCAAACACGAAACTAAATTCCGAATCTGTAATATTACGCCGGATATTTTGGAAGCAAGATAATCAACGTGTTCTGCCAAGTTAGTTTAGCAGCCTAGTATACAGCAAGAAATTTTACTTTATCTGGGTTAGGTATCGTAGTCTGTCTATGGGTGAAAAGCATCTTCGAAGTCTTGTCCAACTTGAGACACAAGCCATTCCTCTGGCCGTGACAGCATCATCGGCGAAAAGTAGCTAGTCAGCATTGCCCACTGACTGCACTAGGTCGTTAATAAAAATAGGAAATAGTGTAGGCACCAACACCGACCCCTGCGGGACCCTGCCAGTGACACTGCCACGCTCAGAAGCAACTCCATTCACGACAGTGAATTGAATTCGGTCCGTAAGAAAAGAACGAATCAAATGGGCGCTGTTCTCAGTAAATTTATGAAATTCGAGCATTCCAATAACAATCTCAGGTGTGACACAATCGAAGGTCTTGTTCAAGTCGTAAAACATTGAACCCACGATAAAACCTTTTTACATCCCCTTAACTATGATTGCTAATAATTTGTTACTAGCATCAGCCGTGGATCAGTTTTTCCGAAAGCCATACTGGTTCCCAAAGAACAACCCAAATGTTTCGAAGTGATAAACTATTTGATGATTCAAGCAACTTTCAAAAACTCTTGAAAAAATAGGCACCAAAGCTATCGGTCTGTAGTTATTAATATCATTATTAGGTCCTCTCTTGTGAACTGGTATTACTCTCGATATTTTCAGTAGGCTAGGAAAAATGCCCACCTCGATGCATTCATAAAAAAAGTTTGTTAAGTGATATAGAATTATATTTAATACTTTCCGTATCAGTTTCATGCTCAGTCCATAGAGATCTTTGCATTTGCTATTAGTAAAGCTATTTATCACATCTCTCAGGTTGATGTATGATAACGGCTTGAATTTGAATTGGGTTGAGTCCTGTGCTTTTGGGTCAGTTAAATAGCTCTTAAAATTCCAGTTATACTTGGGAATGCTACTCTTGATTTTATGAGGTATTCCCAGACAAAAAGAATTAGATTCATCAACAGTAAATCTGACTTTTTTATTTCACGTTTGTGACTTATTTCTTGAGCGCAAAACATCCCAACCGGCCTTATTCTAATTTTTCGATTTTATAATATGTTTTTTCAAAGGATCTAGATTTCGCTAAATTAATTTCTCCAGAATACATGGCGTTTGCAGCTCGAAGTGAATTCTCGACATAGACATTATCCAGATAGTTGTTTTTCAGTTCACTCAGCCATCGTACCTGCTCCCTTCTATTTTTCAAATCATTATCAAACCAATTCACTTCTGATTTTGAAATATAATTCGGAGCGGAGGAGACCTTTTCCGAAAAAGACAAGTTAACTGCATCTTGAAAAATATCAAGCAATCTGTTGCACTTTGATGCAACATTCAAACCTGAGTAGAACATGAAATCCCACTCGGTCTCTGATATAATATGAAAAAATTTTTGTTTTCCCGAGAAAGTGATAGGCCTGCTAACATAACAGAATTTCTCATGTTTATTAATTGAATACCAACAGACCGACCTATGTTCTGACAGACCGGGGTCAGAAACTCTAGTATGCCATTCTCTTCTGTGCTCAAAATTAATTAGGACATTATCGATACAATGTTTGCCTCGCGTGGGCTTCGTGATAGTTGAAACAAAACCAAAAGAATTTATCGGATCTCTAAAAGACAAAAAGATTTTATCCTTAGAATTAAATAGTACATTGAAATCGACGTTTTTGAATCTACAAACACATTTAAAATATTATTCAAAATGAATAGAAACCTCAAAATCTCCAACTGGTTATCGATATAACGTAATAACTATAAGATTATGATCAGTCTGAGTTTCGTTCGAAGAACCGAAAATTAGTCTAGGAAAGTTTCTTTCACGTTCTTGGTCAATTGTCGACAAACGTGGCACCCTTTTTTCTGATAACTTTCTCATGAACAAATGCTTATGCAAGATGTCGGATGATATGAGATGTATACAATCTTCGTTATCTGTTTCAGCTACATTCGGTGATCGAACAGACAATATTATCAAACCATATTGGTGATGACTTGAAGTATGATGGTCATGTTTTAGGGGGTAGCTCTGTCGAGGACCAAATAATGAAAGAGTCAAAGAAAAAATGAAATTCTCATTTACAACTTACAAGATAAAAATAGATGATGACAAGAAATTAGTATTATGAATATCAATATAAATAATAACAGTTTTGTAAGGGATCGAATCGAATAAATTACTTTGAGATTTGATGGCTGCATTGTTTCTCGGTACACTAAAAAACACTAAACCTTACTGATGACTGCATTAATGCAATTTAATGATATAGCTGAAAAAACTTAGTTGAATACTCATGGATATTGATTAATTCATTTATGCCGCTCCTCTGATGGAACAGGCATTTTCATCTTCTCGGCTAACTTTATTACTCTCCTTTTTCTAATGCCAAAAGTGCATTAGCTTCAGTTTTTACAATTACCACGAATCGATGTGAATCTTGCAATTTAATTATTTATTAAAAACCACGTTTCAATTTATTTTGCACTGCTCCAATTTTCGCATCGTAAGAACGTCTGGGCTAAAAGATGTTGAATGGAGAATTTGCAGGAAAATAGGTGTCGGATGATTTCCGCTTGATACCCGATCGACACGTAATTATAATTAGAAATAACAATTTTGAATCGTGTATATTTTACGAAAATGAGATTTTAGGCTTACGAGAATTTGTTGAATTTGGAAAAGAAATTATATTTAAAGATTCATTTTGGTTTTCTGAATGTTCTAATGTACCATATTTGATAATATCATGGACATTCGTAATAATTTTTGGAGTTACCTCAATGAGGCATCGTGGGCAACAATTTGAAGACATGTCCAAACATGCTTTTGTTTGGGGACTAGTAAAACCGCTTTTTCTGTTTTTACCTGACGAATCAGTTCACTCTCTTGAATAGACCGTCCTCGATATAAGCGTACTACTTGGCAAAAAGGTTTTCGACATTCGCCATGAATGAGCAACATGTCAATCAACTCATTAGCAGAATATAAAAATAATTTGTCATAGAAATTTAGAGAAACCTCCAAATGTTATTGGTGTGAATGACAACAAGTCATATCTAGGAGTGATTCCGCAGGAGATAGGAAATATTATAACTAGAGATAGAGGATATCCCCGAATGATACTTTATTTTGATCAATGCGACCTTTTCTCAAATATATATGCTGTTTTGTTCAGTGGTAGTTTATTTTCAACTTCATAACCTCAAAAAATTCAAACAAAGCACGAACATTACTAATCATCTGTTAAACTATCTCTTTCTCTTGGTTAATCATTCTGTATAATATTGAAAACGAGTTCAAGTGCCCCTTTAAAAGGTAAACATGAAGGAAGGGTAGCCACTTTCCATAAATTCAATCAATTTATTTACACAGGTATGTAGATCGGAGACAGTATCTTCAACAGGTAAACATCACAGCATGAAATCCTGAATTTTAGGGATACGAACCAGGATATCCGTCCGAAATGTGCTGCCTCAGGTTGAATACAAAATCTCTTATATTCGACTCTCGTTATAATCCATGATTGTTAACTGTCATCTTTCTATAAATTTTGCTGTGTATGATCTTAACTATCCACTTCCGGACGTTAAGTAGTAAAGCAAGGTTGGGCAACTATATCGAGTTGATATGATTCTATTTTTATCACCATGCAAATAACGCTTTACAATTAGATCAATTTCAATGACGAAAAAAGAATAGCATCTTAAAAGATGTTCTGATAGCTACAAATATTTTCAGAGGACTCTCATTTTCGGAAATACCGGAAGATGAGCTTCTCTCGATTAGTAAGATGGTAATCCTATATTTTTTCGATTAGTTGTTTGATTAAAGGTAACTTTTGTTAAACAAGTATCACCTAAAATGATGAATTTCCTGAGAGTAAAAAATTATTGAAAAAGGATTTCGCAACGTTTCCAATTCGTCGATGTTATTCAAAGAATGGACGACCGTTTCAGCTTGTGAAAAATATTTCTGTCCCAGAAATTGTTTTGATCATTATTTCAGTTAGGTTAACTCACATCAGTTAAATAAGTTCTGCCGTAGAATACCATCGAACATCTCAGAGCATTCTTGGTAGAATTTTGATGGAAGTCATTCTTCAATATTTAACGAAAAATTATGACGAATTAGGTACCTATCTTCTAATTTCTTTTAGTGTATCATCTTCAGATTTTTCCACGGAGAATTAAGGAGTTGAAAGATGAAAACCGAGTTAATACACATTTGATACAAATCTGTTCCCAATCTAATAAAAATATTGCTCGAACACTTCCACTCTTTAGGGCAGGATTCCAGATTGTGAAGAACCAGCTCGCCGTAAGTTTTTCAAACTCGAAACAATACAAAGACACTTCATAAGGAAAATTGCTAAAGAAACGAAATTGAATACCTGTTCAGTGAGGAAGATAATCCAGAAACGTTTGCTCTACAAATTTCTCCATAATTCAGGACGTCAGCGACTACTGTTCATAAATATA
The DNA here is from genome assembly GCA_013387265.2 of Cryptolaemus montrouzieri. Taxonomy (NCBI): domain Eukaryota; kingdom Metazoa; phylum Arthropoda; class Insecta; order Coleoptera; family Coccinellidae; genus Cryptolaemus; species Cryptolaemus montrouzieri. The sequence continues at coordinate 16,925,477 of JABFTP020000165.1, forward strand.
AATACACGCTCGTTGTTTTTCAGAAATTTCAAGCTTTTGAAGAACGTGACGGTGTTAGATGCCTTGAGCTTCAGGATGTTGTACTGAGAAAATGCATTTAGATAATTTTTGTTTTCAGATTCATCATTCGGTCTAATGAGTGTACTTTTCTCAACAATCATCATTTCAATTGAAACAATTTCAGACATTTAAGTGAGCAGAATCTGCAAAACAAAATGAATAAATGTCAGCATCAATTCAGTGTGAACGGTTTGCACGCCTTTAATTGAATCGCTTTATAGGACCAGTTTTCATTTAAAGGAAATTTGAATCGAAACAACTAAAATGAAATTCTCTTTCGATCTGTAGCGTGAAAACGTCACTTTTGATTCAACACGCTACGCCTTTACATTTTCTTATACTTTTTGATATATATATATATATATATATATATATATATATATATATATATATATATATATATATATATATATATATATATATATATATATATATATATATATATATATATATATATATATATATATATATATATATATATATATATATATATATATATATATATATATATATATATATATATATATATATATATATATATATATATATATATATATATATATATACAGGGTGGTCCAACGAAAACTTACCACATTTTGAATAGAGATGCAAGCAATGTACATTTGTTAAATTTTTAATCGAAAAAGTAGTCAAACCATGTGTTTGATTTACCTTAGTCTCTCGTTAGTCTATGTCAGAACAAAGGGTGGAAATGATAAAATTATATTTTAGAAATAACGACCCTGCGCGATTAACAGCGGCTTTGTTTAACGAACTACATCCTGAATAAAATGTATCCGCTGCTTAGGTTGTCGAACTGGTTGCTGAATATGACGCTACAGTTTCAGTCATAACATAAAGAGGGTGTATTAAGGAGACGAAGCGAGGGAAGTGACTATCTTAGGTCACGTAGCGATGGATCCGATCCTTAGTACTAGGAAATTGTCCAATGTGTCTGGTGTTTCACGCATAACAATCATGAGATTGTGAAAAGACGTAACTCTTTGTACTGGTCAGATGAAAATCCAAAATTTCGAGAAGAGCATACTCAGCATTCCCAAAAGTTAAATGTTTGGGCGGGTATTTATGGAAATCTTGTAATATTTGTCGTAGGTTTCTTTCAGTGAAAAATAATGAGGTAGAGTCATAGGTTTTCTCTTTAGTTTATACAACTCATATTTTATTTATTCGAATATATAAAAGTAATATAATTAGCTGACAATTATGACATATTTATATTCAGAGCAGTATTCTATTCGATCGTTCATCTCTTCACACAAAAAAAAGTATTCATAAGTAACATTCAGTGTTACTTGACTAAGGTCCGTACACTGGATTTTTCAGGGGAGAAAGCCTCTGACATTACTCATTGGTACATTGATGTCATTGTCTGATGATGCTATAGTTTGTATATATTCTGGTAAATTGATATTTCCTCATAACATTTAGCGTTATCCTAACATATAATTATTCCAGGATATGTTTTTGGATTTATATTTTTCATGAAATCAAGTTGATTGCATGAACAGATATATGGGCAACTCGTTGACTTTAAATATATATATATATATATATATATGGAATAACTATATATAAGGATAACGCCAAATGTTATGAGGATATATCAATCTACCAGAATATATACAAACTATAGCATCATCAAAACAATGTACCAACGAGTAGTGTCAGAGGTTGAATAATAATTGTTGAAAAATAATTCTCAAAAGACGGAGGACCTAATGTATAGATCCGCGATCAGGTATATCTAGAGCATCTTTTGTTATATTCTAAGAACTCGAGCTTCGTTAGTAGTCTCTCAGCTTTTTGATCATTTAAAGCGAAGTCAATCTCCTTCGCGTGCCCATTCATGAGAACTTGTCCCTACGCTTATGCAAATTTTCTCCATATATGTTAGAAAAGTGAAATTGCCCTCATTAACATAGCATGCTGCCACATTAGCTGTAATTTCAATAATTGCTGAGGTTCCACTCAGGATTTTTGGACTTATTCTCCAAATCAATTGGTTTAAAATTTCATTATTGATATGTGCGAAACGTCCAACACATTTCTAGGAGTGCATCGTTACGCAAATATTCATAAATCTGTTATATGGCTCTAAGTGCATCTTCTGGGATTGTACTGTTGCTATGCTTGAATGACTTCAACTTATGTGTAGCTACTGCTTTTTACCACTCACACCATGAGTCTCCGCCGCTTGGACAATTGTGATGTCCCGGAGTATCTGTGGAACTATATTGGTAGTAAGTTGCCCAAATTGCGGTCCTCCTTTTCTCTATAGACTCATGATTGCGACGGTTACTTGGTCAATTAATTTAGGAGTAAGCTCTCCCCCATTAAAAAGATTTTTTTTCCAGTTGTAGTTACAGTATCTACCTCAGTGCTTTTGACCATTCCAGGCAAGAGCGTCTCCATTTGTTTTTGAGCTAACCCTGAACATTCCTTTCTATTGATCATAAAATCCTTTTCACAAGATTTAGAATTCAACTCGCTAGTATAAGTTTTTGAGGCGCCGTCTCCAATGTAATTATGATACTTCACATGTTTCTAAGTTGAATGTTGAAACAGAAATTTCAACATGATTAGCAGTACAGTTTCCACTGAGAATATGCTCTTTTATCCACCCTTCAAAATCTGTAATATCAATTTTTTTTCCAGACTTTGCAATTTTGATAATAGTTTTTTTTCACCAAATAAATTATCATCAACATTTCTGGTAAAATAACCGATCAAGGATATCTAATCTAATAATCTCTCCAAATTATTTGCCTTGTACATAACATTTTTTCCTTCTTCTGTAGCAGAAAAAAGTCATCTTTTCGCCATATTTTCGATATTCGAAGTCAAATTGTGTGCTGCTTCTATCATAAAATTACTTCAAAGGTGTATTAGGCCACAAAATTTGTTGCATCCAACTAAACCTAGTCTTAGAATTCGAACGACAGACACCAATGGAGAGGTTTTTTTCATATACACCACTTTCACTCCTTTCACTGGACTGTATATAGGGAGGCTCACAATTTTCACATACAACTTTTATAGCAAATCCAAGACCTTCTTTTTGGCACGTTTGAATCAAAATTTTATCACCACTTTCAATACATAGTAATAATGTTGAAGGAGCTCTAATGAATGTAGTACGAAATCCACTATTCGATAATGTTTTTCGAAATGATCAGTAACACTTTGAGAAGTGGTTGTTGTAATTTTTTAATGATGCTCTTACAATTTTGTCTCCCTTTCGTTTGTGAATTTATTTCTCTAGGTTCATTCAACTGTTCACCACATCCTTACCGATACTGTCAACTCGGAAATATCTTTCAAATTATTTGCCTCTGGAATGCTTTGAGAAGTGCTTGTTTTAATTTTTTTTAAGATGCTCCTAAAATTTCGTCTCCCTCTCGTTTATGAGTTTATTTCTCTAGGTATAGTCAACTGTTCACCAATGCTATTCCGACCTTATATACTGAGCGTTGTTGGCATTCTATTGATAATTAATTAAAGAAATAATATCCGATCAAGGAAGCTCCATCGAGTTAGGTATAGAATCATCGTTTTTTCCACTTTTCCCCGTCCGATTCTGTCGACTGGGATGTATCTTTCAAATTATTTGCCTCGCACGTTTCATTCTTTTCTTATTTTATAGCAGAAGAATGAAATCTCTCCACCAAACTTTGATTATTTGAGTCAATTTTTTAATATATAAATTGTATGCAGCTTCTGGCAACAAATTACTCGATAAGTCCATAAGGTCACAAAACTTGTTCTACTTGATTGAACTTACTCCTAGAGATCGCATGAAATACAAAACAAATCAAGAGTTTATTTCATAGTCACCATTTCCGATTTTTTCACCGAACTGTATATAACGAGCCTTACATTTGTCGCATTCAGATTTTATAACATAGCAAATCCAAGACCTTCTTTTTGGCATGATTGAAGCAGAATTTTACCACCACAATTAACACATTTTGAAAGAGTCGAGAAAACTAATACGAAAACCGCAGTTTGATAATGTTTTTTGAAATTATCAGTAACGCTTTGAGGAGTGCTTGTTTTAATTTTTTTTTATGTCGCCTGATACTGTCAACTCGGATGTATCTTCCAAATTATTGGCCTTACACGTTGCAATCTTGTCTTCTTTCGTAGCAGAAAGAAGAAATCTTTTCTGCTTTTGAAAAACTATAAGTCTATTCCGCCAAAAAACTTGTTTCATTCAACTAAACCTAGTCTTAGAATCTGCATGAGAAATACGAATCCTGATTTCATTTCATATACACCACTTTCACTTCTTTCACTTTACTATATATTTTATATCAAATCTAAGACCTTCTTTTGGCATGATCTAAACAAAATTTTACCACCACAATCAATTCATTGTAATAATGTTGAAAGAGCTGAAATAAACTAATACGAATGAATTTGATAATGTTTTTCGAAATTATCGGTTACGCTTTGACAAATGCTTGTTTTAATTATTTTTCATGAGGCACTTAGAATTTTGTATCCCTCTCATTAAGGAGTTAGTTTCTTTGGTTTATTCAACTCTTCATCACTGCTTTTCTGATCTTATCTACAGACTCTTTGGTATTTTATTGTTAATGAATTATATGATTATTTCCGATCAAGGAAGCTACACCGTGTAAGGAAGAGAATCCTCGTTTTTTCCACGTTCGTCGCCCGATACTGTCAACTCGGATGTATATTCCAAATTATTTGTCTCGCACGTTACATTTTTTTTCTTCCTATATAAGAGAATCAAGAAATATCTCCGCCACAATTTTCAATTTTTGGGAGCAATATTTTTACATTTGGATTGTAAGCTTCTTTTGACATAAGACTACTCAAAGTCCTTTGAGCCACAAAACTTGTTGCATCCCACTGAACCTATTCCTTAAATTCTCATGACAAATAGGAATCGAGAGTTTATTTCATATACACCCCTTTCAATTCTTTCATTTGACTGTATATAATGAGGCTCACAATTGTCACATATAACTCCTATAGTAAACCGATGACATTTTTGACATGATTTAACCAAAATTTTACCACCTCAATCAACACATTTTTCAATGTGTTGATTGTTTTTGTTATTGTAGAAAGAGCCGAAAACACTAATACGAAATCGATAAAATTTTTCGAAATTCTCGGTGACGCTTTCAGAACTGCTCAATTCAAATTATTTTGCTGATGTACATACAATTTCCGTTTCGTTTATAAATTGATTGCCTCTGGTTTATTCAACTAATCCTCACTGCTTTTTAGATCTGCTGACTGTTTTCAGTATTTTATTGATAATAAAGTAAAGAAAAACTGTAGAAAAGTTAACAACGGAAATGCGTAAGAAAATTACGAAGCACGTAACTGCTCTATAAAATATAGATTTCTCCAATCACATATATAAGTATTTATACACATACCACATGTAACTGAAAATGGGGCCACCTCTGTAACTCTTCTACTAATTGGAAATATTTTGATGACATTTGAGAATCGGATAGAAGACAACATTTTGAATTTGATAAGATTAATATGTTTGACAAGTCGTTTCCGAATATGCCGGAAACGATACCAACTTTCGATTTTCAAATAGGACACCCTGTATTTTTTTGCTTATTCAAATAGAACCTCTCATCTTACGACCCTTCGACACATTTAAAAAAAAAGAACGAAACACAAATCTCCCGTTGTAGAAGGCCATGAACAGTGACAATTGGCTTAGCTATCATGAAAATGTGTCTAACACATTTTTAAGAGAAAATCAAAACACTATCTTCTTTTATGCAATTTTCATCTTTCAATGTTGAAGGCCATGAACAGTGACAATTGGCTCATCTCAACATCTCCTATCTCGAAAATACAAGACTTTATCTGAAAATTTAATTTCATATTTTTTACGGGGTGTCAAAGTTTTAAATTTTAGTTATTCCTCAAGAGGTAGATTTTCTTCGGAGACAACAATATCAGGCCCCCCGGTATTACAAAAGCAGTATTCTTTTATCTTTTTTTATTTACCACTCACGTACCTCTATTCTTAACGGTTCAGGAGTTCTAGTGGAAAATACCTAGGAAGTGTTTGCAGAGCTTTCCCATTCGCTCATATCAATAACTACGTTGGCGATGCAAAATCTTTGTTCATACCTATAATATTCTGTGATCATAAAAATATCAGTGTGTTATGTCAAAATTCCATTGTTGTTGATTATCGACATTGCGAATTAGTGAATTCAGTTTTGAGTAAGAATCCATACACCCAAAGTGAAAAACTCGATATGCTCCTTTTTTATGGAGGGTGCAGACAAAATAGCGTTCAAGCTGAACAATTATACATAGAGGGCTATCCGGAAAGGCTTGATCCGAATACAACCTATTTTCTAAAGTTGAACGAAAATTTTGTGAGGTGCAACCTGCTGAAGATCGATGAAGTTACCGAAATAGCCGTATTGACATTTGTTGACAATAATCCAACCATATCAACAAGGGAAATTGCCGATGAGCGTGAAATTAGCCACCAAAGCGCATGGAGAATTTTGAAAAATCATAAGTACCGCTCATTTAAATATCAACTACCACCAACATCTGTATGTTAACGATAGTGTTAGGCAACTCCAGTACTGTGAAGAGTACCGTAGGAAAATAGAGGCTGATCCACAATATCCCACAAAGATTTAATTCGGTGACGAATCTCGTTTCACGAACAATGGGATGTTAATGGTCAAAATTCCAGGTACTGGTCGCCACAAAATGAGCACATATATGAAGATGGAAACTTCCAAGAACGTTTTGGGTTCAATGCCTGGGTGGGGATGATGGGAAGATATTTAATAGGACCTATAATCTAACCTACAATGTTCGAAGTTTCATTTACAGGGGAGAAATATTTGGAATTTTTGAGAACCCAGATACAAGATGAATTGGAAGAATTGGCATTAGCTGTTGTGAATGAAATATATTTTTTTCACAAGATGGTGCACCTCCTCACAACCAAAGGGAAGTCTCGCGGTATCTCGACGAAATTTCTCCCGAAAAATGGATAGGTACATAAAGTCCCATAAGATGGCCAGCTAAATAGCCAGATTTGAGTCCACTAGATTTTTTCCTGTGGGACCATTTGAACAATGAGGTTTACCAAACACCTGTTAGAACCCAACAAGAATTGAAGAACCGTTTGAAACAGGCTACTGCCTACATTACAGCCTAACAGTTAAATAATGTTGTGAGGGGAACCATCAATCGTGTGCGATTTTGTGTTCGTGGGAATGGTGGTACTTCTAACATTTATTAAAATAATTTCGCTTTCACATTTGGCTCTTTTTTTATTAACTTTGACAAGCCGTAAAAATTGAGCAATTTAATTTTCAGATACAATTTTCTATTTTCGTGATAGGAGATGTTGAGCTAAGCCAATTGTCCCTGTTCATCACTTTCTAGAACGAAAGATGAAAATTGCAACAAAAAAGTTTCGTTTTTCATTTATTTTAAAAATATTTCAAAAGGTCGTAGGATGAGATTAACAATTAGAATAAACAAAAAATTACAGGGTTCTCCATTTGAGAATCGAAAGTTGGTATCGGTTCCGGCATAACCGAAAACGAAATGTCAAACATAATAATGTTATTAAATTCTAGATGTCGTCTTCTATCCGATTCCCAAATTTCATCAAAATATTTCAAATCGAAAAAAGTTACAAGGGTGGCCCTGGTTTCAGTTACACCCCGTATTTAGTATAGACGGTGTGGAAATACTCTACTATTGAGTACCTATGACCTACATGCGTCAATTAAAGCATCGTTCTCAGAGGAGCGCTATAACACCCTATTCACGCGACTCACGCGAACATATGAATTTGAAAGATCTGTATTCTTAAGTTCATAACTTCGTTAATTTTGCAGGGATCGATCTGAAATTTCAAAACGACACTCTTGAAAAACAATACATACGAATGAAATGATACAAAAATCAATTTTTGGATTTTTTTTTGTGTATTTAGCAGTCTCGGCTGCTGAATCAAACAAGCCGAACTGCAATATATTGCTTCTATTCAGACCATCTGAACAGACTGTAACATTACTGTCCGGCCTTGGTTGACTATGATTATGAAGAGTTGATAGGAAAACCAATACCTTCAGGAGGGAAATTTGACATTCTACGGAAAGTTGCATATTTCTTCCTGTATGTTCAAAATAATACTACTGAGGCATAGAGCCCCGAAGTGATGTAACAGAAAAGTAAATCACTCTTCTCGTCTTTAAGAAATTATTCAAGAATAAAACTTTCCGTAACATAAGCAGGTATTTTGTTTATCAGCCTAAAAAGCCTGGATGCCAATCGCTAAAATGTCATCAAGAGTGTGTCAAGACGTTGCGAAGTGTAATCAATAGACGAAACTAAACTTCTGGATACTACAGATAAATAGGTGAACTTTTTGAGTTGTTTCTATTCCAACATTCCATAGTTTGGCACTCTTCAACAAAAAGATTCACGAACATCTTTGAACATTTAGTGTTGCCATTCAAAAGATACCCCCCCCCTCTACACCTGTCAGAAGAATATGAAAAACACTATTACTGAAGACGATCTCATAGTTTCTCACGATAGTCGTCTCGTAACGTAATCGGGACCTCATAAATTCAATTACACGGACCCAGCAATGTACAAAGAGAACGACAAACGGAGACAGGAGAAGGGGTCGTTCGCAAGTCGGCAAGTAATCGAAATTCATTCAACAAGGTCTCGTTCAATATCAACTTCGCAAATATTGAAGAAGTTTAAGTAAGCTTATAAATCCACTCGTTACGGCAACGACTTGCTCGAAGGTTCGAGCCTCGCGGAAAGTGTAGTGTAAATAGAAATAACTTCCCGTTCTCGAGAAAGCCATTGTCTGCTTCGGGAAATTCAAAACTCCATAGTCTCTCACCTTTGTTATTATAAATTTTATCAAATGTTTGGGGATATTTGACTTGGTAAGATTCAGGACGGAAGTGGAAATCTCAAACATTTGTATTTTCTCATCGTGAAAGTACAAGCGGGTTCGGTATTCGGAAGAGGTTATTCAAATATTAACTTATGGGAAATTTACTCTAAGAGAGACTGTTTTCCTTGCCATCTTTTCCCGAATTGAAATCGCAATAATATCAGCATTATATGATTTGGAGCATTGAGTTTCGTGAGAACTCTATAACTTACAAACAATCAGTCAGATGTTGACGAGAATTTTTTGTTTAATTAAAGTTTTCAATTCAATCAAAAACTTTTACCGTTCTGTTTGTGCTGACAGTTCTATAAATTGTATTTTCCTAAATATCAGGTACTAAATGGGGTGATTTTCTGGTTAATTTAATCATTGAAGTTTCTAATGATTATAGGTCCGAAAATGCATCGTTACCGGTCTGCAAGGTGATGACACTTGGATATTTATTTTGGTTTTTCTTCTATTGTTCCTACAATTCTTGCGATATTTCCCCAAAACCTGGAATGAGATTATACAATTCGAGTTACATGCATGCATAAACTTTGAACTGAATTTATGGCGAGATATTTTCTCATCATTTCTCTCAAGACTCATGTGGCAATTTCTTCCTATTTTCCTTTCGCGCCGCTACATTCTAGATCGAAAATTGTTTTCTATTTCATTCAGAGACTAACGTTCTGTTATAGTGTTTCTCGTTTCTCCTACCCTTATCAAGCTAAGAGTTATAAATTGTTTGCCTGCAATCAGCTTTGATGAAACTGAATTTTTCCATAACATTATCGATAAAATCAGAAAGTAACCACTATATGTGTGAACACACTGAAGACTTCTATTCAGGAAACAACATTCAACCTTCCGTAGAATATTAATTATTCTTCTATGAAAGAGCTAAGAAAGGTCAAATATTGTTCCCTGGATAAATGTATCCAAATAAGTTACTCATATAGTGATGAATTCCAAATTTTTCTTTTATGACATATGATATGCACCTCGGTGAAAGACAGACAAGTATAAGGAGCATTATCAGTTCGACTGATCAAGTGTGTAGTATTGCTGTAGATAGTTGAACTAGTAGGCTTCTTGAAGTTTTCTGTTTGATCTAACCTTCGTTTTCAAGGTGATGATGACTGCAGTCGTTGGAGGGTGCCAATACATATACTTACATGTCTTGATGCGCTCCAAGGGATTGAGATGAGTAGGTGTTAGTATGGGCTGGTATTGTGAATGGGTTGGGTACAAGACTGACGAGTTTCGACAAGACCAAAATTGCAGTAAATTGCTCCTATTCATGATATCCGACCGGACTATACCCCTGCTGTGTTACCCTGGTTGACTTTGACTATGAAAGGTGGATCGGAAAACCAGCTCGTTCAGGGAAGGATATTCAATATTCTACGAAAGGTTTAGTATTGGTATCTGAATGAAAGTTTTCAATTAGTTTATTCAGTTAGCTATGGCATTATTTAGATATTTCCTTACTGAATTGAATGACACACTTTATAATTTTGCCCCTGGTGGCTAACCATAAATCAATTTCATTTATTTCAGTATAAAAAACATTGGTGTAGTTCAAGGAGTAGCCAAATAACTTAGATTATAAGTGCCGATCGAACAATTGAAACTAGATTAAAAATTCAACTTTTCGAACGCTCCTGAAATGTTGGCACCTAACTGCAGGATTTCTTGCTGAGAATTTGGAAGTTTCTAAGTGTGAGGAGAGCTTTGCTTTACGGAACTGATATTGTATTTGAGGCTCGCTTCAAGATCTTCTGGAAAAATTTTCAAAATACGAGTTTTTCTGTGAATCAGCTACTTCAACCCAGTCTCGTCCAAAAGAAAGAATTTATAATTCACATCCATTTTTCACTCTTTCGTGAATATTTTTTTAGGAAATAATGAATGTAGAGAGTAATATTACGGTTCCCTTCCAATTTCCTAATAAGAAAAGAGAATTTCCATCACGAACGGGATATCAGTTGCAAGCGCAAGTCCAATTAAATTATGTCACTCTCAGTTATTTTTTCGTGTATTGAATTTGAAATTGTAATCAGTGATGTTCTTTCAATATTTCCGGGAAATGTACAGTCCCTTCTAAATGAAAAGTAGCTGATTGAGACGTCGATATTAAGTTCGAAGAAAATTTGAATTGACTTATGATAAATGGAAGTTTCTAATAGAATATTCGCGGTGATTGAATAGAAGAGGGTAAATAATTTTTTTGTGAACAAATTTAGATATCTTCTCTATGTAAAAGATATGGAAGTCTGGATTATCACTTGGTGAAACAATTTCACTGAACAATCAAACAATTGAAGAAGAAGCATTACGCTTAAGTTTCACAAAATATAAAGATATATGTCTTATCAAATTCAAAAACTAAGAGGAAATTAAATCATTTCAATATAATTCCTACCTAAGAAATAGATGAAAGAAGTAGAGACAAACAGAAATCAAGTTCGTCGTTAGATATTGGTAGATTATGTTTGTGGGATGATGAAGGTGTTACGAATTCTTAGTCCAATCTCTTGCCTTCGATACTTAGTTTAAAATTTGGGTTCTTGTGGAATAAATGAATTATAGAATTATAGACGATTCTGAAAAACTAGCAGTTAATGAGTATCTGGTTTTTTATATTTCCCTACTTTAATATTGATGGAACGACTAGCTTAACCTAGATAACAAGCAGAGCAACCATTACAATAAAATCTAAATACACCTATAACAAGTCTTTGTTATTGATAGAGAGTGAATATACTGTGATATTTGTGGGATCACAACGAAAGCTCTCTAGATTCACTCTTTATAGGATTGAATCACTCCCTTCTTCCTCTAGTTTACCCATTTGTCCCCATTATTTCCTGTCCGCTGTTTTTTGCTTGCATCTTGTCGCTTTTACCCTGATAAGGTCCTTTTCAACTTCCTATAGACATTTTCATCCTGGTTGGCCTCGTCTTCTCCTTGGTTCTAGGTCCCACTGCAGCATTACAAATATTGTTGCTCCTTCACCTGTCCTCCATACCTAACCTAACATAAGCATTTAACCCTCTGCTCTTTGATTCTTTCACAGCATCTTCGATCTTCATAATTCAATTGATTTCTTCGTTTGTATATATTCTGAATTTGTTGCTGGCCCTAGAATTGAACGCTTTATTTTTCTCCCCGCAGTTACTATTTCTTCTTCATTCTTTTCCATCATTATCTTAGTTTTCGCGGAATACATCATGCTTGGTCTAATGAATGTTTTGTAAATATTTAGCTTGAAGTTTTTTGTGAGTATTTAGATTTTCAAGATTTGCAAGATTTTTTTATTCGCATGGTATGCTCTGTTGACTCCACTTATCTTGTCTTTGATCTCAGTTGATCTTTTACCACCGTTAGTTATCATGACACATTATTATTTAAGACATTCTTCAAATTCATATTCCCATATTTTAATTCGATCTGCGTAATCGACTCTCTTATTCTGTCTTCCCAATCTCACCTTTTGGGTTTGCTTTGTTTCCCTTTCTCAGTTTTCTTTATTCTTTGTCTTATTCTAGTCGCTACTAAGAAGTGATTCGGGTCTACGCACGCCCCTCTAAAAGTTCTCATATTTATTATTGAGGTTTGTTTTCTCGTGTTTATGGGCATATGATCAATTTGTGTTTTATATCTACTATCAGGAGATACTCACCTCATTTTGTGTTCTTTCTTGTACTTAAACAAGGTGCCGCTTTTCATCATACCCTTCCTGCTGCCAGGTCGCATTGCCTTTGTTCATTATCAATTGTTTCTTCTTGTAACCACTATTCCCACTAAGTAATCTTCCTTTCTAATTTGAGAAAATCTCCCAGCATTAGGAAAACGTCTTATTTTCGTATCTTTTCTATATCCTCTCAATTTTTTCGTGAAAATGTTGAAAATGTTATCTATCCTCTTTGTTTGTGCTTTCAGTTAGTGCGTATACGTCTAACAAGGATGAATTGAAGGGCTTTTCCTCTAATCGTTGGTATGCTATTCGTTTGCTAATTGGTACAAAGTGTATAATTTGTTCTCTCATTTTGCCTATTACTATAAAAAGCAACGCCATGTTGTCCCTGTTTGGCATCTGCGGAGTACTGTAGTAATTAAGTTCCTCTTATTTATTGTTCCATGTCCTTTCCATCGAATCTCTTGAATTGTTGTATGAATCGAAGGTAATTATACTTTTTGTTGTATTAAAGCTCTTGATATATCTTTGGTGTATTTGTCCTTAATCGAAGTTTTATCGTGAAAGGTGAACGTAAGTAATCTGTGCTTAGACAAATGAACCGCGGACATTCTGATTTTAGGACGATGGATACAGCTTTCATGGATCAAGGTATCAAAATCCATCGGAAAATCAATTAGTTGATGATGAATATTCTCATTATTATACCAACTACTAGAAGATCTCCTCTTTATCCTCATTTAAGCGAAATTTTCATGAATGGTCTTGGAAATAACCTCGGGTTCACGAAACAATGAAATACCACAGCATTAATTTTGTCCTACAAATAGGTACTGAATTATATTGCATGCTAAAATTAAATAAAACCAACACGATATGTACTAACAAGAAAAATCTGTGTTCACTCTCGGTTAATAACAATAACAAAAATTGACTGAATGCAGGTGAAACATGGTGGCGTATAAGAATTTTATTGTAATTATTAAATTGCTTTTATATAGGTCAAACTTGTTGTTCCATGGATATAAGATTAGGTGAGCATGAACAACCAACATTTCATAATTAATTTCCAATTAGTTTTTCACTAAATTGTACGAAAAAAATCTTCTATATGATCTCACAATAAGCACTAATTTCTCATTTAGGTAACGAGAGTAAGAAATTAGACAGACTAGAATTCGCGAAAACTTTCTCAGCTAACAAACATTATCAATGAATAACTAACAACCAGCTCAATTCATAATTTTCCGCACTTTTCCTCATCTGTTTCTTAGATGATGAAGATGTAATATTTGAATTTCCTCTCAATTATTGATAATAGGATAAAACCAGAAACATGTCTCGGAAAAATATTTTATTATTATTTTCTTTAATTGTTCATTTATTCAAAATTGAAATTGAATAATTCGATCATAACTTATTTAATGCTTTGTAATGTACAATATTTATCGATTTAAAAAAAAATATTGTTTTTTGATTCTCAAGCATGCAACATCCATGCGAGAAATATGGCAGTTCAAGGTTTATTCTACACCTTTCTAACGATTGGTTTTGGCATTTATTAATTATCAAAGCGAATGCAAGGCGCATCCAACACCAGACATGTTTAAATTCAAGAAAAAAGTCAGTAGACAATACTTGTATTCTTAGAATAACCGCCTTTCAGCTCTTTTATAATTATAGTAGCTTCAATTAAATTTTCTTCAAATTTCAAAAGTGGTTTCTTGTTAGCAAAGAAGAAATTAGTGGTTATGATTGAAATTGTGATATAATTTGTTTGAAGTTGATAAGTACTGGAATGTCAATTTGCCTCATTCGCTGACTTACCTTTCATAATATAAAATTAAAAAAAGTATGATTTTGATAGAGAATTAGTTATCTTCAATACTTACCTAAAAATAACAATAAGAAACCCAGAAAACAAATTTTCCAATTTGACACAGTAGTTTCCGTTAGATATATGCTTTCATATTCGTCGGCGATTCACTTTAATTTATATAGATATAAAACTACTTACCCTGAAGAATGTCATCGTGCTACCACCTTCCAATGTACCGTAAGAAATCTCAGCTTGGTCTGCCAAATCCTGGGCGCTTTCAATGGGTGTTATCATTCTTTCCACGGTTAGGAAGGCTGCCAAGTTGGCCGTGTACGAGGATATTATTATCAACGTAAAAAACCACCATATTCCGCCAACGATGCGTGTTGATGTTGCCTGAAAAAAAAACAGTTATTAAACGTATGAAATTAAGGATTTTAATGGTTTCTTTTTGTAATTTTACTTTGGTTCGCTTTGTATAACGACAACAATTTTGCACATGCTTTTCTAATACTCTAAAATTAAACACTAGTTGACGTTATTAGATTTGAATCTGTTTTATATGATGAATGGAATTTTGTTGATACTTATTAACTATGTTAGAAACGCGTTTCGACGACACGGTGCATACATCAGATAGAAACAAAATAAAATCTGAGGTACAGTTCAACAATTTATGTAAGATTTACACAATTAAATATGAAGTGCATAAAACTACCTATTAGGAAAATTTGAAGAAATATTGTCTAAGTAGAGTCTGTTTATTTAATAAACTGTTGAAAAGTTTATATTCATTGCTTTGTGTTTTTGCTCTTTGTTGAGTCATTCAATATTTGTGTGTATTTCTTTAATAATGCAAAGTTCCTTGTCGAAATTTTCTAACAATGATGGAGCATTCAACAATCTGTGAATCGTACTGTGGAACGTCATTCTATATTCAGCATGATCAAACAAACCGTTATGAATTACTGAGTACATACCAGATGATTTATAAAATGAAGGAAACATGTCTATTGAATTTTTATGCTTCTCGAAAACTATTAGAAGACGATTAATGAAACAAATATCTTCCGTGATATCCTCCGTGTGAATTCTATATATGTGAGCTTGAGGTCCTTCCTGACAAGAGCTAAATGTCAAATCTGCATTCCATGCACGCAGCCATCAAGAGCCACAATAGTGCGATTAAGCATCATGCTGAAAACGAAGCGACAGACTGCAGTTGCTTGCTTATTAGGAACCCATCAGTGATGTATATCGCTTTTCAGCACCCTAACTACCTAACACCTTAACGATTCCAGAAAAGGCGCATCTCGTACATACATTCGGGAGTCACCTTCTATGGATCGAGATAGTAAGCTAGCCGCCGGACTCCCAGAAAGCAGGGAACAAAAACAAACAAATGTGAAAACGTAAGAATTCCAACACTTATAGGCTATGTTTTACCGGTCTCTTAATCGCATGACGATTCAAACAAGCGAAAAATTTGCGTTGGCTCGTTTGAACCGTGATGCGACTAACGAACGGGCGGAAGATGGTCTACAAGTGTAGGAATCGTTACATTCTCACAGCTGCGTGGTATTGTTCATTCTTCATCTGGAAGCCCGGTAGCAGGTTCAATGTTTCGATTGATTTGGGTGCTGAAAAGCGATATACGACACTGAAGAAGGAACACGTGCGACATTCTTCCAGTAGAGTAATTTATTTATAACTAATCAGGAAACAAACACAACACCTGATCTTTGCCGGAATATACCGGTCAAAAGCGGAGTCTTCGGCCCACTGTGTTACGGATGCGACCATTTTATCCAAATATTGAAACTATTATATAAAAAGTTCAGCTAAACAGAGATTGTGTATGAAAATATTCAATTTATCTTTATAAATTTCAATTAATGGGACTAACTATGGAGAATCTACTCAGTCCCCTATTAGCTGATATTTATATATATTACTCAGAGACTTCAGTACTCAATGATCCTTTAGCTGATCATTTTATTTTATTGATTTCGATATGTGGATGATTGTTTAATATTGAACATCTGCTAAATATGTATCTTTAGATAATTTCGACCGAGAACTTGTAGTAGTAGTTGTAGTATTCAACAAATACTTCTAAATAAGTGTCATAGTCTTGGTGTCATAGTCTTGATATCATCACTGAACTATCATATTAATGGAATTAGAATACATAAACTTTTGAGACAAAGAGAGATATAAAAGCTTCATATATGAAGGTAATATAATATATATATATATATATATATATATATATATATATATATATATATATATATATATATATATATATATATATATATATATATATCTATATCTATAAAATTGATGAACATTATCATAGTGTTGTGAATAACTCGAATTATTCAATTGAGAGAAATTATAATTCTGAGCAAAATTTTGAAAAATTTCATTTATCAAATGAGAAACATTTATATTAGGAATTTCTTGAAATTATTAGATATAAACTCTCTGTCTCATTATTGAATGAACATGTAGACTTTGACAATAATTCCCCTTGACGTAAGTTATTTCCTACTTAAAGATTTAGGTGATTTCACTCACTTCAAATCCATAGTTTAGTTTGGATTTCGTATCCAATTTAGGCGCTGTGACGTCGAAACGTGTTACAAATATAGTTATAACTGTTCATATACTCTCTCTTTTTTAGTATATTGTTGAAGAGTAGGCGATGTTACTTCTGCTGTCCTTAATAAAGTTTATCATCCATTCACTTATTGAGCTGTGGAATGGAATGACATTCTGTAACATCTGCAAATAATTTAGCCATTCACAATATTAACTTAGTTTCTGTAACGGTAGTTCTCATTTATGTGAAATAGTGAATTTGAATTTTCGAGGCTCTGATGATGTTGATGTAGAAAATTTAATAGCGGCTACATTTCATTTTCTATTACATAACATGTTCTTTTTCCTAACGAAAACCAAAGACAGGATAGAGAATACTTAATTTGTGTCTCCTTTCCTTTTCATATTATTTCTGTAACGAAAGAACATATCTCGTAGAAGACATGCAAGATATTTAAGCAATTTTCAAATAGAAACCACCATGATTGATTTAACACAAAAGCGTCAATCAAAGCATGATTCAACTCAAGTTTTAATTTTTACACTACAGCATTTATACTAGAAGCATCAAAAGTATCAGTTCTAAAGTAATATCAATACAGTTTACAAAATTGATAAGTAGCAGCATACAATACATACCATAATCATCATCGGAAGCATCTTTCTCTTTATTTAGGGAAGTATTGAAACTGAAATAACTAGCTCTGATTACTTCACGAAAATGAAATGGATACCTTTGGATTAAGATCTGAACCTTGTTGCATCAGAGTTCCGATGGCGAACCAGAAACTATTGGCCAGGGTGAAATCGTTCTCGAGAACTTCGAGACTTTGGAATTGACCACAATTCACCGGATCTAAGCACCTATCGTTAACAATTTCGGTTTCGTCGTCTAGAAAGGCGTCATTGTCACTGTGTTGGGTGCCATGATGACAACTCTAATCGACATATTGAACAAAATTAATGAGACAGAAAAGTTACGGTGTAGATATTTCACTTTATTTGAGCAAGCCTGCTATTTCAGTAGTAGGGTGAAAGGAGGTTTTTTCGTGATAAATGTGAGTTCATGATACATATTTCACGAGTCATCACAGGCACACATATTTCTAGCGAAATGCTTCATGAGAATGTTGCAGCATCAAAGAGAAAAGAAATTTGCGATATGTTCGCTTCTCACTTCAAAAGTGTTCACATCCCAAAAAATCAATCGTGTCATAAAATTATAGATGTTGATATAAGGTTCGAAATGAGAATGAAGGTATCTTGTCTACTTTAAGTTTTCCTGAGAAAGAAGTTGAAGGGGTCCTCTCAGCACTCGATGTCACCAAGAGTTCTGGTCCTGATTCAATTCCTGCTTTTTTTTCTGAAGAACTGTGCCTCCACATTATGTAAACCTCTTCACATCTTATTCAATCAGTTGTTAGGACAAGGAGTATTTCCTACTAAATGGAAAGAATCTATCATAATAGCCATATTAAAGAGTGGCGATAGAACACGTGTTTCAAAATATAGGCTTAGTAAACTTTCTACAATAGCCGAAGCATTCGAGCGTTCAATTTTCAAATTCTTGTTTTCTCACGTAAATAACTTTCACTCTTGAGACGAATTTGGTTATATTTACAGAGTACCTTCATAGCCTCTTAGACTCTCTGACTCAGACAAACTCCGTCTACACCGATTTCTCAAAAGCATTTGATAAAATTTGTATATCGACCCTAATTTATAAATTAGGTGTAGCAGGTATTGACCGTGATCTTCTGAATTGCGTTTAGTCCTATCTTGGGGGTATAATGCAGTCTGTCTGGATCAACGGTTTTCAATCCGATTATTTCATAAGTACTTCCGGTGTGCCTCAAGGAACGCACTTGTGATCACTCTTTTTTATCATCTACGTTAACGATATCGGGGGTTGCTTCAGACATTCTGAGTTCTTAATTTATGCGGACGACTTGAAGGTGTTCAGGCCAATCGGGTGTTGGAATGACTGTTTGAAGCTTCAAAGTGATTCAAGTAACTTATCTAACTACTCTGAGGATAACCATCTTCTTCTGAATTTGAAAAAGTGCTGTTCTATTTCATTCACTAGAAATCACTCATCATTCACGTTTCATTATACAATTAACGGATATACACTCAAGAAAGTGTCTTCGATCACAGATTTGGGTGTGATTTTTGATAGTAAGCTTCTCTTTGATGCACACATCAGTCGGATTGTAAGTGATTCTAATCGTATGTTTGCCTTTATATTTCGGTAGGGCAAATAATTCAGGAATGTTAAATCTTTTCTCACTCTCTACTATGATTCTGTTTTCACGAAACTTAATTTCGCGTCTTGTATATGGAATCCTCGATACACTTGTTACTCCAATCGCATTGAAAGGATTTAGAATAAATTTATTCCATTCGTTTGCTATAGAATAGGTTTTCCGATTACTAATCACACCTGCTCGAAGATGTCCGAACTTATTCTTTCTGGTGAATCGCCGGATTGTTTCCGAAATTTTGTTTCTGTTCAAAATAGCGAATTATATCTTTCAAGCATCTGCGGTGCTTCATATGATCTTGTTTAATATTCCCATTAGATCACTGAGAAACTATGATCTTTTCTCAATCAAAAAAACAAACTGTCCACAAAATTCTCCAATTAGTGAAATGGTGCACTCTGCCAATCTGGATTCTCATTTTGATTTCTGTTGAGTCTCTCTTATCTCCTTGAAAAAGAAATGTCTTTTAACTTTTCTGTGATTCGCTTTTTCTTTCATTCATAACTTATCAGTGATGTTAGTCGCTGTAAATTTCAATAACTTGTATTAGTACTTTTCCTAAATGTTTTGTTTCAGAATTAATTTGTGTTGCTTACAAGACTTTTTTATGTATTTTTCAGTGAATGTCGTTTTGGCTTCGACATTTCTTTGAGATAATAAATGAATAACTGAATACCCATTGCACTGAGATACAAAAATTCGAATGCCTGATTTTGGAAAATTTCCTAAAGGTGGCGCTTTAAGTTTCAACCGAATCTAGCCGACCGTTTGCGCGCTAGAAAACTTTGATTCATTTCGTTCACTTTTTGAGTCTGCATCTGATCCGTATGCAAGGGGGTTTGTTGAAGATTTTATTCTAACGGAAAGATGTATTTGAAGGTGAGTTTTTGCATATGTGAACAGATTGTAAAATTTCCTCATCGATTATTCTATGAGCCCTTAGCCATTTCCCGCATTTCTTAGCATTTTGAGGTTCTTTTCTTCTTTTCGGCATTTGTTTTGAATGCTCGCATATTGCGGTTCCTGTTGCGTCTGTGAATTTATTATTTGAAAAGATCATAGTAATTTATCAAAATTTAAAGTTCAGAGAACATACTTATAGCAATGTGATTTTGATTGAACACTCACGAAATAACCTGTTATCACGAATTTACCTGTATAACCTGCCACACTTTTTGATTATTTTCAGAAAAAATCCTCGACAAAATAACGCATATCAAAGTTATGGGATTGCTTCCTTGTTGGAAGATGCTGGATTGGTTCGGGAAATGAACTATTCAATTTACAGAGATAGCAAAAAGACAGGTGTTCCGTAGAGTACACACAAACAACCAACGAATCATTCCTAAACATGGCAGGCCGTTTGCTTTAACTGTTGCCTTCGAAGGGCAGTTATTCAACTATATCATGAAGATGCAAGAGTCCAGATAGTTTGTAGAACTGAATAGCGCTTGGGTGAACATGGACGTAGACAAAATTTTTTTGGTCGCAGCAAGTAGCTGGCAAATCGTGATGGACTAAGTTCCAGAAGCGTTATAACTTGTCTCAGCGTGTTCCAGAAAATCTCGCTGTATATCGAGCGTCCATGGCAAATCCTGAAATTATTGAAGATTTTTTTTGAAAAGCTAGATTCCTTGGTAAGAAGACTCGGAATAAACGATATGCCTGACAGATTCTGGAATTGCGACGAAACGGGTCTAAGTTATGTTGTCAATCAACTGAAGTTGTTATCTCCATTTGTAAACGTTATATTTACATAAGAGCCTATCTAGACAGGAGAGAATCACAAACTCTGATGGGTTTTATTTCCGCTAATGGCTTGTGGATTTCTTCAATGCTCATCTTCGAGGGAGTAAGATGGAATGATGCTCTGGAAACTAACTGTTTGCCAGATGCTCAAGTTAAATTGTCACCGAAAGGATGAATTAATAGTGACCTTTTTCTGGAGTGGTTTCAGTTTTTTACTAGAGCAATTCGTGCTGCGCTTCCTGTTGTACTATTCATGGATTCACATACCTCACACATTCTGAGGTAATTTCTCTGGCTAAGGCCAATGATGTGTTCCTTTTCACTTTCCTGGCCCACAAAAGTCACATCATGCAGCCTCTCGATAATAGTTTCTATAGATTTTTGAAATCATACTGGCAGAAAAGCCTCCATGATTATATAAGACATCATCCAGAAAAGCCCAACAGGACTAGTTTCCATGAAATCCTATATCCAGCATTAAAATCGAGCTTCTCTCATAACAATATAACGAATGCCTTCAAAAAAGCGGGAATATGCCTGCTCGACTGTAATGTTATTACAAAAGAAGTAACAGTCCCTTCTGCATTAACTGCTGCCCCTTTGGCAGTCACTAAAGCTAATGAAGCTCGGGTAGCTGGAATAGGCGAAATATTAGAAATTCCACAGCCGCCCGAAGTACCGATAACAATAGAAATTGAGCATCAGCCGTCTACTTCCGGGGCTACTTCATCCAGACAAATGGAAACATCTGAAGACGACGATGATTGGGTATGCGGAAAGGGCTGAAAAAATTATTCTTAAGATGCAAAGAAGAAAAATGAAGCAGAGTTCGTGCAATACTTCTACTGTAGTGATCAACCACGTGAAATGTCAGGAAGAATATTCTAAGGAAAAAATCTTCATGTGCCGGAAAAGAATAAGATTATGATGAGGATTAACATATATATGTATGAAAGTTTGTTTTATGAATAAACCTTCCATGAATTCTATTTTCCTTAGGTGTCACAAACATGCCAAATCATATCACGAAATTACATATCATATTATTACGTATAATGAAATAACTAGTCTCAGTTCCATTTCAAAAATTCTTTTTTTTAGGAAATTCCAGTCGTTACGCAAATTCCACAATAACCAAATGGTTAACTGAAACTGTGTTCAGTCAAATTTCATTTTTTCCGGTTCTTGAGAAAAAAATAATACACGAAAAATATGAGAAATTAAAATTATCACGAATTCACCTCCTTTCACCACATATAGAAGCTAATGGCATGGGCGTTTATGTAAGCTAAATTAGAAAAGGGTCGAATTTACTTCAGTGGTAAAGTTTGCCCAAACGATTTTTTATCAAATTCATATTTTAGTAGAATTGACATAGTCTTAATATAAATATTAATCCAACTGGTCCTAGTGGAGTAAAATTCATAGATATATTCTTACCAATGGCCAACTTTCCTCGTCGCTCCCTATACCCGACGATCCAGATCGATAAGACCTGTTATCGGTACAACAATTGCCTTCATACTTTTCCAACAAACAGTCATCACACAATTCCATCTCATGCCATTCTCTAGGTGAAAATCTTGCTACTATCCAGATGGTGAGTGAAACAATGCAATAGGCGCATGCCATGTAAAGCCATATTTCAAATGCCAATGGATTGAGAAACGAGAACAACTTGTATGACATCTTACGTGATTCCTTCAAATAAGTATCGAAATCATTAAAGCAGAAATGAAAGTCTTGATAAAGTTTTTATTGAATTTTGGAATTGAATAACTATGATTATAATTTGTTATAAGGTTGACTCTTAAGTTCGTGGTTTTTCTGTTTAATGAGCTCAAATGCTTTCCAGAATTTCCTTTTCATCAACAAGATAATCTTATCTTCCTTTTACTACTTCTTTGATGAAGCTACAGTATGGTGAAAAACGTCATAACTATGTGAATATAGTAAAAATTTGAACAGCATTGTTTTATTTAATTGTAACATGTGTATCAATTTTCGTCAAGTAATGACTTCCTCAATCAGATTATTTATTTTGAGGTCTGAATACAATTTAGGATTTGAATTAGGAAAGATAATCATTTTTCAAGATTTATTTCTACATCTCTACACATTTGTTCAAAATATACAAAAGCGATAAATTTAGCTTATAACTATATGTACTTGTTTCTTTTTACTAATTTCACATTTAAGTCAAAATCGTTACTCTGACCAAAGCTTCGATTGTTTTAAGATGGGGTTAACGAAAATACTTTGTGGATCATAGAATAGAATAGTTCGAATTTTGCTATTTGAATAGAAAATTAATATGTCTAAAAATGATTATTTTCCTTTTTTTCTGAATTGAATTCTTCTCGACATGGATATACCTGCTAGTAGGCGGCTTACTCGTAATACCATCGCAAGACCAGTAGGTTAGAAGTATAGTTTTACGTTAAATTGAAGATAACTTAGCTGTACACATAACTCTAAGACAATTATGAATTCACAATGTACCAAAGGCTGAACATGTGATTGTCCTAACATATTAGAGGTAAAATCAATGCTTTTTTTATCATCACATTTAAAAATATATCTATTCGAATATTAGTTCTCTGAATAGTCCATCAAATTATACTTAAGTAGATATTTCATATTTTCCTTATTATTTCGATAAAATATAAATCAGACTTAGGCGGTTGCAACCATTAGAATATTTCTCTCACTCAAAAGTTATCTACTTCAAAATATGGAAAGTAGAAAATCTCAATTCAACACAATATATATATATATATATATATATATATATATATATATATATATATATATATATATATATATATATATATATATATATATATATATATATATATAGATTTCGATATATTTGATGATAACTCTAAAAGAGAAAGTTGGATGCAGAAGGAATTACACGGAAAGCACCCTTAAGAATTGAAAAATGATTATATTGATATAATTGCATCGAATAAATGGTTAGTATCTGGAGAATTGTTTGCTGAAACAGAAGGCTTGGCAATTGCGATCCAGGATCAGGTTGTTTTCACAAGGAATTATAGAAAACATATCATCAAACAAAATATAGATGATTCTTGCCGTAGATGTTTCTGTTCTTCAGAAACAGTTTTTCATATATTATCATCTTGCTCAGTCCTTGCTTCAACAGATTATTTTAAAAGACATAATGCCGTCGCTAATATTATTCACTTCAATCTAGGAATTAAACATGACCTAATTCCCAAAAGAAAAAATTTCAAAAATATGAACCTGAGATTATTTGTGAAAATGACAAATATAAACTTTATTTTGATAAAACAATTCTTTGCAACAGAGCTGTAAAACACAATAGACCAGATATCGTTCTTAATGATAAACAGAATCAAATAACATATATAATTGATATTGCTATACCCGACACACATAATATACAAAATAAATACAATGAAAAATTTCTAAATATATGATGCTTGGCGACGAGATTAAAAAATGTGGAAAATGAAGAAAATATTTATTCTACCGATTATTATTTCTACAACAGGCGTTATTCCTAGAAATCTTCACAAAAGGATTGAGATTTTGGGTCTGAAGAAAATTTGTTTGAACAGTTACAAAAGATAACAGTCATCAAGTTTTGTAATATTCTTCGTAGGTTTCTTTCCGAAAATAATAATGAGGTAGAGTCATAGGTTTTCTCTTTAGTTTATACTGCTCAGAATCTCATTTCACATTTCATTTATTTGTTTATATAAATGTAATATAATTAACTGACAATTTTGTCATATTTATATTCAGAGCAGTATTCTATTCGATCGTTCACCACTTCACACAAAGGAAACTATTAATGAGTAACATTCAGTGTTACTTGACTAAGGTCCGTACACTGGATTTTTCCGGGGAGAAAGCCTCTGACACTACTCGTTGGTACATTGATATTATTGTCTGATGATGCTATAGTATGTATATATTCTGGTAAATTGATATATTCTCATAACATTTAACGTTATCCTAATATATAATTACTCCAGGATATGTTTTGATTATAATCATTGCCTGGCAATGGTATTAATTACCGGGTGGTGGATTTATATTTTTCATGAAATCAGTTTGATTGCATGAACTCGTCGGGGTAAAAAATATATATATATATATATATATATATATATATATATATATATATATATATATATATATATATATATATATATATATATATATATATATATATCTTTATTACGGGGAACCCTTACGATTTCAGCAAAGACGCCCTCTATGGACCGAGACGGTGAAGAATAATGAACATTGAACTGTTGATTGGATTCACAGACCCGTGAAAATGTAGGCATTTTCAACGTTCTCCCATCTGTTTCGTTATTGTTGGTTGCTTTCTCGAAATCCGGTAGCGGGTTCACCATTTCGGTCTATAAAGGTCGACTCTCATACGTATGCACGAGATGCGTCTTTTCTGAAATCATAGGAGGACCCCGATGTAGATTGTGAGGATGCTGAGAAGTGATATGCGACACTGATGAGCTCCTTATAAGGACGAAACTCCAGTCTGTCGCTTCGTTTTTGTCGGAAAGGATTATTCATTGATTTTACGGATGTCTGAATAATTCTTTTTGTCTCAAGTTCACACACATATATATATATATATATATATATATATATATATATATATATATATATATATATATATATATATATATATATATATATATATATAAAAGACCGTTAGGTTGGCGGTCTTATCGCTAAGCGTCATTCTAGCGAATATATTTCTGTCAAGCATAGTGAGGAGTAAATTCGTATTTAGTGAAAATACGTCGATGACACACATTGGTTTAAATGTTATGAACATATCAGTGATAATGGTTAAAACTAGAGGAGTGAGATGGCCACCTCTTTCATCAGATCTAACACCTCTGAATTATTTTCTATGAGACTCCGCAAAAATTCATCACATGGGCAGACCTATAATTCTTTGGAACAATTGAAACAGAAATATTCAATATTCAAATACGAAATGTGCTAAGAAGAGTTTTTGCGTTTTACAATTTTTGTATTTTGAATAATAAAATATAACAGATAGATTCCATTTGTTTTCTGCTCTTACTTATTCTTGATATTTTCTTACTCATCAACGACCTAAATAATTTCTTCCCATATTATTATAAGTGAGCTTTATTGAACAAAGAATTGGAAACATGTGGGATTATTTGTATGAATTTGTATCAGCGTACTTGATGAAGCAACAGTTTAAAATTAAAAAACACAAGTTCGTATTATAATTAGAAAACCATTCAACACAAAATATATTTGAATACGTCCCTGCAGTTATTCGAAAATTTGCCCGCAGAATCTTCAATTAGTTCTCACACAACTCTGATAGCAACCAAGATACTCTCGAATGCCGAGATCCTGGAAAATAGAAAACTTCTAAATAACTCGAAAATATAGATTTTTCTCAAATATCGAGCACGAAGATGAACAGGTCATTTTTTTTTCATTTACAGTATTTAACTTAGCTACTGTGATAAGACATAAAAAATGAGAGACCCTGTGCAAATAATAGTCCAGATTTATTTCATTCCTTCATAAGATTATTCAGGTTGAATAAGAATGGCATCAATTTATTTATAGATCAAAATACAACTTTTTTCCAGTTTAACATTTGTTGAATCAATTCTTAAGAAAGGGGACACTGAAGATCTAGGTACTGTCCCATTAGCTTTCTTATATCTTTTGCAAAAACTATCGAAAATATCATTTTTTTTATATACTCAAGATTTTCAATGAAAGACAGCATGGGCTTGCCAGAAGAATACGGAAATAGCTATATTTTAGATAGTAAGACAAATCACTTGTATACTGGAAAGTGGTGACGTGCCTTTGGGATTATATTCGAATATGGCTAAGGCCTTCGATTATGTTGGCAGTTCAACGCTGCTGCTAAAACTTGAGAGTTATGGAATACGCACCAACCAGCTCAGCTTATAAACAGAAAACCTTACTAAAAGAACCCAGAAAGTGGTCTTGGCAATTGATACCATGCAGTACTGTTCTGATGAGGAATTTGTTAGGAGGTGTATACCACCAGGAAGTATTTAATTACCAGGTGTGTTGCTGAAAGAGATGCGGAAATGGTGTGTAGTGAATCATCTAGTTTTATATGTAGGAAAAACTGAGTAAGTAAGTACCGTTTTCAGTAGTGATCGTTCAAATGCCGCTTTCCCTGAGACATTGTGTGGAGGAGTATAGCTATCACATACTGTGAAGTTTTTAGGATTTCATCTTGATAAACACTTGAAATGCAACAATCTTTGTATTAATTGGTTAGTCTATTGAACTCAGTGATTGATATCATGAGTGTACTGAGATTGTGTGTGCATTAGAGAGTTTTAAGACAGTGTATTATGCTAACTTCCAGTCGTAGCTATCTCATAGTATCATTTTCTGGGGCAGTAGCTCAGGAGCTGACATTGTGTTCAGGAGGCAGAAACGGACTATTAGACTACCGGGTCCTTTAGGCTTCAGTAATATGTGTCGGAGAGTCTCTCAACGTGTGAATATACCTACATCATTTAGACTCTACATGTATTGAACGATCATTTTCGTTCATAAAATCGTGGTTATTTTAACAGCTATACATGTTACAATAGTTTCCATCTGACATGTTACACTGTTTATTGTCTATTATACACACAATAACTTGTTGAAATAAAAATCATTATAGTGGACTGGTGCACTATCTCAGCTGTTAACTGGAAGTAATTTATCTTTCCCAAATATTAAGAATTATAGCTTTTACATTTTCATATAGATATTCTCATGCAATTTCAATTTCTAAAGGCTATCATGCAAACTTCTGGGTATAATTCCAGTCGAAGAAATGATGACAGGAACGCGGTGCCACATCTGCTTGAACTCAATAGCAAGGTCTGTGTATCTGGACTTTTTCTCCTGGAACTTGTTTGGCACGTTGTTATTTATTATTCAGTAAGACGACACCTACCAGCATTGCTGTTATGGCTCTATTATCATACACTACTATGTCCGGCCTATTATTCGTCAACATTCTGTCAGTGATAACAGGCCTATCGTAGTATAATCTGATAGAGTCATTTTCCAATACGGGCGCTGGTTGATAGTTGAAATATAGCAGGAAGGCATTCAAGAGTCCGTGCTTGTGTGCAAGTTCCTGATGGATAATTTTGCACCCTTGATTATGCCTGTGAAGTTAGTTCGTATTAGCCAGTTGTTCGCAGCCGGATGTTATATGCTGTATAGTCTCCGATTTGGACGAAATATTACAAATATAGCCATAGCAATTCCTGCACTTATCTGTTTGTAATATTCCGTCCTTGATTATAAATTTTTTATAGTTGTGTGATGTGATTGAATGGTCAGAAGAATTTATTCTATTTCTCCTTTCATCTACCATTTGTTGAAAGCTTCTTTATCGATTCTCATGATCATGTCGTCCATGCAATTCTTTTCTAGAACATTACTCTTGTTTTTCAGTATCTGATAGGAACAGTAGATTCAGAACGGTATCCCTGGTATCAAGATTCAGAGGTGTATATCCCTTATCAGCTAACGATACCACTCTGTGGTATCAAGAAGTACGAGATTTTACAGGGAAGGTTTCTCTATGAGTATTTATCTGTTCGGTTTGTAAGATGACAACATCAATCAATCCGCGACCTCCTTCATTCCGCTTCAAATTTTTTCTTATCACATACGATTTAAGATAGTTATTGTTGTACTTTGTCAGCACCGTTTGGGTCTTCCTTTAAATATCATCCAGTTCTGGTTATTCCAAATGAGTAAAGCGGGTCTGAAATGGCGTAGGTGTTATTTGTTTTGACTAGATTCTTCGAGTACAATATTGACTTCATCACAGTTTTCAAGCGCTGACTGTACTCTGAACAAATCTTCTCCTTTGACTGTTTTTGGTCTAGCAATCTGGCTTGTTGTTATCTCAGATATTTCTACGTTTCTCCATTCCTTATACACTGTATAATATCACCATTTGAAAGTGCATTTTACCAACTTTGACTTCCCCTCTTTGAATGTTCAGGGTCTCAAATTAGTTAATCCCGAATTTATAGGAACTGACAGTTTTCAGCAGATCATCAAATTGCTTTTTGTTCGAAAGATATAATTTGATATCATCCATATACAGTAAATCGGAGATTGTGTGATAGTTCCTATCTCTTTTTTCCTAAATCCGTATCCCGTTTTATTGAGCGTGGAAGACAATGCGTTGGTAGCCAAACAGAACCATATTTTATTCAAAGAGTCTCCTTGAAAAATAAAAAAACGTATGGGTATCTCATCGGTTTCAATTGAGTTATTGTTCATGTTGACCTGCACAGACGGGCGCCAGTGTGTCATTGTTGTCTTCAAGAATTCTACCAGGATGATTTTCGTATATCTGTGATACTTCGACGAGCCAAAAATGGGCGGTACTATCGAATGCCTTCAGTTAATAGGACAAAGCAGAATGAACATTACGATTCCCCTATACTGCCTATTTCATCATCACAGAAAGGATGATGAGTTGTTCCTTGCACCCGTGGTGTTTCTTCTGCATCCCTCCTGCTAATATTTTGTTGTCATCAAGGTGTTGGTATATTCGATTGGATATGCATGAGGTGAGTATTTTGTATAGCGTTGGCAGACAAGTGAGGCTTGTACTGAGATGGACCTTGCGCTCTATCGCTCTTAGGTAGCATATATATTAGGCCTTGTGATGGGGAAGTGGTTGCTTTCCTATGATGTTGAAGAACATACTTGAGCTGTTTCGCTAAGGCTCCATGGAGCTTAGTAGTTGTTTTTTATATCGAGCTTTTTCAGAAATTATTCT
Source organism: Cryptolaemus montrouzieri (assembly GCA_013387265.2). NCBI lineage: Eukaryota > Metazoa > Arthropoda > Insecta > Coleoptera > Coccinellidae > Cryptolaemus > Cryptolaemus montrouzieri. The sequence continues at coordinate 16,955,525 of JABFTP020000165.1, forward strand.
CTGATGTCAGTATCGTTGTGAGTCAATGTATCTTACTGTTATAAGCAGCTATTCTAGATTAATATGGATGTGCGCAAGAAGTATGAATGGTAATTTGTATGTGGAATGGTTTATGGAAAATGCAAGAATCACATCTATGGTCAATTTTGATTACAGATGAATCTAAGAAGTTGATGGAATTCTCAGTTTTCATTTCTAAATTGAGTTTAATTTTGAGGGTACTAAAGGAATCTAATTGTCTATTTGTACCTGCTAAGCGACAGATCAAGTCATTCACATTCTGAACCAATGAAGATTGTTTTGACAGCAAATGATTAAAAATTATTTTTTTATCGTTGTCTTTGAAAATCTCTACTAAATCAGAACTGAGAAGATTACCCATTATCAAGCCGTTATTGCTCATATGAATTTAATCACTGAAGTAAAATTTATTTCTAAACATACTCCTGAAATATTCATAAGTGCTGATTGTATAATGCCATTCTCATCATTATCCCGCACAGCTTGAATAATCAGTTTTGATAAATTATGAAGTGTGAAACACTAGGGTAAAGATAACTAACATCCCAGGATATAAGTTCAACATTATAGGTAGTAGCATATGTTGAATTAGATCTGGAGAACTCGAATTTTCGACTTAAATCACATAAATCTTTAATGATATTTATGGGATATTGTGAAAATTTAGCTACTGCAGTTGTAACATATGAAACAACTGATCTGAAAGCATAAACTCTTTTATGGAGGTTGACGAGATTATAAAGTTTTGGTGACTGTGTATTTCGTATTATTTGACATTCGTAAATGACGGTTTAATATTGCATTGAAATTTCCTAGTAGGATCTGTCTGCGATATTTGATCAGTTCTTTTCATTCTTAAAATTTGGTAACAAGGCCACTTCTGTCATCTAACCTAACCCAACATGATTTAATATGTGGGTTCACTCGTTTCTTGAAAAGGCCAAAATTGTAAGTTATCGGAAATATTTTCGATGGAATCGAGTTCCACAGCACACTTGCCCTGCAAACAGAAGGATTTTTTTAGAGAGAAGTACGTGGAGTAGGAAGTTGGACCGTCCGTTGATGATAGTTTCCAGCGAATCTAGTTTTTATTTGAAACTGCATTCTTCCCGGAACAAAGCTTTCAGTTTTTCAGAACAGGTGAAAGTACCTGAGAAAAAAGAAAAACATCAGCGACGTGCCACTTCATGCGAGAACCTGGAGTTCACGCGTGATCTCGGGGATGAGCGCCGTTCTCTTCTGGACATTCAATGTAATGAATGTTTAAGTGCGAAGCTTCACACATGGGAAGAGTATTCCAGATAAAGTCATACCTGAGCTTCATACAGGTTGTCTACTATGAAAATATATTCAAGAGGTGATAGTACAAGTCATTTGCAACGAAAAACGTTCCATAAAATTTTTTCGAAAAGTTGATAATTATCGAGTTATTCAACACTTCTCTATAAAAACAAGAATATCTCTGTTACTGTTACAGCTACGTCAAATCTGATCATACCTTCGGAAAGAACATTGAATTAGCTATAAGATAGGTAAGTACTAATGGTGAAAAATTGTGTATACCGGGAGTTGTAAAAGGCTTCATGAAAAAATTGTGACACGAACAAAATTAGTGGTATTTTCTTGTGAGCTGTACATCTAAGAACTGGTCGAAGTAGCTGTTTTATCCTGGACAAAACATTCATCTGGATTTTTGAATGGTATATCAACTTCGGAGCTAACTATATTTTTATCCTAGCAATATCATGGGTAAGAGTAAGAGTAAGAACATGAAATTCTCTAATTTTTCGATCACAAATAAGCTAGTTTCACCGGAGCGTCTAAATAATTCCACAAATGATTTTTCTATAATGATAAGCGCTACATAAATAACATATCTGGATATTCAATGTTTAAGAAGCTGGGAGTAATTAATTTTTCCGGATTAACGAAAGGAATTAGAAAAAGAAATCAAAAGAGAAGAAATCACAGAAGGCTTGTATTACTCGATTTTAAAACAAATAAAAATATTTAGAATTTGACAGGAACTATCATTCAATGAATTGATGAATTGAAGTTTATATGCTTCTCTCTTACGGTTCCATATTCTTTTTCGAAAAAAGCAAACATGCCCAGTTTCTTCCAAAATATTAATCATTTCCACTATAGCTCACATTAACGGCTTCAATCGTGATTCAATTCACAAAATAGTGAAATGAGAACGATAACCTATGGCTATTAGCCGTATATATCCATTATAAATAAGTATACATCCGAAAATTTCAGGGCTTCAACATATTTCGTGCAACAAAGTGAAAATGTAGCAAATATCCTTGAAATCAAAATAAGAATTTTGATCTCTAAATAAATTGATGCCACTCTTATTTAACCTGAATAATCTTATGAAGGAATGAAATAAATCTGGACTAATAACTTATTTTCACAGGGTCTTTCATTTTTAATGTCTTATCACAGTAGCTAAGTTAAATACTGTAAATGAAAAAAAAATGACCTGTTCATCTTCGTGCTCGATTTTCGAGAAAAATTCATTGGTGAAAATAGATCGCAGCTATCTATATTTTCGAGTTATTTAGAAGTTTTCTATTTTCCAGGATCTCGACATTCGAGAGTATCTCTGTTGCTATCAGAGTTGTGTGAAAACTAATTGAAGATTCTGCGGGCACATTTTCGAATGACCGCAGGGACGTATTCAAATATATTTTGTGTTGAATGGTTTCTAATTATAATACGAACTTATGTTTTTTTAAATTCAAACTGTTGCTTCATCAAGTACGCTGATACAAATTCATACAAAAAATCCCACATGTTTCCAATTCTTTGTTCGATAAAGCTCACTTATAATAATATGGAAAGAAATTATTTAATCGTTGATGAGTAAGAAAATACGCATGATATTATTTCAGCAACAAATCTATCTAAGATTGTTGACAATTTCTCTAGGAAAGCATCTACACTTTCGAGTGGAGGAGTATTGAGTCGATAAACACATACGAAAATATATCAGTCTGAACTGCACAGCATTCGAAAACATAAGGCACGGTTAAATTGTTAGATTTTGGTCTCTCCTTGAATTTTGTGGCATTTCTTACATGGATGGCACATCCACCATCTACTCCTCTGTTACAGCAAAAGAAGGAAGCCAGTGTATAGTTATCCAGATTAAATGCAATAAGTTTATCTCTATATTTACAGTATTCAGTAGTTGCAAGGACATCGATTTTATGAATTTCAAGAGTGAGATCGAATCCATTGTAGGATGTGCCTTTAGATTGTAAATTTACTTGCATGAATGACAATAGTATATCAATTTTTTTCATTAGTTCGTTGGTCTGTGATTACTCCTTTGGGAGAAAAAAATTATCTGACTAAAACTCCTTCAGGCCATATTTCAGGTTTGCAGAGTCTCCCATTGAGCTTATCGTCCGAAACTCCCACACTGAATGCTGAGGTTGGTCCTTTTGTATTCAGCTTCTTGACTTCTCTCTTATCTAGATCTTGGATATCCGTATTTTAATATTCTTTGACAGCATCTTCTGAGACATATGTGCCCACCACCTTACCAACATAAAACCATTTTTTTTCTGGCTGCTCCCTATAACAGCAGTCTTTTTGATCCAGTACAAAAAAACAAATTGCGTTTCCTTTCTACCTGTAGCCATTGGTGCTCCTGTGCTGGGGCAGATCCTTGGAAATTTGATTTGTTTTCAATTCCAATTCCAGCATCAATTTCTGACATTACCAAGTCACTAAATTTCCTCTCCGGACCAAGTCTATTTCGAGAAGAAGAAGAACGTTATTCTCCTGGTTTATCCTTTCCTATGGCTTGTTCGATTCAGATGTTTCAAATATTTCGAACCCTATTTGGACTTTCCCCCGATTTAGTTTAGTATCTGGTTTCATCTTATAATATCTATGGAACATCATTCTTCTGAATGTACCAATTATCTGAAGAAGCCACAGTGGTCAAAGGCGTCATAAGTGTGTATATTTTAGGAAATTTCAAACATAATTGTTTTATTTCATTGAAAACTTTGGTGAAATTTCCCCGACACAGTGAACTTTTTCAGTGATTTTGACATCGTAAAACAAATATTTAGCATTAAAATTCCAACGTGGTTTTTGACGTCTTCAATCTTTATGGCGTCTTACTCATAAGTAAGCTACCTTGATTTATCACATTTAGAAAGAACGTTTGATTCATAACTTTCTCGATAACTTCATTCAATTTCCTGGTTGTGCTGGTTTTTGCTTTTTTAGATAGGTTCACCTCAGATATTCTCATGAAAAATTAATGAAATTTTCGAGACAGGCTTTGTAATAGAGGATAGATACTTCAGAGCATTGACTAGAATTACCAGATAGGGGTATATACTCCTTTGAAATTATCCAGAAGCTGCTATCTAAAAATGACATGATCTTTAAATTTTAGATCTATTTGATTTGGCTGCCATCGTTCCAGAACCATATATGAATTTCGACATACAAAATCACATAAAAATAATGAACGTATTGAAAAGGGGATCTTTTATATAGTGGAACTGTAATCATTAAACGAAGGGGAACTAAAATATACGAAATATTCTGTATAATACATGTTTTATGCATTATAGACTGGAATGGCGATTTGCTCCATATCTAATATTATTATTTTAACGCTTCCTCTTCATGAATATAATTAAAACTCTCATCGACGAATGGTTGCGCATAAACGTAACCCAATGGGTATGCGGCGCCCATTTTTCGCTAGTTGACATAAATTTAGGATGCAGTGGTCTTGAAATTAACAAGGAAAGCAAACTGGAAGTCGGGCGTAACTTAAAATTAGTTGACACTCGACTCTTATTGCCTGAAACATTTCCTATTATGAAACCGTCAAAAAATAAATGGCTCCTGTGGGAACGCTCGTTCTCGGATGCTGGAGGCGATAAATCCTTCATATACTTTCATATAATAAATATTAACATAAGCGAGCGATGACTTGGATCACAGACTTTCTTCCAATTACTATCTCTTTCCATGACGAAAAACTTCGTGTTTCTCTTATGTATTCTGTTACGGAAGTCTCGTGAATATGGGGGAAGTTTACTGGGTCGTTGTGGAGGAATATTCAAGGGAAAAAGGCAAGAACTTTTATCATAGAAAAATAGTGTTTTCGTTTTTCTTATCTCCATTCTGCTAAAATTTAACCAAATCCGACATTTACATAGTGTCCCAAACTGATTTACAGAAGCACAAGTTAAGTAATCAGAAATCTAACCTTTTCAATGTGTTGAGCTTCTTTTTAAATTTGCATTTAACAGCTACTCTCACGAAAACAGCGTTAGTAAGTTGAACTAAATAATAAAGTACTCGTCAGGTTTCCATGAAATTCTGTCTATCTAAGTATCAGCAAAACTTGAACGTCTCTTGTGAACGATCATTTCCCCACTGGATATCGCAATAATTCCAAGATCAGTACGTACCGTAAGAATGGGATATGGAAATTCCCTACTGCATAATGAAAGCCAAAATTTCATAGGTAAAATAGGTCCTGCGATATAAGTACAAGGAGAAGCTTATTTAATAATTATTTAGATAGATTCATTGATATTGCTAGATATCGAAATTGGCGACGAAAAAAGTTAGATAGTTTTGAAATGCCACTTGAGTCTTGTTGTAAATATCTATTTGAATTTCTTTCAGTTTCACAAGGAAATCAAAAATAGTAGGATGCCTACTATAAAATAAATCATTGAAATTTTGATGGAATGATTCACAAGTATTTGTAGTACGGTTAAGTGTGGCCCAATTTTCGGTCCATATTAAGGAGGGAAAAAATGGATTTTCACTGACATAGTTGTCGGTTAAATAATCAGCGTGTTTTTTAACCACTAATCGTCAGAGACTATTGCAACCATTATTTGGAAAAAATCAAATTTCGAAAATGCAAGCTCAAAGCATAAATTCAACCAGTATTTCAATTTCACTTATCTTTCTGATAATTCTCAGTCAAACCGTGTTTTTGAGTTTTTCTCAGCCAAGCCTGCGAAAGATGGGACCGACAACCGATAACTTTTGCTGCATGCAAAACTTGTTTGATCTTTATATGTGTCTGCCTACTTATTTGGTAACAAACAATATAATATTGGTGTTTGTGTTCTCCAATGGAATAGCGATGTATAAGACGCTGTATCGAGTTCGCGGTTACCATTTTGAAGATGAAAATAATTGAAACACAAATGAATTTTTTTGATATTTTTACTACAAATAAATATATTAAGTTAACAGGTCAGTGTTACCAGGGTTTTGAACTCACGTTTTGCGTCGGATAGTATGAAAATCAAGTGAGAGTACAATTTGTAGTTGGTTTTCATACTGTCTGACTATCAAAGAGGGTTTAAGAGAGTGGTATCCATGTTCTATTAAAGACTTTCATTCAAGGAATAATTTTCAATCTTTCGCAGAATATTGAATATTCGACCCTGAAGGAGCTGGTTTTTCGCGACAACCTGCATAATCACTTCCAACCAGAGCCACACAATAATTATATAGTCTGATCGGATGTGATGAATAGGAGCAATAGACCGCAGTTTTGGTCACGTTTGCGTTTTCCGCATCACCCAACTACTTATAACACCAAACCAGACTGCCTCCATCCCAATCCGGTTGAGCGCTTCAAGTAAGTGTATATATATATTGGCACCCTCCAACGAACTGATATAGCGGATATTACCAGCGTCAACGAGAAATAATGAAATCAAAGGGTAGAGCAAATCGAAAACTTCCAGAAACCATACTAGTTCAACTATCTACTGCACCGCTACATATTGTATCTGCTGGTAGTAGCCTCCACGTCAGTTCGATGGAGGGTATCAAAACATTTATATTTACTTAATACGCTCCAACCCATTGAATGAGTAGCAATCTAAACTTGTGTTGTGAAAGGATGTGCAATACTGACGAGGTTAAATGAGACTGAAACTGCAGTCTATTAGATGTACTCTGAATGAAACTCTACAGTGTGTTTACTTATGTAGCCATAAATTATGCATGTATTTTTTTAATGGAGTCTGGTTGACAGCTAGACAAATACAACGAGCGTTTGCTTTACGAAAGATTGCATCTTGCAGACACCGTGTGTAGCGTTGCGGTAGATAGTCAAACTAGTATTTATTCTGGATATTTCTGTTTGGACTACCCCACGGAAAATAATGACAACTATTTTCCATGGGCTTTGGTAGTAGCTTCGGTGTCAGTTCTTTAGAGGACACCAATACATATACGGGTTATTCTCACGAAAGTGTCTGAAATCGACTACCAAATTGTCAACTTTTGACATAGTCACTCATAAAGCAATGACTACTTTTCAAATAGTCTAGAAATAACAATAATCTTCTCCAAAAGTCAGCAGAAGTGGTTTAGTTTTGTTTGGATATTGTTTTTCAATTAAAAAGTTTGCATGTCCATGCTTGTGAAGTCAGTCCATGCAGGTGACTTTCAATGAAAAATATACCTTTATTATACAAATTTCATTCGAATAAACCTATTAAACAACAATAACTTTCTTTTGAAATATCAAATAAACAGAATAAAATGTATGAACATTGTGTTCTTCATCTGCGTATAGAGAGTGTATCTTATTCCACAAAATTTACTAGAAAAACATTATGAACAAAAACTTTTTTCACAATATACTAAATTGAAGAACGAAACCGATAAACTTCTTCTTATTCTAGATTGCTAATGAAAAGGCATTTTCTCATTGCACACTTAAAAAAAACAATAAAACAACACAACGAAAGATTTTTCTCCAAAAATACTGAATGAACAAAACAGAAATCATCAACAATGTGTCCTTCGATTGCGAATAGGAAATGAGCAGAATGAAAAATCTGGAACGCTTTTTATCTTGTGCTCAGAATATTTGAGACAATGTAAAGATGATAAATTTTCATCTTGAAAATGATAAATACCTCTTCGAAATTTAACTGGTTTCTTGAGAATGTGCACCAATGTACAGCATGTCCCATTTTGGGGGTGCCACCAGGAGCATCTCTGTTATTATTTAGGATAGAGAGATGGGGTTTTCACGACCCTTGGCTACTTTTTCGATACAAATTCATAGAGCTAATCAGAATTATTCTAACTTCAGTGGTTTTTGAGTTATTCGCGAATCTTGAAAATTTCCGGATTTCTTTTTTTCCCGATATCTCGGTTCTTATAGAGGATAATTGAAATCTGTTTTTACGTTTCTAAAACGGTTTTCTGAGTAGATTCCAGTGACGTACTCGAAGTTTTTTTTTTTCATGAATTATGACAGATATGACATAAAGTTGCATTTTTTTAAATACGAACATAGTTTTTTTTTGGCATATTCCGATTGCCATTTTTTTTCCTTCTCAAAAATATATAACATGATGACAAAATTTCCACCCAATTTGAAGAAAATAACGGAATGATGATTTACCCCTAATGGCTGGTCGAAGGAACACACGTGAGCGGACGAACCATAGAACATTTGTAGTTATTCGATGAAAACGATCAAAACAATGCAAAATCTTCTTGACCGAAATAATGGAGCTAGGCTGCTCCTAAGATTCCATCGTTATTTATGACATCCGCAATTTCCGCTTTTTATTTTATTTTTGAGATTGTCGTTTAGGTTCTAGAGTTCTCTGAGAAATACCTACATGAGAATAATAATAGGCACCTAATAATTTACCCAAATTTACTTCTCATAATGATTTACATATATTGCTCGAACTGATTTCCATCATGTTGTAAACATAAAGTGCATCTTCGGATTATATCTTCTATGTCTGAATGCTCTGTGTGAACACAGAAGTCTTCATCTATGCACGTTCATTAGAAACCATAGAACGACCAATAATTATTATTATTCATTATCTGTGGATATATTGGCTTCGTGTCTATTTGAATTCGTAAAATTAGTGTTCGTTGTTGAATTTGGATTGTTTAATTAATTTCTGCAATTCACACTATGGAACAAAATAGAAGATACGAAAATTTCGAAAAAGTTGATATGCTGAAGGTCTACTTTCAGTGTCACCGTAACGCAGTCCGTGCATCAGAAGAATATTTGAATAGGTAAGTTCGACAATGGAAATGGAACTTCCAACAAGACGGTGCTCCTTGCCATAATTCGGCCGTGGTGAGGAACTACTTGGATTTAAATTTTGAAAATAAATGGATCGGTACCAATGGCCCAATTCAATGGCCACCTAGGTCTCCTGACCTATCCGTTTTAGATTTTTTTCTTTGGGGTTATTTAAAAAATAAGATATATAGGAGGCAATACGCCAATTACGATCAATTGAAGAATGCAACAAATGAAGCATTCGAAGATCTGAGGAGATCCTCGCTACATTTGACTAGGGCCATAGAAGATATAATCCGAAGATGCACTTTATGTTTACAACATGATGGAAATCAGTTCGAGCAATATATGTAAATCATTATGAGAAGTAAATTTGAGTAAATTATTAGGTGCCTATTATTATTCTCATGTAGGTATTTCTCAGAGAACTCTAGAAACTAAACGACAATCTCAAAAATGAAATAAAAAGCGGAAATTGCGGATGTCATAAATAACGATGGAATCTTAGGAGCAGCCTAGCTTCATTATTTCGGTCAAGAAGATTTTGCATTGTTTTGATCGTTTTCATCGAATAACTACAAATGTTCTATGGTTCGTCCGCTCACGTGTGTTCCTTCGCCCAGCCATTAGGGGTAACTCATTATTCCGTTATTTTCTTCAAATTGGGTGGAAATTTTGTCATCATGTTATATATTTTGAAAAGGAAAAAAACGGCAATCGGAATATGCTAAAAAAACTATGTTCGTCTTTAAAAAAATGCAACTTTATGTCATATCTGTCATAATTAATGAAAAAAAACTTCGAGTACGTCACTGAATCTACTCAAAAACCGTTTTAGAAACGTAAAACAGATTTCAATTATCTTCTATAAGAACCGAGATATCGAGAAAAAAAGAAATCCGGAAATTTTCAAGATTCGCGAATAACTCAAAAACCACTGAAGTTAGAATAATTCTGATTAGCTGTATGAATTTGTCTCGAAAAAGTAGCCAAGGGTCGTGGAAACGCCATCTCTCTATCTTAAATAATAACAGAGATGCTCCTGGTGGCACCCTCAAAATGGGACATACTGTACTTTTGGGTACGACCTTTTTTATCAGGCCATATAAAGAAATAGTTAGACTTCGTTGAGAAAATTCTCTTCATGAATTTAACTGAGCAGCTTTCCTCAGTAATTTGTTGAATCTATCCCACATAGTAGACCTTAAAGGAATGACGTTCTGAAATAGATACTAAAAAATCAGAAAAAAAGTGATTAACCTTGAACTGAGCAGGCCATTCTATAACCATAAATTCATCAGTCTCGAATGAAATAGTGTTAATTTCGTTATTTGAAATGCTATCATCTTCTATACGACCCATCTCAGTCTCAGGTTCCGAATCAGAATAGACGACAGAATAAATTGGCCTATTCATAATGATTTGAAGAGTTATAGTTCCCAGGCCATAATGGCTACATTCATCTGATAATATACGCTCAAAACAGCTGAGCTGATTTTCTTTCATTGTGCCACTAAATGCACACAATCTCTCGAGAATAATATTCCATTTGGTTATATCTTCCGAAAATATGCAACATAACGAAACATTAGGATAACTCTTCCGAAGTTCATCTTATAGGGTGTGGAGCTCATTGATATCTATACCACTTGCCACAAGACGATCAACAGTGCGTTTCAGGAGGCCCCCAACACCATCTGGTGCGCCTTTACCATGTCCGCTCTCTGAATAATTCCACGATATCTGTTGGACATTTAATATTTCGGATATTTGTGTTTCAAGTAACCAAACCATAGATTTGTTCCTATATAGAGTGCTGGGACTATCACTCATAAAATGAGCCTTACGTAAATCAGGTACAGTTTCTTTTATTTCTTAGAAAAGTGATTCTAAATGTGCTAAAATTGCTGCTGGATTATGTCGTAGACTCTCGGACAAAGTACAAAATGTTTTTGCTATCGACCTCTGAGTTACAATTTCGGTGATACCAGACAACAGTATGTAACGATATTTGTGATTCTGAACCGCCCAAATGGGCGCTGTGAATTTCTTTTTATTATTAACACTTTTAATTCTCGTAAAAATCCATATGTATCAATACTTCGTCTTTCTTTATGTCTTTTTTGAGTTTTTCGATAGTTTCATACTGGTTCTTTATATTAGCTATATGCTTCATGAATGGTATCAAACTGCACTCTAGAGCTTCTTTTAAGGCCTTTCTCAAGCATCTAATTTCTTCTTTCACAGTTTTCGACCAAAATTTAGTTTCACCTTTTATTTCAATCGTTTCTCCTCTTGTTTGCCATTTCTTATGAGATGCTGGTTCTTTCTAATTGAAATTGTTGAAGACAACAGTCTTGTTGAAACAATTGGGGCAGGTTCTTTCCAAGCAACGTACACTTTTATCTTCACAGCTCTTACTGTTAACAAAACTTCCAATATCAGAATGGTAAATAATTTCCTATTCTTTCATCTTATTTGCCAACAAACATATATTTTCGTGTATTGTACATGAACATGTTTCTCTGGACTCAACTCTAGGAATAACCACCCGAAACGGTTGCATTTCACAAAAGCTGGCATACGATGTTTGCGCTATATTCATTTTACAAAACTTGATATAAAGATTTCTCAAAGTATCACACAAATATCTTTTTTGTTTCTTCATCTTATTTAGAGTACATGTTTCCCTTTTACGAGCACCAAGTCTGCTTCCATCATCAAGTTCAAAAAATTCTCCTTTTTTTTTCATTCTTGAAACTCTTGTTCTTCTAAAATCTTTGGTTTTATATTTCTCGTATTTCGATCGATACTTATCTGCTTCCATTTGGCAGTTTTTTAGTGTTCTCACTCATTTGGATCTATCTCGCCTCACTTTCTTTTGTTCCACTTGATATTCGAGATAATGGATGGTGCGTTGGAGTGTGAGGTTCAATCAAGCCTGGTTGATTAATTGCCTGATTTGCAGCAAGAATGTGAGCAGCATTACCTTCTTCTATTTTTTTTTTCATTCTGTATTGCTCGGACCTCTCGCGCCAGTTTGTACTTTGGGCCTTTTTATTCCTTTTATTCAAACTATCTATTCGTTTGGTGACGCCCTGCTCTTTGAGCTGTTGCCATTTAGAGTGTCTAGCAGCTTTGTACAGTTCGTACTTCTGCTGGTTGTTTCTTAATTTTTCTCATCTTCTACGTTCACATTCCTTCTTCTGTAGTCTCCTCCCTCAAGCTGCTTTTCATTTAATATTGTTATTCCAGCCATTTCGCATATCTAAAACAAAATATGGACTATGTCACCTGTATAGACAACATTCACCTGCATGGACACATAATGTTCATACAGGTGAGAAAACGAAGAAAATTATTATTATTTCATATAAAGCGGAGCACTCAGGTTTTTTCGGAACTGGAATCTCATAACTTAATGTTGTTAACTAATTAATAAAGATATTTGAATAGATTATTGCAATACCTACTTTTTCATCCATACAGGTAAGGAGTAATAAAAATACGAGCCACGTTTTCTTCCCTTGCTTGCGAACACAATCTTATTAAATGCACGTGCACTTTCCGTTCTACGTCTGCCCCACTTATGAGATGTTAACACATATACAACAAGTTTCGCGATGTCCATATAGGTGACGAAAATTTCTGGGACAAACTTCAAAACACCATCAAAAATAGTATTACAAGAAAATCAATTCAGCTTCTGTTTCAGCACGTATTTCAATGATTCAAGAATAAAAATCTGATTTCAATTTTACATATACATGAATATTTTCCGAAAATACTGTTTTTATTTATTTCAAAACGAGTTGGGGACAGTATATACAGGTGACAATTCGTATGCGAACTTTTTTTCACTAGGGGAAAAGAAGTTTTTCTGAACAAACTATTTATGCCAACTAAGAAATTCAATTTTCCACTCACCTGATCGGTATAAGAAACAAATTCGAATTGAAATAAAAGAATAATCATTCGGGGACATAGTTTCGGACACTTTTGTGAGAATCACCCAAATACATGATGTGCTCCAAGGGATTGAGATGAGTAGAGTAGTAGATGAGTAGTAGTAGTAGTAGATGGAACGTTGGCAAAATAATTTCGAGAAACACCATACTGATATTGTATCCGCAGTTTCTGTTATGGAAAATGCAGAAAACATATTACTTGAAGAACAAGCGATTGAGCAGGATTTTTTGGAAAAATGTCAAAATATTGAAACTTGCTTTTACGATATTTTTGAAATACCTGATCACGATCAATCCAAATCTATTAATGTCAGTAGAAATGTTAGGTTACCAAAAATCGAGCTTCCTCATTTTGACGGAAATATTAAGAAGTTTCCTACTTTCATTGGCATGTTTGACTCACTGATACATAAAAATGAAGATTTATCGAATATAGAAAAGTTCAATTATTTGATTTCGGTTCTAACCGGACAACCGCTTGCATTGATTAAGTGTACACCCTTGCTTGATGATAATTACATGATCGCGTATAATGCTCTGAATGAACGATATAACAGCAAAAGACTATTGGCTACTTCTTATTGGAGAGAGATCGATAATTTTCGGGCAATAAATAGTGATCAATCACTTAGGATTTTGCTTGATACATTTAGTGAAAATTTAGCGGCACTGAAAACGTTGGGATTCGAAGTGGACCAGTGGGATTTCATAATAATGAACATGTTGTTGGATCGTTTGAACCCTGCAACTCAGCGAATGTTCGAATTAGAGTATGCGTCATCGAATATTCCTACTTATGAAAATGTACGAAACATTCTTATCAAACATTGTATGGTGGTTGAATCCATATCTCTAAATTCTAAAAGTGTTAGAAAATCAAGTATTCACAAAACTCCCTACGCAGAAAAGAAATCGCTTCCATATTTGGAGAAATCTTCTTTTCTTAATCATACAAAAAAATGTTTCATTGAATTCTAATAATAATTCCATACCACAAAAATCATACAATTGCTTTTTATGTAAGAAAGATCACATAATATACCAATGTCCGGATTTAGATACGAGAACTCTCAAGGAAAGATTCGACATAATCAAAAAATTTAATGCTTGTGTTAATTGTTTGGCCATGTCACACAACTTCAAAAAATGCACTTCCGAAAAAAGATGCCGAACATGCGGTAAGAATCACCACTCACTTCTACATTTTCCGATTTCTAATGAGAATTCTGTGATAACAGAACATACAGCCTCTACTTCTACTTTCACTCAGCCTGAAGTTAATACTTTCAACGGTTTGGTTGCTGATCAAACTCATAATAATTCCTATGTTCTGTTGTCTACATTTAAACTTAATGTTTACGATTCTTTCGGCAATGTACATCAGATTAAAGGAATAGCTGATCCCGGTTCCCAAGTAACATTTATATCAAAAGATATAGCTTCAAAATTGAACCTAAAAAAGTTCAATATTTCTATTTCGATTCAAGGGATAGATAAAATGAGTACTTCTGCGAAATCAGGTGTGCGTTGTCAAATTTCTCCAGTTCATGATTCTAATACTTCTTTGAATGTAGATGCTGTTGTAGTAGACAAAATTTGCAACGATATGCCAACTGTTTCATTTTCAAATGAGAAATGGAATCATGTCTCAAATTTATTACTTGCTGATCCGGATTTTAATAAATCTGGAAGAATTAACATATTGCTGGGTGCAGATATTTTTCCTTACATTTTACGTGGTGGTAGAATATCAGGTAAACCTGATGAACCCGTCGCTGTTAATACTACTTTTGGTTACCTTCTGATGGGAAAACTGCATTATTACTATCGCCGCGGGTGAGATCTTTTTTAGCTATCGCTGATAATGAAAAAGTTCCAGATTTAGATTCTACACTTCGTCGTTTTTGGGAAGTTGAAGAAGTACCTTCTGTCAATCGATCATCCCCGGAGGATACTTTTTGCGAACAACATTTTGTGAAAACTACAACAAAAACTAATACAGGGCGTTATGAAGTTTCTTTGCCTTTCAAATCGACATCTCCTGATTTTGGAGATACTCGCATACTAGCCTTGCGTCGTTTTCTTTCTCTTGAAAGAAAACTGGTTAATAACCCTTCACTTTACGAAACTTACTCGAATATAATACAAGAATATCTAAACAACGATCATATGGAAATTATTTCTGAATCCGATGATCCCTTGAATACGATTTACTTGCCTCATTCATGTGTGATTCGACAAAACTCTACTTCGACGCCGGTTCGAATAGTGTTCGATGGCAGTAGTCGATTTCCTGACAAAGTTTCATTGAATAATGCGCTCTGCACAGGTCCTAAATTGCAAAGAAATCTCGTTACCATTTTGCTCAATTTCCGCATACATCGATATGTTCTTTGTTCAGAATTCGTCAAATGTACCGAATGATCGGAGTAGTATCTGAACAACGAAACTTTCTTCGACTTCTGTGGAGATTTTCTCCCACTGATCCTATTCAAGAATATCGATTAAAAATTTTGCCCTTTGGTTTAGTCTGCAGTCCGTATCTTGCTCTGCGTACTATTGAACAATTGGCCAAAGATTATCACGATTTACCCTTAGCTTCTCGTATCTTACTCGAAAACACGTACATCGAGGATATTACAGATGAAGATGATAGCTGGGAAACAGCCCGATTAAAAATTCAACAACTGATATTGCTATTAGGAAGAGGAGGTTTCGAGGTACGCAAGTGGTGTAGTAACGAACCTGAACTTCTAAAAGTTGTTCCTCGATCTAATATTCTTACTACACCTCTTTCATTCTATGAAAAAGAGGAAAATCTTTTGAAAATTCTGGGATTACAGTGGAATCCAGTCAGCGATACTTTCACTTATTCTACTATTGCATATAGCCCTATATGTACTAAGAGAACTATTCTATCAAATGTGGCTCGGATGTATGATCCCTTAGGTTATTTAGCACCCTGTATAATATTTCTAAAAATACTTATACAATCGTTATGGGTGTCAGGCATTGACTGGGACGCTCGTCCACCAAATGAAATTGTTTCAAAATTCCATCATTTCCAATAAGAAATGAAATATTTTTCTGAATTACAGATTCCACGTTACTTTGAGGGAGTACAATCCGAAAATGCTGAGTTACATTGTTTTTGCGATTCTTCCGAAAGAGGCTATTGCAGCGTCATTTATTTACGTCTATTACATAAAAATAATAATTCTATTAGTATTTATTTTATATGTGCTAAATCTAAAGTTTCACCTTTGAAAAAGCTCAGTTTAGCTAGGTTAGAACTTTGCTCGGCAGTATTGTTATCAAAATTATTAAGCTTCGTTTTAGTGTCGTATGAAAATAAACTACAATTCCAAAATATTTACGCGTGGTCAGATTCTAAAGTTGCCTTATCATGGATCAGAGCACCGCCACACAGATGGAAAACTTTCGTAGGAAACAGGGTTTCTTATATTCAAGATATATTGCCACCAGAACGTAGGTTTCACGTTCCTCCGAAAATAATCCTGCTGATTTTGGTACTAGAGGGTTCTTCCCTTCCGAATTAGTTCACTGTCAATCTTGGTTGAATGGGCCAGAATTTTTGCGTTTGCATCGCAATCAATGGCATTTACCTGACGACACTGTTGATAGATCTGATGATATTTTGGAAGAAGCTTCAAAAACTTGTCTATCTGTTTCCGTACCACCTTGGGACTATATAGATGTGTTACTTACTAAATGTTCGTCATTACAAAAGATATTGAGAATAATTTGTTATGCATGCCGTTTCGTTTCAAATCTCAAAACTACAGAAAATAAATAATACATCACACATAATTTTTCACCTTGAGAGCTTCATAATGCATTACTCGTATTAGTCAAGAGAATTCAAACTTCAGAGTTGAGCACTGAAGTCAATTTGGCATCCTCAGGTCAGAAATTGCCTGAATATCTACGAAAACTAAACCCATTCATTGACAAAATGGGACTTTTGAGAGTAGGAGGCCGATTGAGATATGCAGAATTACATTTTGATAAAAAATATCTTATTCTTCTACCTGCAAGAAGTAAATTCACAGCATGCTTGATATCATATATTCACGTTACATTTTTACACACAGGTGTGAACGCCACTTTGTTTCATTCAGTTCAGATGTTCTGGGTATTCTCTGCGAAGAAAATCATACGTTCGGTTCTCTCAAAGTGTCACACTTGTTTCAAAGTAAATCCTTTACCTCTTCAGCTCCCTATGGGCAACTTGCCTAAATTTAGAATCTCGCAATTGAAACCTTTTCAGAGTATTGGAGTTGATTTAGGTGGGCCTTTCACAATTACCCTGGGTTGTGTACGCGGTGCGAAAACCTTAAAAGCATACCTCGCTCTTTTTGTGTGTTGTACAACAAAAGCATTGCATCTCGAGCTGTTGTCTGACTTGTCGGCAGAAACATTTTTAATGGGTTTTCGTAGGCTTATGGCCAGAAGAGGGCGGTGTACTAACGTATTTTCCGATTGCGGTACCAACTTTGTTGTTAGTGCTAAATATTTAAAAGAAATCTTTACGCATACCGCAAATACAGAATCCATCCTTTGGAAATTCAACTCTCCCTCCTCACCACATATGGGAGGATTATGGGTGGCAGGTATTAAGAGTGTCAAAGGTCATTTAATTCGTCTAATAGGTATGCAAGTCCTAACATATGAAGAATTAAACACAGTCTTCACACAAATTGAGGCAGTCTTGAACTCACGACCTTTGTGTCCTATTAGTAGTGATCCTAACGACTTGCGCGCTCTTACTCCAGGTCACTTCTTGACTTTGGGGCCCCTTTCTGTATTGCCGGACCCAGATTTGAAACACATACCATTAAATCGACTTTCGCGGTATCAATTCCTGTTACGTCTTCACCAAGACTTCTGGAATAGATGGAGTACAGAATACTTTCATACTTTACATCAAAGATCAAAATGGAATGATCCAATGACATCTATTGCAGAAGGATCGTTGGTTCTGATTAAAAATGAGCAGTCACATCCTTTAGATTGGCATTTGGCTAGAATTACTCAGCTACAATCGGGTGAAGACGGAATCGCAGGAATTGCTACTGTGAAAACGACCAAAGGTATCTTTAAGAGACCATTGGTTAAACTTTGCCCTCTCCCTCAAAATTAATCGTCAGAAAATGCCCTGGCATTTTCAGCGGCGTGGAAATGTTTCGTTTCCCCTTTACTCCCCTAAATTTAATTTTTCATTTATTCTATTTAATAATTTGATTTCAATTCTTTTCGCTTATTATTCTATTTTTGTTTATTTCTCATTTTTATATATCATGTAAATTAAGGAAAGAGATCATACTTGTCGCGATTTTCTTTAATTTCAACTTGCATACATTTCAATAGTTCATAAAAATCATTGTACTTGCCAATCTTCTTTCCTTCCATCCTGTATAATCCGTTTCACATAATATCCCATACCTTCATCACACACAATGGGAGGAAAGGAGAGGCCACATGCAATCAAGAGGAAGACAGATTACTTACAGATTAATATATATATATATATATATATATATATATATATATATATATATATATATATATATATATATATATATATATATATATATATATATATATATATATATATATATATGAACAGTTATATATATATATATATATATATATATATATATATATATATATATATATATATATATATATATATATATATATATATAACTGTTCAAACTAATTCTTCTTCAGACCCAAAATCTCAATACTTTTGTGAAGATTTCTAGGAATAGCACCTGTTGTGGAAATAATAATCGGTAGAATAAATATTTTCTTGATTTTCCACATTTTTTGATCTCGTCGGCAAGTATCATATAGTTAGAAATTTTTCATTGTATTTATGTATATTATGTGTGTCAGGTATATCAATATCAATTATATATGTTATTTGATTCTGTTTATCATTAAGAATGATATCTGGTCTATTGTGTTTTACAGCTCTGTTGTATATATTTATATATATATATATATATATATATATATATATATATATATATATATATATATATATATATATATATATATATATATATATATATATATATATATATATATATATATATACAGACGCTAATTTATTAGATATAGGTGCAGTTCTAAAACAACCACAACCAGATGAAAATACAGAAAAAAATCAGTGGCATAAGGAATTTAGTAAGAAACTGATACAACAAACACACAAAGATTTTTGCCATATAGGCATAAATCAAATGAAAACAAAATAAATACCTTACTACATGGAAAAAAATATGGAAAAAACATAATTGAGACTTGCAAAAATTGCATACAATGTATAGAAAATAAATCAAGAGGACAAGCCAAAATAGGCCTTATGTCTCATTTTGGTCCGGCAAAAGAGCCGTTTGAAATAGTATCGGTAGATACAATAGGTGAGTTCGGTGGATTACAATCCACGAAGAAATACTTGCATTTACTGATAGATCACTTTACCAGATTTGCGTATATAATAACATCAAAAACACAAAATGCGAGTGATTTCACTAAACTGACTAATCAAGTGTTGAAAGACCAGAAAATTCAGATAATGTTAACAGATCAATACCCAGGAATAAATTCAAAATAAATCAAAAACTTCCTAAAAAGTAAAAATATTACATTAATGTTTACGAGCGTAAATACACCATACTCTAATAGTTCAAACGAAATATTAAATCAAACATTAGTGAACAAGATAAAATGTACTATAAATGAAAAGAATAATAAATGTGCATGGACAACCATAGCACAAACCTGTATAAATAAATACAATTCGACAGAACACAAAGTAACAAAATTTAGTCCAAAGTACCTATTATATGGAGAAGATACATTCATACTATCAACAGAACTAAAATAAACGATAATAGTAATAAAATAGAAGAAGATAGAAGAAAAGCTCTGGAAAATAGCATACGATATCACAATTATAATAAAAAGTTATACGATAAAAATAAAATCGATTATGACTTCAAAGTAGGAGATACCGTATATATAGAAAACGGAAACAAAATGAATAGAAGAAAACTAGATAAGTTAAGGATAAGACCTTACAAAATTTCAAAAAAATTCTGAAACGATGTACGAAATAGAAATAGGATATAGAAAAAAGATTTAAAAAGATTTCACATTTCAAAACTAACCCCATCCCCTAGCGTAGAGATGGAAAATAAGTAATAAAAATGTATATATGTAAGTAACCTTTGTCAATTTATCATTGTAAATATAGTACTGTAAGACGAAAACAGAACCAACGGCTTTTTTTCTCGATTCGGGGGGTGGGGTGGAGGGTGGTAGATGTAAGGAATTATCCTCAAATAGTTTGTATAGCGCGCGTAAATATGATGATGAATTAGATCTCCCACATATGAAGGGAGAATTGATATTAGAAAGATAGACAAGTTAACACGTGATAATAAAAGAATTACCTGTGAAAGATTACGAGAGAAACAATAATTGTGAATAATAACTTTGAAAGTTGTTTCTCATTTATTGCAGGTATGATTTATAATAATTAAATTCAATAATAAACTATTGTTAATATGATTCAATAAATCTTAATCTAAATAAAGTTAAGATTACCAACTAAGTCATCAATATTTCTCCACTTTTTCTTACAATAATTTTCACATTCTATACTTTATGGCTAACTCGATGGAATTATTAAGTTTCAATTATCCCATATATTTATCAATAGATCGATTGAAAGAAGTATTGAATAGAGAATTGAAAATCCCGAATATACCATATAAAAATATATATGGTATAATTTAGAATTTCAGGATTGGGGTCAATTTTTTTTCAGGTGGCTTATTCAAGAGAAAGTTTTATCTCACTATGAAGCATCGTGATAGATACACAACTTCGAGTTTGTTTCAACTGAATATCTTAAATTATTATGAACTGAAGTCTTAGGGATACACTGAAGTATGAATTTTATGAAATCTATTACTTTATTTCTGAAGAAAAATGAGATAGCAAAAACTATTAGCTGTTCTGTACTGAATATCTTCATTTCCTGAGAATTCTCAAGTTTGTTATAACAGTTGAAGTATACAGGGTGTCTTTTAATTGGTTGACAATTTATATGAGGTTACATAAAACTTGAAGTTTTTCAATCTATTATAACAGAACAGAAATATAAAATATTTTTCCAGATCTTAAATTGGTAAACTAACGCCAAATGGATGAGAATAACATTACGTATTAGATTTTGTTTTACAGAAAAAAATTCAACAGTAAGTTGGAAAGATTTATTATGTTGATAATTCTGAGATTATTTTCACAAACGAAGCCGTTTAAAATATGTTTCCGTACACTATTCGGTTCCTCCAAGTTCCAAACCGACTAACAAAATATTCGCGACGCTAAATCAAATAATGAGAACGAGCGAGGGTGGAATGTCAACCTTAGGGCGGGATATGAGATACGACGTGTTCTCGAGGCCCACATTCTACCTCTACTATGGAGGTAAATAGTTCAGAAACTATCGCACTTGAACTGACGTTAAAATATTAAATTTTATCTTTCAGCGTGTAGTAGTATCAAAAAAGCAACACTCCTTTTATCGTACCAGAAAATCAACAAAAAAATCTTGAATATTATCGAGTAGTAATAATTTGTATAAGTTTCCTCCTGACTTTTTATATATCCATTATTATCTACTGCAATTACTAGAGAATTAATCAGATGTAACATTGATAAAATATATTCTAACTTTGTTACTTAACTTTAAATTCCTCACCGAGATTTTCATGTCTCTCAACTAACCTAATTATGTTCTTAAGAGGAAAATAATAACCTCAATGAGATTATATACTTTGCCCTAGAAATGTAGTTATAGAGGTTTTGAGGATAGAGAAATTTGAGAACTGAATAATCTCATGTGGGGTAAATTTATGAAATCGATGATATGCAATGGATAGTTTATGATGATCCAATTGGAATCAATTTTGTATTTACGTCTTTCTGCAATGGACTCTTCGGAGTAATGAAAGAATCGTTTTTTCTCGTTTCCTCTCAAGTTTCTACATCACCATTATTTCCTTGTACAAGTGAAAATAAATAATGAGTAATGAAATTGTGTTAAGTAAAAAGGGAAAGCATTTTGTGGTTATCAACGACTATAAATTTTCTTTTCAAAAAAGCTCGAAGGCAAACGGCGGGGAAAGATAGGTCTGTGTGGATAAAAAACTGTGAGTCAATTATTCATACATTGACTGTGAGTACCAATATAACAGCGACAAGAAGCATTTCCATCCTATATATGTTACAGGTGACATTATTCATTTTATTATTTGATGCAATTTTCTTGATAATGTTGATTTCTGTAATGAAGCCTGTTATGGATAGGAGAATGGAGAAAGCTCTATGGCTCATTGAATTACAAGTGACTAATTTATTTGTAATGTGGTTGCGGAAACTATAGGGATTGTTGAATTTGTAGATGTTTGCTTTCTATATGTTGGAGGTTACTACTTGGTTTAGTGATGGTATGTCTAGGAATTGTATTGAATTTTTGCATTCTATTTCAGTGGGGAAGGTTATTTTATTATGCATTTTTTTTGAGGAATATTAAAACTGATCTATTTGTCTGTTTGAGCCCTGACACCCTATAAGATTATCATCACCGGATAATAACATGTTTTTGTGTTAAGTTGTTATCCATAATATATTGGTCGAAATTGTTCATGAGATCTTCCTCTAAAAAGGCTCTTAGTTTCGTTTGCCAATCATCTAAAGTATATAATAAAACATATTAACCCAACAATCCAAATAATCTATCTAATCATCTTATGCATCTAATTGCATTAGATGATGAATAAAAACACCAAAATTGATTTTTCATTCTCTATATTTGTTTATAGAAAACCAGAATGTAAATAAGCTAAATTGGTCCCTCTTCAATAACATCAGCAAACATCTTGGCAAATTCAATTTCATAACATTCTTCTCCAGTAGTCTGAACATAAATAAATCACTACTTGATCCCAATGAAACACTTATAAATCTGATTGATCTGGAATATAAAGAACTGAAGAATGCCAAACAGCTTACGTAAGAATAACAGTTCAAAAGATTCGAAGAACATTTCTTCGTAGATAACAGATTCGCAGTTTTTGAACGTATTGATTCACGAATCTCCTAAATACATTAGGTAGTTTAAAATTTCTCAACAAATGCTATAAAGAGATGACAATGAATCTGTTGGAAAGTTTGTGAATTAACGAACGTTGTAAAAACCCAAAATTCACCACTCTCAATAGTCAACTTGAATCCCACTAAAAAATTTCTCGATGGAGCTGCTTGTTTATCTCTAAAAAGTGATGAAATTCAGACAAAGTCTAAGGTTCCTTACTGTGGTTTCTTATTCATTATAGTTAATTTTGTGTGACTTGGCCGTTGAACATTCTGTATACGTTAGTGGGTAGGTACAAGTCAATTTTGTTCACACGTAATGTTATATCTGTTGTAACTACCTACGTTTGTTGACCGATATAATAGCTCTTACTGGTATTGGAAATGAGACAAAATTATTTTAGTTCAGTCTGTTGTTGATTGTGCAACACATGCATTCAGCACTGACAATGCTGATTTCTGCTCTCTTCTGTTTGGAGCGTCAAATCGGTCACCGATCTAACATAAAATAGACGTACAGACGGACTTCCATCAATGATTGGAAGTCCGTCTGTACTGGAAGTATTGTTTTCACTGTTTATTTCAGGCTCGTCTATACACAAGTGTTATTGAAATACGCAGATTTCCTAGCCTAAAATTCACCGATTATTCAATCAACGTTTTCCAAGTGGCAATTTTCCATCGCGAATAGTAAGCGGTTCTGGTGACAGATTGGCGCAATGGTGTCATGGAGCACCTGATTAACATTAACTATAATAACAAAGAAATCGCAGTAGGGAACCTTAGACTTGGCATGACTTTGTCTAGATTTCATTACTTTTCAGAGCGAAACATCAGCTCCATCGAGACTTGGCTAGTTTTTTACAGAATGTAATGTATTTTTTTTTGTAAACTTATGAGTATAAGTATATAGTCTTGTACCGTGTCAAGTGTTCATTTCAATAGTATTCAGTAGATTTGCTCGTTCACCAGAGTTTCAATTCCTTATTCTATCGGTTAATTGCAATTTGAATCAATCAGTACATTCATTCTCTGTACACTGCAACCCGAAAGTCACTTCTGTGGTGTAGTAGTTGCCTGACTTCAGTGTTGTACGACTGAGATGGAATGCATTCATTCGGTTAAAGAAATATTTCTTCTTCTTGCATTCATTGAAGGGTTCGAAAATTTTCAGTTGACAGCTTGTTTTTCTCTTCTTATATTATTGTAGTATTGGGGAATTGTGGATTTCAATTGGCTGAAAATACCGGAAATTATTCGGAAAAGTGAGCGGAGAAGCAGCAATGTGAATCATAGTGTTTGCACAGGAAATGCTCTTGTTCTCGGCGTGAAAAAAGAACAATTTGTTCAAGGGTTCTTTCACATTTGTTACTTCATGAAAGAAGTTGAGCTTTCTCTTTGATGCCATGTCGAAGCTGTCTATCAATATCTTTACCTGTTGATTCTTAGAATCAAGTGATTATCTTTGTGAAATCTTCCGATAAAAAGAAGGGTGAGTATTAATTTTATATTTTCTCTTGAACTTTCTTTCACTGAGGTACACTCACATTTCCCATAAACTACGCCATTTTCTCATTTGAACTGAAAACTGATTTCAAAGGGTAACTAAATCAACACTTTCTGCTATAATACTTATATTTTCGATGAAATAAAACTGAAGTATTTAGATATTTACTAAATTAACAAAACTATGACCGGTTTCACCACACTGGGGCTTCATCAGATAGATATAAACTAGTCATAGTTTATTTTTTTAATATAGTGAAAATCTAAATACTTAGTTTCATTTCATTGAAAATATGTATATCGATTTTCATCAAGTAACGACCTCCTCAATCAAATTATAATACTTATCTAACCTAATCCTTAACCCTTTTCCCTTCTGAATGGTTCATCAAGAGAATTTCTATATTTCTCAAAAAATATCAATGGAAATTGATATTTCAAAGGTAACCACGTGTCCTAGAAATAGAGTTTTCATTTCATACCTACCTAATGAGCCCTTATGCTTGATAAGGAACCATTATCATATCTTTTAAGATCACATTATTCAAATTCCATATTTTTCATTGAATAACATCTGTAAAATATAATTTTTCTGAACTTTTGCACTGAAGCCATTCAAGATAGCTCTCGCTATTAGCTTCTTTGTACATAGAGAAATATTTTGAATAAATTTATTCATTTAAGTTGAGTGCAAGGTGACTTTTTGGTCGAGGGTGACTATTCTGTAGTACCTATTTGCTTAGTGAACGTTTATCACTCTCGCCTGGACGTTGTGTGATTTTTCCCTATAGGGTTCCAGGTCTGGGCTTAAAGACACCTTACCTAATCTCTTTGAGCTGATAGGTTATTACCAGTTTCTACGAACCTCTGCGAGAAACTTTTAATGCCTGAAGTGAATCCATACCTGTGAGTTGTAGGAATCCATTCTACGAACATGAGGATGTAGGAGCACAAGCCATCAAGTAACCCAACACTCCACAAGACAATAGACATAAATTAAGTAAATCCTTTGTTTTTCTCTTATCTTGACTGGGAAACAGAACTGCCAGATTAGAATATTGGGGGTAATAACGCTCTTGTTTTGTTGTGCTAGCTAGGGCAAAAATTGAAACAAACCCTGAGATCAGCCCATAAAGGAGTGTAAAGTTTCAATCCTATCCAGAGTTTTCTTTTAATTTAATTTATATGTGTATTAATAGCAGAAAGAGAGGCATTCGCCTAGCAGTGAATGTGGGACGCTATAGGCTAGATTAAAATAGAAGATGATTCTCACGACGCTGGATTTTTACGATGACAGTCAAATTTTTTCAGCTGAGAGCAGTTGAGGGTTCTTCATCAGTTACTTCAGACCTTCGATTTTTGACATCAAATGAAGCGGCCTACCAAGTTGAATATTTTTGTTAAAGGCAGTATGTCGATCTCTAATAGTATAGGTGGGCTCTTGTGTTTTCAAGTCAGGGTCACCAGGTACTCCAGATCTTCGATCAACCTAGTTTTTATAGTTTTCTCTTCATGCTGCCATTAAACCAAAACTCTGTACCAAATTTCAGCTCTCTGAGTTTATGGAAAGTACTAGTTCTGTTCTGACGATCATGAGTGAGTGAGTAAGTGAGTGAGTGAGTGAGTGTCATAAATGAGAAACTTTGTTTTCGCTTAACTTCGGAACTAAATGACCTACAGACTTTAAATTTTAGATTTTGAGTATGTACTTATAACCCACTGGATGATTTCTGCATTCTGGTCTTATCCAGAGGTTCTCAAATAGGGGCCTGATAATGAAGCAAAATGGTTCCAGTAAAGAATGGTACGGCAGCGTTTGGTTCGAGGTCGACTTGGCGACTATGGCGACTTGAACATTTAAAATCGGTATAGTTCGCATAGTATTTTTTATAACTATTAGTTCTAGACACTTGAAAATTATGTAACTGTCGAAACCGATCGTATGTATTAAAAATCGACATTGTGGAAATCAGGCAAAAGTGTTTCTCGTTTTATTTTTATTGAAAATTCTCTCCTATAACTATAATATTGGTTTTTGAAAAACTGTGACTTGTTTATATTTGAACGGTGCATTTAATTATTCTTCTAGTTTCTTTCTACAATTTTTCGCGATAAATGGCTTTTTCTACCAACATTGTATAGTTTGTTACAGTTAAGCAGACAGACACCGATTGAAAATTGTTTTACCCGATAATAGAAAAATATGAAATGAAAACTTACAGGTGAATATTTTTGCAGTCATTATAGGTTTTGAAATGGAATTCACACATCAGTTGAACGAGTTTGGCCAGCTTGGATTGTTGTTGATTCCATCGGTCACTTAGATTCGGAAAATTTCGAAAATTTGGTTTGACTAAAAGTTATAGAGACAAAACGACCGAACTAGAATCATTGTCACGAATGACCTTTGCACTTGTATTTTTGAATCAACAACAAGTAGGAAACTGTTTTGTTTGTAATTTGCTGCGAATAAACACTAACGATCAACGGGTTCAAAGATACGCTGACTATTTAACTGGCAATAACATTACAGAAAATGAATCATTTCTTCCCAAAATGTGAGCAGAAAGTTCAGCAACACACAAATACAAAAAAATATTTTAGTTCTCCTTGGAAAACTGATAGAATTTCAAATGGATTCCAAGTAACCATTCATCTAAGAAATTTCATGATAAAAATTCAAGAATCTCGAAAATTTCTTTTCAGAAATGACTGATAGTTATTGTGAGAAATCCATTAGTCGTGTTCGTTTTTAGATATTTTGATCAAATATTTATATGAACAACTTAAGGATATTGTTTTATGCTTATTCTGTAAGATATTAATACTATTGTTAATAATTCAATATTAAGATATATTATGAGAGCCGGTAACATTGTACATAAACTACTTGAATAAGGTATCGCGGCTGCTCTCGCGCTCTTCTCAGCTTGATCATGGTGCTGTACAGTTCGATAAGAAATATACGTTAAGTTGGGAAGATTGAATTTCATTTATTTAAGTAAATACAATATTGAAAATATAGTCCCTAAAGAACGTTACATGATGTCAGGTGTTAAATCGAACCCCTTAATTATTTAAAAATTGACGGATTGATCAAATTTTGTGGTAAAATGGATGGGCTCCGAATTACTCTGCTGATGGATTTCAGCGGAAATGTTGCCGAGAATTGAAGCACAGGGCTACAGAAATTCAGAGATTTCATGACGGCTTCAGAGAAAAAGGAACTGAAAGAAGAGGTACAAATTGCGATATTTTTGAATCTCATTGGTGATGAAGGCATGGAAATTTATAACACGTTCAAGCTGGAAACTAAAAAAGTGAAGCTGGACGACGTCATAGTGAAATTTC
Source organism: Cryptolaemus montrouzieri (assembly GCA_013387265.2). Classification (NCBI taxonomy): domain Eukaryota; kingdom Metazoa; phylum Arthropoda; class Insecta; order Coleoptera; family Coccinellidae; genus Cryptolaemus; species Cryptolaemus montrouzieri. Next base: position 16,983,665 of record JABFTP020000165.1, read on the forward strand.
AAGAATATTGCGAACCTAAGCAAAATATGGTATAACAAAGGTACAAATTCTTAACCTGCAATCTGGAAGTGGGTAAAAGAGGTGAAAATATTTATTTTAAATATAAATCTACGTGGAAAGGTGGGAAAATTATTGATGAATGTTCCGAACCGATATTGTTGCTGACGAGAATAATAAACGCTATCGAAGATCTCGTCAACACTCAATTGCAAATTCTCAGTTTATTGTAAATAGTTTTTCCAATAATGGAAATAGACATGAGAATATTTATTCCTAATAATCTAAATAATAATTCGTTTGAAGATGATAAATATATAGTAGTAGAAATAGGGTAAATAGAAAAATTGAAGGCAGCTGTTATGAATGACGAGATAGAAATAGATTTAAAATACCAGATAGATGTTAAGTTGTATATTGTAAATTGATTTCTATTCAGCATAATAAGTATAATCAGATATTGTAAATAGAATAAGGAGTTAGTATGTATAGAATATAGGAATTAGTGATTTTGAAATACTTATTTCATTTTTGAGTTAGTGGAAATAGTTACTTAAGCTTAAGAAAGAAGATATAAGATATGAATACTATTGTTAATAATTTAGTATTGAGATATATAATGAGAGCCGGCAACTTTGTACATAATCTACTGGAATAAGATATCGCGGGTGTTCTCGCGCTCTTCTCACCTTGACAGCGGTGATGTATAGTTCGATAAGAAATATACGTCTAGTTGGGGAGATTGAATTTTCATTTACAAAAGTAAATATAATATAAAAAATATAATCCCTAAAGAACGTTACATTTATCATTTGTTGCTACTTAAATCTACTATATTTAGTTTTCTGTTTTCAATAAATTAAAGATGAATTCTCTTCTCTCAAACTTGTTATGTTGATTGATTGTAATTTTGAGTAATTTTAGTTGAGTGCCATGTTAGATTTTCATCTTATTCATTGGCACTGATCTTGAAGTTATGATATACTTATTTTCCATTTTAAAACTTTCAGGATGAAATGGTTAGATCGCAAAAAGCAATTCCCAATGCCATCGTGAACCTCTTTCCAATGTTCTCAAACAATTAGCATTATAAACTTTTTAATTGGGAACTAATATATAGGGTGTTACAAGATGGAACGGCAACTATAAGTAGATGAGACCAAGGGCTTTTCGAATCTGCTCGTCATATTATTGTGGAGGCCTTCATAAGTGATATACAGGCCCAATCATCGATTTTACTTAAATTTTATTATCCCAGTAATTGGGGCGCTGGAAATTTCACGCAATATCTTTGTCATAGACGTTGACTGAAAAATGGACGACAAATTTTGAATGATCTAGCTACGTTTTTGTTTCACAATTTTTGTGTTACAGCCTGAACTCATCACCCTGTATACGGGTTTAGTAAAATTGGGTCAGAACTATTGAATTTAAATGAAACGCCCTTATGATTGATGTAACTGGCTAGTTTGTCGCACGATTCATTCGAATACAAACGTCACTCAAAGTTCCCTTACATTCAATTTTCGAGATCATTCATTCCAAAGTAATGTTTCGAATTCAATATTTGCACGCTTTGTAATGGTACACAACGCCAACAGTCAACCAAAAACCCAATATTTGTGTTTCTTCTTGAAACCCTCACCGAGTATATGATTTTTATAGATTTTGGAATCGTTAATTAGTTCTTGATGGAACATAACTTATTCGATCAACATTTCTGAAATTTTGGAATACTCCCTGCTTTTCATCTGAGCTTCACTGGAAAGCTTTCTTCACTTCGATAAGGTTTTATGAAAAGCCATAAGGCGAAATTCGTACCGGACATAGTATTGCGGAGGGTCTTTACAAAAGTATGTATTCAATATTTGCATGGTATATCATGGTTGACGACGCTAGTACACAATCAAAAAATATTTGCTTTCTGGAAAATATCAGGGCTATGCTTGTGTTTCAATATTTGTGTCACACCTTGAAACCATCACCCAGTCTATGATTTTTATAAATTTGGGAAAAATTGATTTGTTCTCGATGGATCATAACATCCGATCAATGTTACTGAGAGTTGGAATACTCTTCGTTTTTCATTGGAATTGCACGGGAATGCTTTTTCGGCTAGCATTAGCTTTTGTGAAGATTTGAATGGCGAAATTTCGTTTCACAAGTAGTGTTGCTATGGGTCCATACATATGCATGTAGTTAGAAATTATGGTAGATTTTCGAAATCTCCTCTTCTAATTCTAGAGTACCAATAAATAACTAGAGAAACAACGATATCGAAATCATTGTAAAACACAACACCAATTAAGTATTATTTATCTATGGTAGCAACATTAGTTATTGTCCTTACTGCATAACTTCGAATGTCGTCACAGAAATGTTTTATTCAATCTACTCTACGCTCCCTGACTCAATGAGATATTGGTTGACATAATTCAGATATTAACGTTTTGAACCACTGAACTTAAGGAAATTAACGAATAAGTTAGAAATACGGATAACAAAAGAACACAACAATTGGCTGGTATGAAACAACAATTACCTTTCTTAATAGATACTCTCTTTTTGGAGATGGTCGCAAAGTGAATATAAACAAGAATATGGTTCCGTATTTCTCAAACGAAGATTATGCTGACATGACTTATGTTTATGGTTTCTGTAATGGCAATGGCAGAAAATCAGTTCGCGAGTATATCAAGCGATTTCCAAACAGAAGGCATCCAAATCAAAAAACATTTGCCTCTGAATTTACTTATTCACGACAATATGGAAAATTTTCTTCATATCTTAAATCTGAAAGACTTCGTTTGTAAGATGTGAATCATCACAGTTCAGAGTACTCTTGAAATGGCGAATGAATATTCTAGAACTAGTACTAGGTGAGTTGCACACGCACTCGAATTTTGTCACACACGTATGTGGAGAATTCTGAAAAAATGAAAATCATCACCTATTTGAGGGAAAAGCTTCAGGAAGCTGGGGACGACATAAGGAGAGTTGAATGCAACAGATTGATTCTGAGAAATTCGCCAATATGTATAGAACACTTTTTACCGACGAATTTCAATTCACAGGAGATGGTTTATTCAATTTGAAGAATACCCAAGAAAGGGCTGAAGTGAATCCGCATTCGACACGTCAAAGGAATTTGCAGCATGAGTTTTCAGTGAACGTGTGGATAGGTTTGAACAATGACCATTTGATAGGACCACCATTTTTTGAGGGATGTCTTGACAGACCTTTGTTTCTTAATTTTCTGCAAGAAGTGTTACCGGAACTCTTGATAAATGAAAATATACACGACCGTGGCATGTGGATCCATTACGATGGACCAGTTCTGCCCTTTGCCTTCGAAATACAATTTTTTTTTTAATTTCGCATATAATAATCGCTGGATAGGTCGAGGCGGATCCCAGGATTGGCCCTTCAGGTCTCCAGATCTCAAACCAGTGGATTATTTTCTGTGTATTTATCTGAAAGGCAGGGGCAGAATAATTAATATAAATCACTCAATGTAGAGAATTAGACATTTTTGTCAGGGAATCCGAAAAAACATGGCGATGGTACGAAATGCGGTCGCAAACCACTCGAAGTGGGTAGAAAAATGCATTGAAGTCAATGGAATGCTTTTCGAAAATTATGTTAGGAATAATTTGATGTTTTCGTTATCGACCTTATACTAGTTATTTGTTTGTTCTGTGTTATTCGTTATACTGTGAATATGCAAATTTTTCTGTCACCTAAGTCACATAAATGTTGTTTGCTTCCATGATGAAATTTGAAACCTACTACTAGATTTTATATTCCAGGAGTAAGAAAAGAGTTTGAAGAGGGGAATATCGTAAATCTTCCGTAATTTAGAACTACATAGTTTTGTATAGACCCTTAGCAACATTATGGCATGTACGAAATTTCGCTTTCTGGCTTTTTGTGAAAGCTTATTGCAGCAAACGAAGCATTCCAGTGACATTCAGATGAAAAACGTAGGGTATTCAGAAAAATCGATCGGACAATTTAAGTTCCATCAAGAACTAATCAACGATTCGAAAATAAAATCATATACTCGGTGATGGTTTCAAGAAGGAACACAAATATTTGAATGCAAGTACGGCCTGAAATTTTCCAAAAAAAGGGTATTTTGAACTTTTGGTTGACCATTAGTAACGTAAACTATGACAAAGCGTGCAAATATTGAATTCGAAACGCTTCTGTTTTGTAGCGAAATCTAATTAATTGTGAAACATGCCTAAATACGCTTTAATGAAAGGATTATTAGTAATATAATAATATAATATTTGAGAACAATAATTTCTACATGTTTGAAGCTGAACTGAAACTGGGAGAGATATTTGTAAAAAATCCGGCCGACATAACAACAAAATATTCTTGGTCATTTTTCGGTAGTACAGATAACAAATCTGTGCAAAAGTACAAATCATGCATAGGAAAATTGAGATGAGATCAATCTCTCCTTTAGCAACTTCGAACGGATTTTCGTTGAAAATACTTTTTTAACAAATTGAATTAGCTCGAAACCTGAACATTAATTTGTAAATTCTGAAGAACGTATAAATTTTTGCCCCAACGAACTATATTTCTATAATATTTCAAGTGGATTCATTCCACTTGAAATATGATGAAGATGCAGCAAATATAAGAAATTGCCATTTTGTCCGTATTTTAAATATATTTCGATGAATTTCATCATGACCGAGATTTGAGAATCTTAAATCGGAGGATATTTTTGTTATTTAAAACTTTCCATGTCACTTCTCTTCGATTAACTTTATACTTTTCGTTCTATTCATGAGAAACCGTTTTCGTGACTTTTGCTATATGGAAACTAAATTTCAAATATTTGACGTTAAGCTAAATTTCAGATAGATATAAACAAACGACAGACAAAAAAAATATCGGGTTACTGTTTTCGGTACAGAAAACAATCGTTATAAGTTATCAACCGAACTATATATATATATATATATATATATATATATATATATATATATATATATATATATATATATATATATATATATATATATATATATATATATATATATATATATATATATATATATATATATATATATATATATATATATATATATATATATATATATATATATATATATATATATATATATAGGGTTTCACTCCGACGAGTTGACTATATATCTGTTCATGCAATCATACTGATTTCATGAAAAATATAAATCCACCACCCGGTAATTAATATCATTGCCAGGCAATAATTATAATCAAAACATATCCTGGAATACTTATATATTAGGATAACGTTAAATTTTATGGGTATATATCAATCTTCCAGAATATATACATACTTTAGCATCATCAGACAATGATATCATTGTACCAACGAGTAGTGTCAGAGGCTTTCTCCCCATAAAAATCCAATTTTCGGACCTTAGTCAAGTAACATTGAATGTTACTCATTAATAGTTTCCTTTGTATAAAGTGGTGAACGATCGAATAGAATACCGCTCTGAATATAAATATGACAAAATTGTTAGTTAATTATATTAAATTTATATAAACAAATAAATATAATATGAAATGAGATTCTGAGCAGTATAAACTAAAGAGAAAATCTATGACTCTACCTCATTATTTTTTTCGGAAAGAAACCTACGAAGAATATTACAAGATTTGATGACTGTTATCTTTTGTAACTGCTCAGACAAATTTTTCTTCAGACCCAAAATCTCAATACTTTTGGGAAGATTCCTAGGAATAACACCTATTGCGGAAATAATAATCGATAGAATAAAAATTTTTTAATCTCGTCGCCAAGCATCATATATTTAGAAATTTTTCATTGCATTTATTTTGTATATTATGTGTGTCGGGTATAGCAATATCAATTATATATGTTATTTGATTCTGTTTATCTGTAAGAATGATATCTGGTCTATTGTGTTTTACAGCTCTGCTTCAAAGAATTGTTTCATCAACATAAAGTTTATATTTGTCATTTTCACAAATAATCTCAGATTCATATTTGAAAATTTTTTTTTGGGAGTTAGGTCATGTTTAATTCCTAGATTAAAATGAATAATATTAGTGGCGGCATTATGTCTTTCTAAATAATCTGTTGAAGCAAGGACTGAGCAAGATGATAATATATGAAAAACTGTTTCTGAAGAACAGAAACATCTACGGCAAGAATCATCTATATTTTGTTTGATGATGTGTTTTCTATAATTCCTCGTGAAAAACAATCTGATCCTGGATAGCAATTGCCAAGCCTTCTGTTTCAGCAAACAATTCTCCAGAAACTTACCATTTATTCGATGCGATTTCATCCATATAATCATTTTTCAATTCTTTAGGGTGCTTTCCGTAATTCCTTCTGCATCCATCTTTCTCTTTTAGAATTATCATCAAATATATCGAAATCTACCTTTTGCATTGTCAAGTTCAGAGGTGTAAGATTATAATCTGAAGCAACAACAATATCATGTAATTTAGACGTTCTCTGTTTATCATGAAAATGGGAACGTAGATGAAAAATCTGTTTACTATGAAGATTATTCAAATCAGTGAATCCACGACCTCCAAGATGTCTAGGTATTGTAACTCTCTGAACCGCTGACTTTGGGTGGTGCTTATGATATTTACAAAGCATTTTCCTCGTTTGACATTGTAATTCATTTAGATCACTTTTAGACCATTTAATATTTCCAAAAGAAGATGTAAGAATAGGAACTGCATAGGAGTTGATAGCTCTGAAAGGGTTTTTACTAGTTAAATGACCCTTGAAGATAATTCTAAGTCTTTTGTAATATGAACTTCTAATATTTTCTTTATTGCTGCTGCTATGATTGATTGTCTTCTCTTGACCAAATCACATATGTATCTCCTTGATACATTGGCTCGATTTCGATATTGGAAATCTTTTTATAATCAGAGGTGATTTTTCCTTTTTAATAGGAAGATTTTTACATTTTGGAAGCCCAAATTCCATATAAATATCATTGGAATCATTGGAATAGTTGAAAGTAACCTCAAGTAGACTTTTAAAATGAGATCTGGTTAGATATATAATGATCTGTCTTTTCTGCTGGTATTCTATTCATTCTATGTACATATATATATATATATATATATATATATATATATATATATATATATATATATATATATATATATATATATATATATATATATATATATATATATATATATATATATATATATATATATATATATATATATATATATATATATATATATATATATATATATATATATATATATATATATATATATATATATATATATATATATATATATATATATATATATATATATATATATATATATATATATACATGAGAATAAATAAAATACCAGAGCAGAGAAAAACATACCATTGCCGTTCCTTAATCGGGCATCTAAACTCGCATCATGTCTTCTACAATTGCCCTTAAAGTGTGAGCACAGGAAATGTAACAGGGGAACCATACTATCTTGCGTATGATGCACTAAACGGGTGAAAAAACCTGTGAAAAAAACTCGTTCCCCTGTCGCTATTGCAGTAACAAGAGCTTGTCTGTTTATGTTGTGTTAGTGTCGTGTGTACAAAAAGAGTAACAAACATTTTTCTACTTAGCAGCTTCATTCTCTGATTGCCATCTTGCACTCCATGATTTCCAGGATTTCTTCACGAAGACAAGGGTGAAAAGGAAGGGGGATTAGGACTGGAAAAATCCGTAACAATAGAAAAATCAAACCAGCAGAAAAATATTTCATCAAAACATACCTAACTTTTATATGTCTACACTCACTTGAATCTGAGAACTTAACTAATGCTCCTCTGTGCTTCAACAGGAAACATCTCATACACCTTTAGGGAATGAAGCCTTACATAGGTGTACCTCTTGCCTTATCAACAAACACCATGAGAAAAAAACAATATTGGGGAGCAAAAACTAATCTCCTAAATAGACTTAAAGTTCTCTGCCCAGTTGATGAAATTTTCCGAAACGGAATGAATTTCTTGGAAACCACCCGTAAAATGGTGAATAAGACAATCGAGGACTAAATGTCTTATTGTTTCTTCGGCTGCGCCACATTCACATGCCGGACTTTCTACAGTATTCCGTTTGAACAACATACTATTATTACGACCATGTCCTGTCTTGAGACGATTTGATGTACACCAAATTTTTCTACATATATCGAAACCTGCAACCCTTTTGGAAGGATAATCTATGAGAACTTTATTAAAAACATCTATTTCCTGCCATTCAGTTTTCCAAAGATCAACAGCCTTCACCCGTGTACGCAAGAAGTCAATCGTCCAAATAGGATTCCGAGATTTCAATCTCAGGTTAGGTGGGTTTTAATGATCGTGTATTATCGGAAAAATTTCCCGAAATGAGTGATACTTATCTCAAGAAGATTTAAGAGCTAATTTCCTGCGAATATGGGAAATAACTATATTAAAAACAACAGGAAGCCATGGGGTAGCAGTTGAACTGATACATCCACTTATAACTCGCATAGAACAGTTCAACTGAGAATCAATCTTATCGACATGAGCACTATTCAACCACACCTGACAGCAATATTCTGCTGATGAATATACTAAAGCCTGCTTTAGCTTTCGTTCGCAAAGTAGAGACTCCGGCGCCCCAATTAGATTCAGCTAGTTTTTGTAGTATATTGTTTCTTGTTTTCAACTTCTGACATAATTTATCAATCTGAAATTTGAATGTCGAAGAACAATCAAGCTTTACACTAAGATATGTTGGAGTGAAATTATGAATTAATAGTGATTGATTGAAGAATACTCTTAGTTGCCTATCCTTCTCATGACTATTCAGATGAAAACAAGAAACCTCAGTTTTCGAAGGATAGGAACATAAACGCCATTTTTTGAAGAAAATGTTCAAAATTTCTAAATCAGAATTCAGTGTTTTCTCAACTGTCATAGTCATAGTGTCCAAAAAACAAAGCAATACCATTAGCATAAATGAATTTTGTAGAGGAAGTTTCAGGGATGTCAGACATATATAAATTGAAGAGAAGAGGTGCAAGAACATATCCCTGAGGAACAATATCAGCCGATTTTCGTGAACACCTTCTCATCAAAAATTTGAAAACCTCCCAAGGTGACAATTATCTCGCGAATTTTGAAAAACGTGCGTAGATTGCTTACCCTGAGCAATGTTTCAATGAAATTTCAAATAAATTCAATTCATGCAAATTTAATGAAAATACAGCAAAAATAATGAATAAGCTATTTTTGTTGTTTTTCCGCTATATTAGATATGTCCATTTCGAACAGGATACATTAAACATAAATTGAAAGATATTTCTATTTTTATAATTATCTAACTGATTTTTGCATTTTTACTCTGTTTTATTCTTGTAAACCGTTTTTGCGAAATTTTTATGCAAGATCACTGAATTTTACGCAATTGGAATGGATTGAGATTGAAAATGATCTACTGAAAGATCAAGCAGACAAAAAAACAAATAAGTCCTTTTTCATTATTAAGAATGACTAACAAAATAGCTATAAATTTTCATAGCAGGAAAGTACATGTCCTACAATAGAAAATAAAGACAAGTTCATTATTTCACAATCACGCCTCGATCAAGAGCGGGCCGATTTTCACATTTTTTTCAAGAAGCCGGAATATTTCGAAAACTCAAGACTGCATTGTTCATTTCGAAAAACGATAAGTTGTATTTCTATTGAGATTCAAAAAACTTTATCGGAATATTTTTTATTTTCAAGAATTCCTCCGAGTAGTCTCGAGCTAAATGAAACAGAGAGCGATCTCAATATTTTTTTGCTATGTGTTATAGGGTAAGTCTTTTTATGAATTCAACATTGATTGGGACGTGACTAATCGATTAAATTATCAAACAAGTAGGGAGCGAAGTTTGTCCGAAGAAATTTGCTTATATTTTTTACTCTCTTCTTTTGTTAGTTGAATTTTTTTTCTTAATTCTTTTACTTAATAATTCGAGTAATACCTACCTAAATTATGCTGGGTTTGTATTTGCCATTCAGTATTACCAATAATCGTCGAATTTCAGAATAATTCGAAAATCAACTGAATCGTTTGAAATAATTTCCATTCGGATATCTGGTCTCGAAACAACCGATTATTTTAAAGTCCAGAGGATAGACAAACGAAAACAAACGAGTTGACTGTGTCACCTCCAATATCCCCCGACATGAGAAATGAAGTCGTCGAGAATCGGAAATAGTTTCCTAACTATTATGAAGTCAAAGTTCGGCGTTTTTGCCTGGCGGGGCGTCGTCGGCAAGTGAATAAAGAGTTAGGATCAGTTCCGGGGATATTCGAAAGCCTCGCGTCGAAAACTTCGACTCTAAACGCAAAAAGTTATCTTCGATTGTTTCGCCGTTTGCGGTATATTTTGTTGGCAGAGATGAATGAACAATGGAAACACTTGAGTCGGGGATTCATGAAACTTTGAGTGGGTAAAACTGAAGAAAAACGATTCGAATTCACATGGATTGAATGCATCTTCGACCGGACCATATGGGAGTATTCGTACTCGAGTATTCAATTGTTTTCAAGCAAGAAATATTCTCAATTCAAGCTCAAGAGAATTTATTTACAGTTGGAACAAATCTTCATTGAAATTGGAATTTTAGATTTGTAGAACTTTGCCAATTCCATTCTCTTTCCTGTGGGCAGATGTTATCTCTCTGAAACGCTGGAACCTGCCAAATTCTCATTCGAAGGAAACCGGTAGTTCGCAAAGACAATTCTAGTAGCTCCCAATACTTAGAAATCATGAAATTCTCTATGAATTTAGGATAATTTTTTTTTAAATCAAAATGAAAAGAAGTGATGTGAAAATGGCTTTGGCAATCTACAGACACTTAATTCCTTCTACTGAGTTTTAATGCAAACTTGCGTTCCTTTCAATATACTCAATAGCTACCTTAGATTTCGTTGGACAATGTTGTTTTCTTTCTCAAAATTATATCGCATGTGCACTCAATTTTCCATCCAAGACATGTGACACTGAAATTATATAACTTATCTCAAAGTTTATCTAGAGACCCTTTTTCCATTCATGGAATTCACACAGAATGATTGAAATAAGTTAATTATGTTCTATGCATTCATTATGTATGTTCGAAAATCAATTTTAGCGATGACAATTCAGATGAAATATTCAATATTTTGTAACATATTGGTGATAATGTGTGAATATAGTATTGGTCGGAACAACCAAGCGACCGTGTCCTTCGAGAACTTCAATATGATTGAATGTTATATTCAAAATAATCATGATACGAAAGCTGCTGAAACTGCTTATCTTGATCGTGAACCCACTCCAGAATTTCAATTTCACCCTAGAATAAAAAAATCTCAGATATTCTTTTCAATAAAAAAGAGACAGAGTTTCTAGAGAACAGTTTATTATAGTGTACCAATATGAATAATTTGAACGATTTAAAAATGTTAGCCGTTAACTCTGAGATAGCTCTTCGCTCAATAGAATTTATAGTTGATAAAGCTTATCAAAAAGAGGTAGTCTGTGCTAAATATATAAGACATTCTAGATTCACCAAAAACAGTAGGAATTCACAATTGTTAGATCGATAGAAACAAATTTTAAAGACCAAAATTTAACCCTTTGTAGAGCTGACAAAGTTAACACTATTACGATTTTTGAAACTGATATGTATATTGAAAAACAGAAAGACCATTTATTCCAGCAAAATTATAAAATTACATGTTCATCCTACTAACAAATTTCAAACTCTAGTCATATCTCTAATTGAAAAGTGTACGAATTTATTGACTAAAATTGACTGAGAAGATTGTCCTATGAGACCTATTGTTTCATATGTAAGTGCACAAGCTACCAAATAATGTATATATTTGAACAACATACTGCCAAATTTGATACAACACAATCCAATTTACTCAATACAAAACTCTATAGAATTAACTAATCACTTTAAATCTTCTTCCGTTAAAAGGTGAATTAGTTTTCTTTGATATAATTAATCTATATCCGTCTACACCCTGCTGCGATATCAAAGCCACAATTAATCAACAACTTCAATCCAATAGTACATTAAGCCCCACCTATATAAAAGAAAGGATGTCTGCTGTAAACCTATGTCTCCAACAAAGTTATTTCAGGTTCAATAATTAGATATATTAACAATTAGATGGTTTACCAATAGGCCGTTGTCTTCGTTATTAAGTGAAATATTTATGACGAATTCAGATAATAGAATTCTTAGTTTTGTATTTTTATGGAAAAGATATGTAGATGATATCTTCTGATTTTGGATTGGCACAGACTGACAACTCAATAGTTTCTTACCGTTTCTAAATTCTTTTCATCAATCGATTCAATTTACAATGAAAAATGAAAATAATGAAGAATATTTGAACTTCTTGGACTTGTCGATTAGTATGACTCATGGCTTACTCGCCTTTGAAATCTACAGAAAACCATGATATTCGGATACCCACATTCATAACAGTACTTCCCAATCCCAGAATATCAAACTGAGTGCTTTTCATCTATTTTTGTACAGATTTGAGTTTGAGAATGAAGTTCAAGTTTCAAAAATGATCGCTAAGAACAACGGCTCAAAACCGAAAGTAATTGATACCTTAATAAGACAAAAACGACATAAATTTTTATTACAGAGCATTATTTATCCGTTGTGTACTGAGAAATCCAACAAAAATTTCCAATTAACTATATTCCTAATATTAGCAGCAAGATATGGAAGAGATTACACAGAAATAATATTAACACCATCAGCACTAATGAAATGAATTTGGGTTCATCGCTAGTTAATAATAAAGATAAAACAGAACTATTGGATAAAAGAGGAGTATATAAAATACACTGCAATGAATGTGAGACATTCTATATACGCCAAACAGAAAGAAGCATCGAGAAGAGAATTGAAGAACATATAAGAACTATTCTCCAAAATGAAAATTCTACGCGTTTTTCCGACCACTGCATCCACAAAAATTTTCTCATTGATTTTGAGAATATCAAACTCATATATGCAGGTAATAAAGGAAAAAGGACGGATATCTTGGAGATTATTAAAATTACGTCCGCTCATAGGAAAAAACAGCCAATTTTTAACGACCAACTAGACTTCAATTTATTCCCTGTTGTGAATGCCGTTATACATGAGTGAAATCACTCTATTTTTTAGTTCTTTGTATTGTTTTACTCTTGATAATGGGTTAACAACCCGAAACATATGTGGAGTATTTTTAATAAATATTTGTGAAACCTTCGTCAAGTGATGAACCAATCATTTATTTTAATCGTTCTCTGGAGAAGCGATAACGTTTTAAAACTATATACCATAAATTGAGGAAAATTCTCATGAACCATGGTGAACTCATGGTTCAATAAAAACAGAATATAAAGTAGCGGAAAATGCGGAAATAATACAAGTAATGATTTAGTATAACTGCCAACCTATCGATTTCGAACAGACAAATTAAAATAGAAACAAAGATATCTAAGAGTTTTTGCAGCTATGATTCAAGTCGACTCTCATAACTGGTTTCTGCAGAAATTTGAAAAAAATCCGTAGAAAAAAAATTCAGATAGATGAAGTTCACATCTGCAGTGATGGAATATTCAATTCATCAAAATGAACGTTGGTAGTCTGATATAAACCAGTATCGCCATATTAATATTCAACCGCCGATATGGCTTCAGTGAATTGTGTGCATTGAAACATAATCATATGCTGTATGCGATTTTTGATAAAAACGTTTGTAGTGAATTTTATGAAATTATAAATTTCAACATTTTCGATAGATTTTTCTGATGAATTCTTCGTTGATGGTTAAAGAAATATCTATTTTCAACATACCAGAGCTCCTTCTCATCAAACATTGACCGTTGCAGCTTCAAAAACAACTGTGATATTAGCTCTTTATTGGTTCTGCAAATTCTCAAAATTTCAAAACAATTTGAAACTGAAAAAAGTTACCTCAAATTTGCCTGTGCAAACGAATTTCTCACGAAAAAAAAGTACTGGGAAAGGGGGTTATATTTACTCTATTTCCAATATTTCACACAGTTAGAGTACTGAAAATTCGAAATCCGTCCCCCCTGTACATTTGGATTTGGAAAAATCATTCCCATTACATTATGCTCCCCGAAAGGAAAAATTGAAAAAACTAAAAATTTGACCACGATCAATATTTTCAAAAACAGTTGAGATTATGAAGACTGCAAAAGAATCATCATCCCATGTGTCCCAACTAATTACACAAGAAAAATAAGCCTTATGAAAAGAGAAAAATGGTAAATCAACTATATATTACAATAACGAAAGTGGTTTTATTCCAAATGTGTTGTACTTTTTGGATATTTTCAATCTGAAATAACGACAATTCTTGTTGAAATATCAAATTCGAATGAACTAAGTGACAAGTACATTAATTCTAGGAACCTGTCAGGTGATCGTAGCCAGTTCAGCTATTCGATTCAAATATTGCAAAGCATTCTCTGTTAGGTCTTGCAAAATCATCAAAAATCAATATATTCCCAAATTATTTCGGAATTATAAGAGATGGGTATAGTACATGCCGATACAATTCCATCTGAAATTTGACGCTTCATCTGATGGCGACATAAAAACTGGCACGTGACATTTGAAAAAAATGAGTTATTGCTGTTTGAAAAAGACCGAATTGAAAAAATCATACAGAACAACGCAATAAACATTTGACATGTGTAGATTGCTCAAAAAATTTCTTGATCCTTCTTTTATCAACTCAAGCAAAAATTTTGTCTGTAGTGCAAAAGATCTGCGAGCTACAATTTTTTTAAATGTTTCTCAAAAATCGAGTTTATAACAAAAATAATTAAATCTGTCAAAAGTTTAGAGATATAAGTGCCAACGGCTTGGGTATTTTATGCCTTGCTCAAATGTCGTTTCTAAATGTATAATAAAAAAATAGGTACTTTGCCATTTGAAATAACAGAGTGATGATCCACTTCCGGTATAATCGGAAATGGTGTCACGAAAATATTTCACTTCAATTAAAAAGCGCTAGTTTTGGCCGCGTATAAAATTTCAGCTTGAAATTGTAATTGGAACTCAAAAAAATTTTAACGGGCGGTCCCGGTATATATCCCTGTATAGTCAAGTGATTTTTCAGACATACAAATTATGGAATGTTTAATGGATTAATGTTATAACCATGTCTGCTATTTTTGAAAAAGAAGATGACTTACTGTTATAAGATCTGTGATACTTTCTTCTGTGGTTAGCTGACATAACCACACTTACCGTTTGAATTTTATTCTTTATTGTCTTGTCATAAGAATCATTTTTAACGAGAATTGTTCTAAACTTGAATTCATATAATTTTAATAGATACATTGATCAAATACCAATTTAATTTGTTGTGAAATGTCGGTCCCATTGATTGTTTTAATTTCACTATAATTGACTTTACTTGCTGAGAAAAGATTGGGTAGGTTTTTCAAAAGCAGAATTTGTTACGTTATACTTTTAATATTAGTTTTTCTTGTAGTCAATAGTCTGAAGATGCTCTGATGTATAGAGACCGAAACTAGTAACCATAATAAATATTTAGGAAGAAACTATAGGTACTTTTATTTAATTGAAATATTATTCTGTTGAGGTGCAACTAGATCTGTTCTTGAGCAAACTATTTTAAAACAAGATACATTTGGAGAGGTGGTATGTCCAACAAATTCCAGACCGACATGTGAGAATCACTCATTTTATACAGATTATCCTCATATTTTATAGAATTGAATCAGATATTAGAAGTATTTTTAAATTAATGAATGAAATATTCCTATGGGACGGGATACCTTGTATAATAGTTCAACTTTTTCAAAAATCGAATTATTCAACTAAATTATTTCCAACGGGAGAATGTATCATTTCATTTGACCTCAATCTTTCTAGAGGTAGGAGCGTCAAATTCTCTTTGGAACACAGGCGATATTTAGTCCAAATTTCCCTAGATATCAACTTTATAATGATTTTGTTTCATATTCGCCGTTAAAGGGTAATTAACATGATTTTCCCCTACACTAAGGGAACGTTAAGTGATAGGCACCGTTCTGTAGTATGCAATTTATCAGTTATTTCATACATATTTTCTTAATTAAACTGAAGCAATAATAAATATTTACTAAAACAAAATTTCGAAGGTTCTTGTACCTACTTTCAATTTTCATATAGTATTGGTCGAATAGATGTCTCAGAGTTAGCAATTCAGAAAGGTTTCAACAAGTAGCTATTATAGTTCTGAACTGATTTAGAATTAAGTATACTCGCACGTGTGAGTGTTTACTAGTTCAGAACTGATTCGTTATCAACGATTCGACTGCCTTGGAATACTAATCTGACAATTTGGCAACGGAATCTGAAAATAATATGCGCACTGCGCAAACTCGCGATAATTCATTTTCAGTTCCTCCCTAGAAAATACAACTGATTTCACCGCTCTACAATCATTTAAATTGAATTTTTGAGACCGGTGGTCACTAGTTTTGAATCAATTCTAATGTTAGTAGGAACGCCAATTCCCATTTGCAGGCAATTTACCCAATTCTGAAGTAATTCAAGTCTATGTAGTTTCAAACGTATTGTTTCCCCGAATTAATCTTGGCAAGAAAAGAGTAAAATGAATCAAGCATTTTTGTTCTTGTTCCTATTGCAGAAACATTGCTATTATTCCAAATTTTTTTTGTGAGGATTAGAAAATTCACTGACCCTAGAGTGATCGAGGCGCATTCGCCATTTTGCACTATTGAGAGATTGTTACACTCATTTTCATCCGGTATTGTAAATATTATATTTTATGCGCTACTAACTTCCTGACCACCTATATATCAAACAATATATAGTTCTTATCGTTATTGACCCGAAAGGTGCTGCTTCTCGAACAAAATTTAATAAGAGCTCTTACCGTATCGCGTAATGTGATAAACCTACAAAAACGCTTAATCTGAAGTTGCAAGTTTTGGTTCAGTCAAGTTTGGTCTACTTCGTTCTTGAGAATTTCAACTATAGAATGAGCGTATATTGGTTTTGGACTAATGGGAATGGGGCTTGTACTACACAGAAATTCGTAGATTTCTCTTTCACCTTATTTATTGAAAACACAATTTTGTACATTGCTATGGTGCGGATTTGAAGAAATTCTTCAATTGAACGAAAGAGGATCTTGAAAGATTCTCTTTCCTTTCGTCATTGATCTGCATTAAGTAGGCAAGAAAAATTTCGATAAAATTCAGTGGAAAAAGTTACAAGCGAGAGACTAGACGCAATAGATCTTTAATGTATAGAAGCCATCTTGTTCAGCACCGGATGAGTCAACTGCTACATTTGGTACCCAGACATAGTCGATTTGTCGAACTTTAAAAATCATCACAAGTTTTTCACCGGTAGTGATATATAGGGTGTTCCGTATTTGGGTAATGGTATAAAATTAGTCTAAATGATTTCTACTTCATTCATATTGAAGTTTGATAAAAGTTTTTTGAAACCAGGCTGTTCGTTAATAGTTTTTCTTTGCGTTAAGGCGAACTTGAGTTTAGTAGCTGGTTGTAGAATGTATATATTATTGTATTGTACATATAACTATATTTTTTCATCAAACGAAGTTATTGTGTTAATATTGTTAGTGATTTCAAAGTTTACAAGTAGCTGGTTACGCAGCTATTAGTGTACCTAATCAGAATAATTTTCGATTCAGATTTGAATGTAGCGGCTTGAATAAATTCGAGTCTGTTATATTACTATTCATTTCTTTCATATAATTTTCAGATCTAATAGTATTGGCTTGTACGAATTGAAGAAGAATTTCACAATATCTCTTTCCTTGGTCAACTTCAGATAGCTACCCAGGGTTGAGCTTAATATATGTTGCATTACGCCTTCGAACATTTAGGAATCTTTTATTTTGTCCAACAATACATTTGTGACTGAGCTATCCGCCCCCACTCTGATACATTTTGAGCATCACTTCTTATCGTTATTACCCTACAAGCCATTCGAAAAAACTGGAAAAGTCAGGTGATAAGATTATTTCCTTTCTTGGAATTTACAGGTCTTGTAGTTTCTATATCCATGCCTATTACTGCATTCACTACTTGAAATAGTTTATTTAAAAGTATGGATATTCACTTACTCCCTTCACCTCGAGTAATATTTTCTTTCACTAGATATGATGACTATGTGAAAATGTATCTACTGAATTAGATTAGGTGGTCTTAGGCTTTATACTTAGCAACATAATTAGCCATCAATTTTTATGAATATGCACACTGATATTGTGAATTTTACTGAACGTGTGAGGACTTCAGTCGAAAACATTTTATTCAATCGAGTTCCAACCACTATTTCAGAAATATTTTTGACTGTATAAAAATTATTCAATTTACCGCGAAACTAAAGCTTCAGTGATGAAGTTCAGCAACGAATCCGAATTCGTACTATTAAAATTTTGCCTTATTTGGGAAATATACATTCTGTTTAATGTATTTAAGTCTTTTATGAATTGATAAAATAGTGTAAATATGCTGAATCAAGTGCTGTAATCCAATAAGAACAAGAAACGAACACAAATTGCAACGAAAACAATAAACAGTAGAAGCTATGCAGAATTCAATCCTGTTAGGAAATATTTGCTTCGTAATGAAGCACTGACCTGTAATTAGTTTCAACACAGACACCTCTATTTATTCAGTAGTATCTACATATGTTAATTGGGAACAGATTACTCTAACATGTATATACACAAACGTTTAAAGTTATATATTTATGTGGATGATTTATTTCCTAATTCAAAGTGAGTTGAAGTGGTTTTATGATATTTGCTGTATTTATTTGAGTGGAAAAATAAGAAAAACACAGATGCTAGTTCCTTAAAAGATGAAAGTTGTCATGAAACTGAATAGTAGTGGCCGTTATTTCGTGCAAATCCGTTTAAAATGGTAAGAGACTAATATTCACCTATTATACGTCATAAGCAGGAACATCTTATTAGACCATATGTTTCTTATATTTCAGCTTCTTTGGTTGAGATAACCCATCTGTTAATTGCTTTGATGATTTGATATTGTCGATTCGAACCCGAATACTCTATCAATAATTTCTAATTAAAATTGATGGATGACATACGAAATATACATCTTCCCCATTTTTCTTTATGCGCGCTTCCCAGGAATAGGCGAACCTGTTACATTACATGAGTAGGCGCCTGGGAAGAATTGGAGTGTCGAATTACCCGCTTCTTGAAGAGGACCAAATTAATTGATGTTGGAAGATGTTGGACAGAAGCGAGTTCCATAGCTCACTGGCCCTGAAAACAAAGGAATTCTTATAGACAGAGGTTCGAGGAGTCGCTGAATGTACGGCCATATGATGAGAACTCCATGCCAGCCTAGTGTTGCGGAAAAGCAAGAGTTTTCCTGGAACAAGGTCTTTCAGCTCCTTGAAGCATCTTCCGTAGAAGTATCTGTAAAACAGAAAAAAGGTCACCAACTTGTTCTCTGAGATCCAGCGGTTGGAGATCGCGAGTGATCTCCCGGTGGTCGATGGGGTGCGCAGTCCGTTTTTGCACACAATCCAACATCCGCAACGAGTATTTGGGCGCAGATCCCCATAAATTGCATACTAAGCTATTGCTGATACATGTTCAAGCCAGCAAAACCCGGAGTTGACCGTTATTCCGTGCAGCGAATTTTTGGATGCAATTTGTTGACCTTACAACATTAGAGGAGGTTCTCTAGCAGGAATATTTCTAAAAAACGTAGTTGATCTTGTTCTCTGTTGATGACAGAAGATCGTTTATCCGCAACAGAAACAAGTCTGGCAAAATAATGGATCCCCGAGGTACTCTTGCTTGCAACAGGAAACAATCAGATGTTATACTGTCGATCACAACTTGTATAGAAAGCTACTTATCCAACCACGAAATTTTTTTTTGAAGCCCATATGCAGCAAATTTGTTCAACAATGCTGTATGCCAAACCCTATCGAAGGCGTCAGGAATGTCGAGAGGTAATTGCTCTAGATTCCCCATGCTTTTCCATCGTTGATAAGCAAACATGAGTGACGCAGGTGAGCACATCTCCTGTCGATCTTTGCCTGCGGAAACCATACTGATGGGTGTTAATAATTCCCTGCAACTCAATATATTTGATGAGTTCATCATTTATGACTCTCTTCATCACTTTGGACATAATGGGAAGAAGTGCAACAGGGTGATAGTGTTAGGGTAAGGACTCCTTCCCTTTCTTTGTGATCGGTTGAATTCTCGCTATTTTCCAGCTGCTCGGGAAAGTCTGGCTTCCATCGAAAATCTGAAACAGACGACTGAGAATAGGTGCCAATTCGGGAGCACATTTTCTTAGGACGATTAGCAGTATTTCGTCCAGACATTCTTGTAGTTGAGCTGCTCGAGATCCAGTCTCATAGTGCGAACTCGGAACTTGATTTCTGCCATGGAAGAATTTGTAGGTGGAATGTGGTGGTGTTGCGTTAGATGAATCCAGAACAGAATTCTTTGAGGACAAGAGAGCAAAGAGTTTGGCTTTCTCTTTCGGAGATGATGCTATATTACCGTCTTCTCTAACAAGAGGCGGAGAAGCAGATAAGCAGAAATTGGTACTGACCAGTCTTTGCCATAGACCAAAACTGTCTAGTCCCGTTTGCCTGTTCAATGAGTTTTTCAGGTACCCCTTCATTGAAATTGTCCTGTGCTCTTACAGTTATTAGGTTGCATGCGTTCCGTATTCGTACGAAGGTTGTTCTTATTTTCTCTGTTGGGTTTATCCTCCATGACTTGTAAGCTCTGCTCTTGGCTGCAGAGGCTCTGTCGCAATTTTTGTTGAACCATGATTTTGTGCTGTTGTTCTCTTCATGAGATGAGGGATGAAGAGTTCCATTCATGCATGAATGGATTCTGTAATATATTCAGTGCACTCATTGATGTCAAGATCTGAAAGGCATACATTACTGAATGAAAATCTCAAAAAGAATACATGCAGCTCATCCCAGTTAGCACGGTCATAGCGCTAAATGTGTCTGAGTGATTAAGAATCTTCGTTCGGCGGCAGCACAGTGGTTTCAGTAGCAGATATGAGGTTGTGGTCTGAGTTTCCCAGCAGTGCTGAAATCTCCACTATGAAATCATCTGGATATCTGGAATCAAAAAGTATTTTAGGAGTTCAGGAAGTCGGTTGGGTGATCATGTATTCTTGTCGACTATCTGCGATAGATTATGGCTGATTGCGAAAGTTCCAGCTTGTCTTCCTGCTCTATCTGTTCTATTGTAGTGGCAGAGCCAGTTGATGTTTTGAACGTTGAAATCTACCGGTACGATGATCTCAGCTGCCGAATGATGTGTCTGAATCTAGTGCACCTTATCACCTAGATACACAGTCTAAGAAGTGAGTATCGTTTGCCAAGCGATATAGATAGCATAAGAACAGTTTTTTATCCTGAAAACATATTTTAAATCGAAAGCGTCGTCCTCCATCGTATCCTCTATATGGCATGCAACACAGAAGCCGCCTTTGAACTCAAATCATCTCGTATGTAACTCACACCCATCAAAACGTAAATACGTTGTATCGTTTGTTTTACTTATTTGGGTTTCGGTTAGGGCCAACACATAGGCTTATGCGTTTTGCAGATGCTGGTGAACTTAATAGACATTCACGTTAAATTGCCCCATTCCTCTGATGTTGCAGAACTGTATCGAGAGTTTGCCTTCTTTCATGGGACGTGGATGCATTAGTAAATTCGCCGGAAGTGTGCTTGACTTACCCGCATCATAAACCCTATCGACGCAGCCCCCCCCTCCGAAGATCCTAATGGAAGACAAGTTCAACTCCGGATAATTTTCTCCCAGAAAGGCTCGTCATACTTCGTTGCCAATCCTTTCCATCTTGGAAACCAGATCAACCTTCCGTCATATTCCAAAAAATGGTTATAAAGGTTACCAATTCACGGGATCCATAGCTGGATGTGGTCGTAGCATCGGGCGAAACCTGCCACCTATCAAGCATTCTTTTATTTCATTGATTTGTTTCCAAGTATCCCTCTTAAAAATCCAATCGATTTTGAAAAATAATGGTACTCAATGAAGAGAACCCTTTAATTCAATACGAAATATTGTTCTCATTAGATATGTGTGTAAAACAAAATTGTTTTGTTCTTGAGTTTTCATTTTACTGTTTAGAGAAGTGCTTTGTTATGACAAATCCACTCACACCCCTATCAGCAAAAAAAACTTAGCAACCCTTTAGCTGAACGTTATTCATATAATTTTCGGTGTACGGATATCATTTGTTGTTCTACTGGCAGCAAAATATTTTTGAAAATTGGCTTAGGAGTTTTCACCCATTTTCATTCCAATATTGTAGATAATATTTAATTTGTTGTACCTTAGTATAATTTGATGATAACACTGTGTCGTCGAAACGCGTTACAAATAAAGTAAATGAGTGTAAATCAGATTTTCTTGTATTTATCATAGAGAGAATTATTCTAAAGTTATACAAAGTTACGATAAATATTAGTTCAAAAATGTTGGTTGGCATGAAAAAATCGTAGATTCTCAATCGACATTTGAAAGATGCCGAGTGCGATGAAAATGCTCGGTGTCGGAAAACTTCGAATTGATGTCGCTGATGCATCTTTCACCTTCCAAATTGTTATCAGGGAACTGAAACCGTGCCACATAAAATAGAGTGAGGAGTGGGTCATCTTTACTTAAAATCAGGAAGGATAGAATATTTCACCTTCAAGATCTATACACCGGTCAGCCTAACATATTTTCTTCTGAAAACGGTAGAGATCATTTGCGGCCGCTGTTATACTGCCAATTCACCGATTGTTGCCCAGAAACTTTGGAGGTGGTTCAATACTTCCGAGTCACCAAGTATTATTCTTTACTCTCTTTATGCTATTGAATATAATGAATGAATTCGGAACTCTTCTTGCCATTTTATCTATCAAAAAATGTAGCTGAAAATAATCGAGTTTTTGGGAGTGTCAGCTGTAGAGTTCTAGTGAAAAAGTAGTCGTTTATCTTTTCGGTAAACGAGTTACAAGAGGCTACAGCGCAATGAATATATATATATATATATATATATATATATATATATATATATATATATATATATATATATATATATATATATATATATATATATATTACTATGAATACTAAACATTCGGTATTCAAGGGATTAGATAATAACAATGAACCCATCTCATTACAATTAACATCTATAGGTGTTAAGGGGATTCACCAACACATCATGGCATACAGTCATTTGAAGCATTCAAAATTGTCTAAACCATAAGGAGTCAATCTTGGCAGTCTATGTAGATTTTGAGGGTTTTGATACGACTTTTTTTTCAAAGAGTTCCTGATGATGAATATCAGGAATAAAAGGCTTTGACTCTACGTCGTTGGCCAACTAAACAAATTGAATAGGGACACATAACGCCTAGGGGCTCGTATAATGGATTTATTCTTCATACACAAATATCACAGAAGCCACGAATAGAAACGATTTACACAGGGATTGGAACACATGGATAATCGACCTATCATAACTGAAATTTTTAACGCAAGAGATTTAACATGACTAAAAATAGCTTCACACCCCTCATATGATTCAAGGATAACAGAAAATTCAAATTAAAAGGTTGAAAGAATTTCAATAAACGGTTAAGTTTTTCATTCAATACATTTACTTACAATGATGATGAAAATTACTGCAACCCAGAAGAACATGATCTGGTATACCAACTCCACCACAGCAACAGAAGGGATCATCCCGTAAACCCATTATATTCAAATATTGGTTACGAGAAATTACCACTTCTGAGACGAGATATTACCTCGAAAAATTTTCGTCTGTTGTCTACATTTTTAAACCATACTACTGTAGATGACGTAGATTAAAATCTTCTATGGTATAAGCCCTTGATATTTGATTTATATATATATATTACTCCACTGTTAAAGAGTTTCCTTTTGAAAACCAGATAAATATCAGAAGGAGCACATTCAGAGGTTTCCACTTTAAGCGTTGATGCCATTTTTGCAGCCTTATCAACTTTTTCATTAGAAGGGATCCCCATGTGAGCCTTCACCCACATGAAGCATACATCTATATTCAAATCCTTCAAGTTATGAAGGCCCCATAATAGTTTTCTATGAATTATAGTAGTAGACAAATCAATCTTCATTTCCGTAATTGATTGAAGAATGCTCTGATTCTCTGACAGAACCAGAGTTCTGTCACCAATTATGTTGACATGGTGTTGTAGTATGTGATCTAAAGCTAATGCTATTGCAGATAATTCTTCAAAACTTTGAATAATTTCATTTAAAGTTTTCTGTTGAAAAATATTCATGAATGGATCATAAATTACAATCGCCACCGGGGTTTTCAGCATTTTGGACGAATCTGAGTGAATTTTATAATAATTTTTATATTTACCATCGATAAGTCGGAAAATCATCCCTGATACTAAATAGACCATATAAAGGAATAGAAACACTATAAGAAGAATTAAAACTTTCATATTGTTAGGAAAAACATTCAGATGGTTATCTATGAAAAGTTTCTCCCTGTAAGGTAATAATGAACAATAAGCAGTAATGAAAACCGGAGCTCTCCTTACAATCCAAAATTTATGCGATAATGAATCTGAATAAAATCTATCAATGCCGTCCATTACATGACTAGATATTGAAATTCGTTTCAGTAAATATAGATCCAAAAGAAACACGATAAAAGAGTAAGGAAATATTTTAATCCGCACCCCAATTATTATGGAAAATTTATCTTGAATATTTTTCAGTCATTTCTCTAGTATGAATAATTTTCTGTTTTCATGATAATTTGGAATCCAAATTAACAATAAGAAACTAAACTGAAGACTACATAGGAAAAATTGATCCTTTTAGTCGTGAAACTACAAATAATTGTTCTAAAGAGGAAAAGGAGTGGTCATGATCTAATAAAAGTTAAAAAATACTTAATGCTTCCTACATATTACTCGGACAATCCATTATATTTTTGGAAGCATAAAGACAAATATCATCAGCTTATTCTAACAACTGGATGTTGGAATTTTACAGTACTTCTTCTAAACGATGATAATAAATAATGCATAAAATAGAGAATAGAATGCCTTCCTGCGGCAAACCACCACTGGTATATCTAAACCTCACATAATGATCAAACACTTTCAAAAATAATTTACGATTAATATATAGATTACAAATAACATCAGCGAATCTATTATTGAATCCAATTTCGATCATTTCTTTTTTGAAAATATTCATGACAATATCTTATGACCCAATAATGTCAGCAAATAAAGTCGTAGTAATGTCCTTATTGGTAAAAGGCATGTTGTTAGCATGAGTTACTAATTTACAAATATTATCATAAATACAATGGCCCTTACAAAATGCAAAATGAGTTTTGGAAAAGTAGCTCAAATATTCCAACAACCACTCTAATCGAAATTTGATCATTCTTTCGAAGGTTTTCGACACACAAAAATCGAGGTAAATAGATCTATATGATTCACCAGAGCATGTATTTTGCATTTTGTGGAAAATAATGGAGAATTATATATCGAATGTTATCACTACCAGGACCTGTTATTGAATTGGTTTTCAAAGATCTCTCTGATTTCAAAAAATCGGAAGACTTATATAATCTATCGAATCCCTGTTAGAGGGATAAAGCCGTAGGATATTCGAAAGCACTGGGGAGAGTTATCTTTGAAAAAAAAACCGTGTTCAGTCACCCTGAACCACTAGGCGATTTTTAGTCGAAATACTACGAGATATACTAAACGCGTAAGGCACTTTTCCGTCAAAATGGAGGGGATGGAATGTAGTTGAACCAGGACGGGGATTTTTCGAATAGCTCTCGAGCGGAAGACGAAAGCCGGGCCGAGTAATTTTTTTACGAAACTAGGTAGTCGGTCGAAGGTGCGTGCGAAATCGGGAGGCCGCGGGACCCCGAACGGCGGAGATACGAATTTTCGAAAATTTTCGCGATATCGCCAGTCTTGAGAATGGAAAGAGTCGAGTGCCGGATTCCTTCGGTATCGGTAAATTTCGTCTTTCGGAAGACGATTGGTACGACGACAATCTCGAAATTCCCAGGAAAACCTTTCGAAAACGCCAAAAAGAAAATGGTCCACGATTTTCTCGAAACGGCAGGGAGGAAATTACCCAAACGAGTAGGCTATACAAATTTTTTCCTTCGCCTAATCGGTCACGCACTCTTCATCGAACGAAGCGTTCGTTTTTCCCATCTTACTTCCCGATATTTTTATCGCGTATTTTCCACGGGAAACCTTATAAATCCGCGTCAGAAAAGAGGTCTATTTTCAGACGCGGAAGATATTTCCTCATTTTCGAAAAAACGGACCAGCCCTTCGAAAGTCGTCGCCGAAAACGCTTCGGTTCGAGGTTTAAAACTATCGGCAAAAGAGGAGAAATACCCCGGAATCCGAGAAGTAAGACGAAATTTTATTCTCACGTCCTTCTTTTTTGCGAAAAGGGCATTTCAATATTTTTAATTAATTCCGGAAAAACGACAAATAAATTCTCGATAACCCTGTCGTCCTCATTTCCTCTTCCACCAATAGGAAACGAAACACGTCGGGAACACGACGATTACCGAGCGTCGACGTTCACGCTGACGTTTCTCAAACTCAAATTCTAGGGTTTGGATCGTCGAATAACATCTTATATAAGAAATATATCAATCATTTCATCAATAAAGGTACATCGAAATCATCTTGAAACCTGACCGGTTACGTAAAACGTAAATGGTTTCGATTCGTTCGAGAGAAAAACGTCGTATTTGGAACTAATAGGGGAGAGTTCCTTTGAAACGTAAGTAAACATTACGTATTTCGTTCGATTTTGCACGAAAATTCATATATTCTCACGAAACAAACGTTTCAAACAATGCGTTAATTCGTCTTAATTTTAATTAACGTCCTATATTTACCTATTTACTGGATTAAAATACGTATTTTCTTCTATTTCCATGCACACAGCGTTCGTGACGAAAGTTGAAGTAGGTTGTTTACATTCCAGTCAGTCGGCCATATTGTCCGACGTTCTTGAAGGGACGCTTGAAAACGAAAATGGATTTGTACATTTATTTTCGCTACGAGTGAAGGCCTATTGGTATTACCTACGATACCAATTCCATCGACATAAACCATCCGTATTTTCGAATGTTATTAGAAAAATAAGCTAATCGAAAAGTAAGTATTTACAGCAAGATCTTTTTCGTCAATAATAACACGAAAATTTTCAGCTTATTCCACTAAGTAGAACCGAGAAATATGCAATACAGAACGGAACAAGTTTTAATATGCACGCGAAACTGAATATCTCAAGAGGTTAAGACAACCCAGAATATAATTTGGTATCTGAAGGTACGTTATTTTTCGTTTTCGCTGAAGACGAATTATCTCGATATTCTCAATGAAATCAATAATGTACAGCTTATCGAAGGCAATCTAACGAATACCTAAGGTGGTTTTTCTCAGGCTGAAGTGTTCACAAGTGCAAGGTCAAAAGACTTCTTCATTTTGTGGTAACAGGCTCTATTTTGAGGGTAGAAGAGTGCATGGTTCGCAGAAAAACAATGAACAGAATGCAGCTTTTCAGTCCTAACATTACACTAGTGAAATTGGTCATTCAAAAGATGCAATAGTAACACAACCAGATGTATCCTGTTGGCCTTTTTATTCAAATACGATAATATTGAATAGTACTAAGCAATATGTCAGGTTGGTACATTCTTTTTTTCTCACAATTACATATAAACACTTTAATGCATGTAGTAATCGTAGCGAACCATTAATCTAACATTATGAATATTTTGCAGATATATATAAGCTATTTTTATCAAAACCTCAGTAACAACATCTATGCAACAGTGTTACTGCTGTTTCTCGATGAGTGGAATAAATTTCAACAACTTAATTTTCGAGCAGAAGGAATTGGCCTATTTTATATCAAGGTTAGTAAGGTTTTGTTCTTTATGAAAGTGAAAAGAATATGCTCGACAATAAGTGTTCATTGAGATGTGTTATGACTCTTACATTACTCATTAGTTTTAATTTTTCACAGAAACAATTTCTGAGGAGGGATTTGATGTTTACTAAGAAAATTTGTTGAACTTTGTATTTCATCATACAAAAATGCAACGTTTATCGTTACAAGATGAGATAAATTTTGCCGAGGAATGAAAACTGAGCGGGTAAGTGCTCAAGTACCTCAATTGAATTTGGAATGGTAGTAGTAGTATTGGCTATATTTATTTTCACATTGTACAAGCATTAATGAAAATATGAAATTGATAAAAAATTGAAATTGTTTCATAATTGTCACGAGGTGAGAATTTCGTACATGTTCAAGACTAAATTTCTTATTTAACATTTCTCAATTTTAACTCTATTTCTTAACACCGATAATGAAATTTGAAATGCTCTGAATGTTGGACGATAATTATTGTATCCATCAATTACAGATTCAAGAATTATCTCTTCGACACTGATATAAGAAAGAAAAAACATGTTAAATTCTTCTCAGAATAATTCTTCTGCTTTCGAAATAAAATTTTAATTTTTTTCAGATTTTTGGCAGCTCCTCAATAGTTTAGTAAATGAGAAAGCTATGGCACGAGACCAGAAAATGAAATTTGGGATTTCCAGAACAAAGCAAATATTCGGCAATTTCGGAAGGTACTTTTTTCTGCATATACCTGTACATCATATGTCAGTTTTAATTTCAACTCCTACTGAATATTTTCTCAATTGGAATTTGTATCAAGCATTTTGATGTATTATGTGAATTCTTCCACAAAAAATTTCTGTATATTTCAATATCAATTTAAAATAAATTTTTAACCATTCATCAGTTTTTCTTGCATCTATCAAGAATGTAGTTGGTTGTTTCTTTGAAACAATTTCTTAAATTTGTTATCCATATTCATCTTCCATATCATGTATACTAAATAATTAAGGAAATTCTAAAAAGTCTATGTATTCAGAACTCTCAAAATAAGATATCTATTATCACATAGATCTTGAAGTCTTGATATAATTAATTAATATATTCTTTATTAGTCATCAATATACAAGTTAAGAGTATTCATGACAAGTCACTCAAAAATATCGACATTAATAGATTTTAACTCGAATTGAGACAAACACTGTTTGTATAGACTACATCCGAACAAAATGGCAAACATACATCAATATAAACACGAAACAGTCAGAATAGGAGTGAACGACAGAAACAATCAGAACATGATATAAATATAGAGACAATCAGACCGAGGTATCAATACAAAACGGTAAGGATAATATATTAAAAAGACAGTTTGAATCATAAAAATTTTCCATTATCGGCATATCATTCACTTAAAGTATCTAGAATTCCTATTACTATGAACTCATTAACTTTTTGGGTATCATTTTGAAATTTGCTTCACTATAAAAATTTCTTCAAACATTGAATATTCGAAATAACTGCTCCAGGAAAAAAGGTTCAAAGACATTCCAGATCGAATAGCGTTCAGTGCTCTTTGTGTCCAACAAACGACCTGCAGCAAGAAAAAATTAATGGAAACCATTTTAAACTATGTTTATTTGGATTACCTCTGATGTCTTTCTCGATGGTATTTTCCTGCATCACTTCATCTCAGTTTGTCATTATTTTGAAGATTGTGATTGTTCAGAACTTTGACGATTTAATAGATGTGAAGCCCAGTTTTGAATTTTGCCTTTGTCAAATGTTCAAGCGTCTCTTTTTGTAACTCATATTGAACACTTACAATTCTTTCTCTCGGTTATGACAACTTTCAAAATTGAACAGGGCTTGGTTGTTTTTACGCCCAAGAAATTACTTATAGCAATATATCAATGGTACCTGTCTTCTAAGTATGTTTATTTCACACATCTCTGATGTCTTCCTCAATTGTATATGTCTTTATGCATCACTTCATCTTACATTGTTATCATCTTAAATCTTTCATTAATCTTTGCGAATACAAAGCAAGACAACTTCAATTTTATATAGGTTATGTCATAAACAGTCGTCAATTTGATCTTTTTCTTTTACTTGGCTCTTGGTAACTTCTACCAACTCTATAGAGAAATACGGAATGGGCTCAGCTTTCGAACTATCTACCCATACTGTTGTCGGAATTCGTCAATTTGAAATTCAATAATGCTTACATCGAAACGATAACTCTGTCTTTAACATGACCTTAGTAGCTAAGACCATTTCGGCAGGCTTCCAAATCATTTCCAGATCACACCAAATTCTTGAAATGGTTTGATTTCATCATACGGTTAATATGACGTTTTGCCACAACTTATCGGGTCGTTTGTTTTCGAAGTTTCGAACGTGATTTTCGACATTCACACGTGACAGTTCAGTTTGATGTTTTTCAATTAAAAACAAAGGTAAATCGAGGGTTCGCCTGAGGGTAAAGTGAGTACGAGCGTAAAATTGTTTATAACGCAAGGTTAGTTGGTGTAAAGTTACGTGGAGGACGGAAATACATGACATTGCTATTCCCAACTACCCTGATTCAATTCATTGCTTTATATTTATACTATTCGATCGATGATCAGTTATAAAGGAGACTTCTATCCTCGATACAAGTTGAGGTACATCCCGTCCGGAAATTACCGATCGAGTTACATCCATTACAGAGATAGTACAGCATAAGTAACTTATTGTCGATGCATTCATAGCCCACGAACTGTGAAGATGATAATGTGTTGCGTCGGTTTATTCTATTTTGAAGTTTTCGTTTCGTATTATTTAAAGAGATAACAAAAAAATCACACACAACATTCTAGACGGGTATAATTCGAAAGCCCTCTAAGCCCTCTGAAGAGAGCCATCGCGTAGTATATAATATTATAATCCATAAAGGCACCCATCACACACCCTACTCTGAGTGAATTTATGAATTCATAAATTATTTTGTGATATTGAACATATTGAAATTGGTTAAATTTAAGCATTGGAACACATCTACACACAAACACAGAAACATATAACTAGTAATATATTACATTGACTTAATAAAGACTGAAGACGAACCAAAGCTTATCTAAAAAGTCCAAAGAAAAATGTTATAGCATTAGTAGTAGATATAAATTGAAAGGTATATATATATATATATATATATATATATATATATATATATATATATATATATATATATATATATATATATATATATCATAATATTAGTGCCAAATCAACTTTTTAGGTCGTCTAGGCGCCACCGTGCCTGTATTTTTAGGGCGCCTGAGTAGTTTAGGCGCCAAGTTGACGACAGCATTTTCAGTTGCTAGGTAATTCAAGACGACGGATGATGGAACGTTCGAGGAGCTTAGGCGTTCGAGGATTCTAGGAACTCTGACGCCGGGAGAGTCGGAGTGCCCAGTTGTTCGAAGTGCAATGTTGGTTTTGGTCACTAGGTGTTCAAGGCGTCTGGACGTTCAGAGGGTCTGACCGATCGAGGCGCAGGGTGGTTCGAAGGGTCCGAGTTTTAGGCGCAAGACAGTGTGGGACGTTTGAGCGTTTATAACAAGGTAGTTCTGAGTGCCAGGTGGTTTGCGTCATGTGTATGTTTGGACGCAAAATAGTTCTGGACGTTTGAAGGCGTAAGATAGTTCAGGGTGTTTATGCGCGAGGTATTTCGGGGCACTTGGGCGTTTGGGGATGAGAGGTACATCTGCCTGCCTAGGCGTTCAAATTGCACGGTAGATCTGCCCGCCTAGCCGTTTTGGGTCCAAGATAGATCTGCCCGCCTAAGCGTTCGATATACAAGGTAGATATTCCCGCCTAGGCGTTTAATATATAAGGTAGATCTGTCCGCCAAGGCGATTGATATACAAGGTAGATCTGCCCGCCTAGGCGTTTTGGGTGCAAGGTAGATCTGCATGTCTAGGCGTTTGATATTCAGGGTAGATCTGCCTGGCTAGGCGTTTGATATAAAAGTAGATCTGCCCGCCTGCTAGTATCTCTAAAAATTGAATTGATAGGAGCGTTTTCATTCAATGAAGAAAATGTCCTTCCATTTTCTCGTTTAGTCTGGATAATTTTAAATCTAATTCTTGCTTCTGCATTTTTATATGATATAGAATTTTCTGATGTTGAATTCCTTAAATATCTGGTCTATGCCGATTTTTCTTGTTAATTGAGTTACCACACGAGTTATTCCACCAACGTTCAATAAAATTAGGATTTACATAATCTTTATATTTCGTCAAGTCATAACTAATACAATAATAAATGCAAGTATAATTGTGCATCGGTTCGGCAAATCTTGATATTTGTATTTAATAACGAGAACGTTTGAAGACGGAATGTTTGGTAATATTAAGATACAGGTCATATCTTACTGTATACCCAAAGTATCATCCTCAGTATACCAAAGAAATAGAGAAATCAAAGACCTAGAACCCACTATGATATCAATAGATGATTTATTTTGGTAGTAGTTCTCGTTCGATAGAAGAAAGTAATTTAAAACCATATGGACTATCATCAAACGACCTCCACGCTAAATTAGGAAGATTGAAATCTCCTCCAACAATAGACACACTTCCAACTGAAACATAGTTCCATTCACGTTCTGCGATTTTTGAATTTGGAGGAATATGAAGTGAATAGACGTATAATTTTTTTTCTTAACCAAAATTAGTATGATTACCTAACCTTCTACAATTAACAACCGGTAAAACAATATTTTCAAGTGCAATAGATTTTTGAGAAATATAGCTCTCCCCCCTTTGCATCCAATCTCTCACTTCGGAAAACATTATATCCCGAACGGAAAAAGTGACTCTTAGGTTTTATCCATGTTTCACTAACAATACATAAATTTATATCATTCCTAAAATATATATTTAAAGCTACCCTTGTTAGAATTTATTGGGCATTCCACTGTAGAATGTTAATATACTCTTCCATCAAGAAGTTCTTCAATATTTTAAATAGCCTGTCGGCATTATTTTTCCTAATCTTTTTTTGAGATGGGATGGCATATCATCTTTGTTACCATTAGAGAAATGATCTCCTTTACAATTGGCTAAAATGCTATTTCTGGCTGACAATCGTTTATAGAATGACCACCACCACATTTAATACATCGTAAATCACTAATACATAGTTTATCAACGTGACTAAACCTAAAATATTTTTTTGCATTGAACAAATGGATGGACCTCACGAGCACAATTGAAAATACCAATTTCTCTGGAAGTGATTGACCTTCAAGAGTAACTAAAAAACTGGTAGTTGAAATGTATTGAAATGAGCCGTAAATCTCAATCTCCTCTCTGTCCATTCTTTCAGCTTTTCTATTTTTGAAAGAACTACCCAAAATAGGCACAATACATGTTTCTAATTCTACATTCATTTCATCTAAGTTGACAGATTTAATGACCCCTTGTCTTCTAATTACGAATTGAGGAATGAAGATCTCCAAGTTATTTTCCTTAAAGAATGGCAACGAAAAAGATTTGTTTGCGCTCAAGTATGTTCTGAAAGTTATTTTTAATCTATTTCTACCGTTTTTCTCAATCGAAACTAATGAATCATTCCTTAATATCATTTTTCCGATTGGCATGGCATGCAAGTTACCTATGTTTTTCATCAGACCTCTCTACAAAAACAACATATAACGTCAGATAAGTCATACTTACTTGTATTTTTCTTCGATTCAATATATTGATATCAGAATTAACATTTGATGAAGTCAAGTTATTATAATTTGGGGTAGTTTCTGAATTTTGTGACTGAAAAGAGGAGTTCGTCCGTACATGGAACGAACTCAACGAGTTATCCATTTGAACTTCTTGAAAATGTTGGAAACCATTATCAACGAATTCCTCTATATTATCCTAGTGTTCCCCTAAAATCATTCTAAATGCACTTGAGATAACTTTTGTGGACGAATCACTACCCTCTTCATCAGAGGGATCTGTCTTTGAAATTCTCAAACACACTTGAATTCATTCAAATTAATGACTAGAAACGCTGAATAAATTCATCAAATTGAAAACAATCCAAGAAAACCCGTCACCTACGAACTATGGATCGCAACTGTTGATAAGACCTCTTTTCCTAAAATGGATTCTATACTTTCGGAAAAATTGGTTCCTCGACCTGTTAGATATGTGAAACCTGAGGAGTAAGACTGAAAATTGTTATGGGGACTAGAACTGCTATTATAAGACCTATGATGGTCTGTGGAGCGACAGTCTGACAACCTTAGACCAAACAGATGACATTAAAATAAAAACAGAGAGTATGAACTAGAACTCTGGACGTTATGCTGTTATCCTGTTACTGAGGCCACTTGATTGCTTCATGGATATGGTTCTAGCAACCATGATATACTTGACTCCGGTGGATGTAATATCAGACTGAAAATGGCTGCTATGGATCAGAGCTTATATTTCAGTACTCCTGCTGCAGTCAGAAACTGAAAAAGGAGCACACCGGTTTGCTTCAAACTTACCATACACCCTACTTATAAATAAATGAATGAACATAAATGAAACCATTTCCGTAGAAACTAATGAAAATGTAGAGTGTACTCGAGAAGACTTATCCTACAACGTCAATGGGCTATAGACAGACACATTAATGTCACATAAAATCTCCTCCAGAATAACATGGGAATATGATGAAGCAGCTTGAAGAGTGCCTGTCAGCAGCAGTATCTGAGTTTGTTAGATGAAGGTTCATACACAGTGTAGATTCAATATTGAGACGGCCAGACTAGCACCAAAAGACGTCCAGGCAAGGAAGACTGGAACTCTCAGGGATACAGTCATTGCGAATGAGGGTACAAACTCTACACCCTATAATAGGGCAGAACATTAAGGAATGGAACAGGAAGCTTCAATATATCTAAAGAACTTCTGGAGTACCTGAGTGGAAAACAGCAACAAAATATCTGGCAATGTCAAGACAAAACTTCTATTGATAGCAACTATATTGACTAGGTATAGTCCTCTAAAGCGTACTTCCTTATCGAGGGTAAAAGGGACACCGGAAGACGAAACATTCGAACACGTTCTGCTTGAATGCGAATGTCTGATTGCCTTAAATTCTGAAATACACATTTTTGGATATAAATGCCAATCCCTAGACCATGTGCGCAGAATCAGACTAAGCAATCTCCCCACGTCCCCTGAAAAATTAGAATGGTGAGGTGGTATGCAGAAGTACAGAGAACATGCACCAAGGTTCTCTTGGCCCACTTCACAATACAATTCTATATATGGACTAGTATGTGCGGTTAGAATCTCCAAGAGATGGCAATATTTCATTCAATCTTTATATTTGGCTAATAATATTACCATGATTTATATAAGTCATTATTGTATTCAATTCAATTAATGTTTTGGCTGTTATTGTCTGCTATTGTATTGGAACTGATAGTACATTTATAATTCGTATAAAAATGAATATTCGACGAAAGGCAGATATTAACTTAGTTACAGTTCTATCAAAATGCTTTAATTTAACCAACCTATAATGATGATAAAATTTCATCATCCCATACCAGAGTTCTCGATTAGTATTTGCGACTCAAGAATGATCTTGAGGACCTACATCAAGGGAAATATATTGGCCAATCAAATTGCGAGAACACTGACATCAGTATCAGTCAATATCTTCATTATAACTAAATAAAATATCCAATCGCATTAAATTAAGGCACTTCGACGAAGTATTTTGGTTTACGTAAGACGTGTACACAGTTTGTTCAGCAAGTAGACTGTCAAACAAAAATTTAGCACTCCGACCAAATACGAACTTACGTCAAGAAGCATTGCAACTTATTTGAGTTGGAGGCATCAGGCGAACAAAACCTCAAAACACACGGATAGTAACGTTGACCTCTGAGGGAATGCACTTGCCAATAGGAAGAAAATATTTTGAATTGTTATTCTGAAGGAAATCTTGGTCTACTCTCATGAGAACTTACTTGCAATAGTTTCGGATCAGGCAAGTCGTTGTATCGCAAAAGAGACTCATTAGATAAAATAAATTGAGAAGAAGAATTTGTCATTAGTTTGAAGAAAGTGCGGATCACTTTTAATTCAAGAACTTCCTGAAAATACTTCTTTGATTGAGTTCAAATTATCCTCAGCCAAAAATCAATGACTGAAAGAAGAACTTACTTCACATAACAGTGAACCAATCTTCAAAATTAAATCGTTAATTTACATTTTGTTTCTGCTTTAGACTAGCATATAACTTTACCAGCTACGTACTTCAGTTTCTTTGCAAATTAAATACGTTCTCTGCTTAGCCATTCCAAAACATTCAACAGATCATGTAACATGCAATAGGAGTAAAACATGCAGTCAAACCTTGGGGTTTAGTCCCGATCCCTGGCGCAAGAACGTCCCTGTGATAAACCAAAAACTGTTGGATACAGAAAACTGGTTCTCCACTATGTCCGATTCCTGATGACAGGGATGGGGATTGTTCCATTCATATGGCGAGAACCTTGCCATAACGAAGAGAGTGAACGAAACCATCACGTAGGCGGCGAGAACGTAGAGCCAGATCTCAACTGCTAATGGGTTCATGAAGCTGAACAGGCGCGTCGGTTGACTCGTCGGTACCTAAAAGTCATTTCATGAACGGTCTACTTGCAGTTTAGGGTTTCTATATAATAAGTTATTAAAACGTCCCTTCAAGTAAAAATTAATAAGGTTATAGAATAGATACAATGATATCTAAAAGTATGTATATTCGTGTTCTGAATTCTATGAATATGTTTTCATCGACTAAATAGCTTTAGGACTTAGACTCTTGTTAATCTGTTCCAGAAGAATTCGGTATAAGGAAAGGAACAGAAGTCCAGTTCCACCTTTGATTTTACATGAATCTCTGACATTTCTAATATTAATAAAAAGAAAGAAGTATTAAATCGAAATTAAGTTCAGTCTAAGGTATTTCTTTAAAATAATGATATCAGCCACTTTATTTCATTGCTAAGGTTTTATTTTGAAGCGAATAAGAAAATTGTGTAGTGAGGTAATTGGTTGTTATGATATTCGGTAAAAATTGTTGTGGAGGATCAGAAATGTACAAGCGTGAAATAATAAGTCAATTAAAAAAGGAAGAACTCACTCCTCACTACTAGGTGTCATTTATTTTTCGAACTAGATACAAGTGCTTTGAAGAAACGTTCAACATGATACAAAGTGGCTCAGCTTTATAGCCTAGAGAAGGAAGAAAATTTGATTCATACCTAGTTACTATATTTCTAACGCTGTTCATTCAGTAATATACTGAAAAATTTATATCTATTGATTTTAAGTGATTCCCAAAAAGTAATATCAAGCTTTTTATTAGCTGAATGTAAGATTCTGAAATGTAAGTTTCAATTATGATTTGCTTCAATTAAATGGTAATAAGACTTAGTTATTTTATTGATGTATTACGCTAAACTTTTATTGACTCTAATATTTAAACTTCCATCGTAGTGTAATTACCGCAGCTAAGTTTGTATACACCAGATTACTTTATCTTTTTTCTTTCATCATTTTTTATGTGATTAGATGAAATATTATTAATTGGGAATGAGATGCGTTATTGAAATATTTCTTATGAATGTTTAAAATCATAGACATATCTGTGTTGTTATTTAGATTTTGGTCAAAATTCTATGACCTTGTGTTATCGTTTTTGTTGAAAAACAAATTCGGTTCTACTATTTGAATTTGAAAAATTATTGAAATGGATTGTTTCAATAATCCAGAGTTCTTGGAATAATCGAAAGATTAAGGAACATTCGCTAATCTTACTTAGCTGTTGAAAGAAACCATTTGTTGAATAAGATGAAACGGCGTTTGATGGAATATGATAATCCGTAGAAGACGCGTCATTAAATTTAATTAATTTGATTTAATTTATTCAACTAGTTATCAGTCAAATACTAGAAGTTGATTTTTCCTCAAGTTCGGTTTGAATTTCATTTTGGAATGATTTGAGTTTAGAAACCTCTCTAAAATATGACCTGGAGCTATGCGACTTAACGAAAGATTTCGATATGGTTGTGCACAGAGGACTCACAATAAAAGCGGAGAGATGTGGCTTCAGAGGAATACCATTGGGGCTGTTTGCCTCTTACTTGTCGGGTCGGTCTCAGTGCGTTTCGGTTCGTGGTGGCATCTCCGAATTAATGCCGGTCAATAATGGGGTTCCCCAAGGTTCTGTCCATGGGCCTCTACATTTTCTCATTTATATTAATGATCTTTGGAACTATTTGGATCCTCTCGATTGCATTTTGTTCGCGGACGACGCCACGATCATACCCTCTGGTACCATCGATGACTCTCCCACCTGGGAGCCACATACAGAATTACTAGCTGGGAAAATCTCCACTATCATCTTCCTGATCAGGAAAATGCGAATTGCCCAATTCGATCATAGAAATGTCAGGTCAACGTATTTTGCCTTGTTCCATTCAGTCATATCATACGGAGTCATGCTGTGGGGCAATTCTGTTAGTTCGGAGAGAATATTTGAATTTCTGAAGAGAGCGGTAAGGTTAGGTTAGGAGCCAGCTACTCTAATCACTGTAAACCAACATTTATCACAAAAAGAATAATGAGTCTACCATCAATGTATATCTTCTCACAAATTCCTTATGTTCGGTCAAATCTAGACAAATTCGCCTTTCATGCAGATGTACATAATTACTCAGGAACAGGTCAAACCTTGTTTGCCAAAGATACAGGCTGACCAGGAATATTAATAATTCGCTAAATAGGAGGTTCTATAATAAGCTGCCCGGTTACTGGAGACAGCTGCCAGCTTTGAAATTTAAAGGACTGCTCAGAACTTTTTTGATAGATTAATGTTTTAACATTATCGATGAGTTTATGTCCAATGATAACCCTACGACCTATGCGTATTAGCGTTTATATTTTATTATTCTTTCAAATTTAAATTTTATATGATCTTCATTATGTTCTTCTTTAATTTTATAGTTTTAAGAGTTTTAAGTTGAATTAATTATAAGCATTGACTTGTCATGAAAAGTAAAGTTCTTGATGATGACGGAACGGTGAAAGTTGTTTCAAGTGTTGGAATTTCTAACGTTCTCACATCTGTTTATTATTTTCGTATCTTTCTCGAAGTCCGGTAGCGCGGGTCCATAGAGGCGACTATATATATATATATATATATATATATATATATATATATATATATATATATATATATATATATATATATATATATATATATATATATATATATATATATATATATATATATATATATATATATATATATATATATATATATATATATATATATATATATATATATATATATATATATATATATATATATATATATGAGAACGTTAGAAATTCCAACATATGAAACATCTTTCACCGGTCCGTGAATCACATCAACGGTACAAAACGAGCGAAATAATCCCTCTGTTTTCGAGATAAAACTTCCCGTCAGTAAATATTTGATGAGATAAATATCTTCCGCGACAAACTTCTCGGGTTTACTCGGGTAGACTCCTCGCTAAGTGGGCTAGTGGGTAATCTTCTATTGAATAAAAGTAACTATAGTTTCTTCCTAAAGATTTATTATGGTTACTAGTTTCGCTCTCTATACATCAAAGCATCTTGTTCTTCTTGTAGTCACTGGTCTGAAGATACTCTGATGTATGGAGAGCGAAACTAGTAAACATAATAAATCGTAAGGAAAAACTATAGATACATTTATTTAATTAGATAAACTTCCTACTGAATGGTTGAATATTTATAATCTAATATTAGTTTTATCTTGGTTGTTTCATACCTTCAATTAGCAACAGTTTCATACCTTTAATTATTTCACTTCGGAAATGATAACTAGGATTTGAAGAAATTCTATACAGATTTTCAGACCATTTGCAATGGTCCTCGAAATATACCTTTGTTTTGGAGATAAATTTATAATGTCTTGAAGATTTCTATCATCTTAGCAATATTTTCAAGTTTGTAATCTTTTATAAGGTCACTTCAATTAGTCTAGAAATAATGCGTAATACTTTTCGTTTATGAATTTTCATTCTTGGAGAAAATCAGTGAAGACAATACTCGCTGACTGGTGGTCTCAGGTGTGTGGAAACAAATCCGTGTTTCACCTATTGTAATAAAGCTCATCTGGGGTATTTTCGAAAATGTTGAAAAACGCGGCATCTATCTTGCCGATAGATTTCTCATGTTCAAATGCTCAGAATCTCCAGCAGCTTTATTCGAAGAATGTTTAATATATTATCATGGGCTTTTGTCATTCGTTTTTCGAAATGGAATCCAGGGCTTCTTTTTCACTTATGGTGATGAAGAAATATTACTACACAGGTATCCCAAGTTGAGTAGCGTATTAGGCATTGGTGGAGAACAAATAATGCTATCGTTCTGAAATTTTGACAGTTTATTAAGCTGATCTAAGACTCTATTTCTAAAGTATTTTCACCTCAATAACACTCTCGGTTATACCAGAACTGTATACCAACTTTGTTATTCAATATAGAACCCTCTGTTTACTGATGACAGTTTCGATATCACTTTTATACTCATTATTCCAATTACAAATACACCTAATACATAAGTCTTGTTTATTTCGTTCGTGACATATCCTAGCTTTATTTGAAAATAATCCACTTTTGATATATCTCAAGTACGGCGTAAGCTAGCAAAATAGTGAAAGGTGTTTGGCCAACAAGAAACCATGCGGGACATAACACATATTCGACTGAATCTCTGTCTGCATACAGAGTGCTCCTTCTTCCGCCTCACATTTCGAAACGAAGAAACATCGAAAACTACGTTTTTTCAAATCCTTATTCATATTTTCTTCAATTCATTAGAATCGCTGTAAAAAACTCAATGAAATTCCACAAACATACCCTGTACCCGAGATTTCAAATTTTCAAGTTATGGTGAGAAAACGAATTTTACGTATCTACCTAAAATTGACAAAGGCTATTTAGATTCCTGCATGTCTATAGACAGTTCTCAGAGGATTAAGAAATATTTCTTCTTTTGTCATTGGATGATTGATAAATTAAGAGGAAAATTCAAAGGCATTAGATCAGGTGACCTTGGAAGCCACAAAGATGGCAAACATATCAATTAAAATTCTATAATTTTCAGTTAAACGATCAGCTGGCGCTCCATCTAGTAGGTACCTTCAACGCCTTGATTCAGCTACGGATAAAGTGTCAATCAAATCACTTACTACCTTTCTCAAAATTTCCAAATAAAGTTCACCATTTAAGTTTTCTTCATACACAAAATACGAAAATCTGTTGTCCTTCAAAAGTGCAAACGCATTTAAACTTAATTCAATTTGATGATTTCTTTCCCTCGTAATATGAAGATTTTGGTTGGCCCAAAAGCGATAGTTATTCGGGCATAAAAACCGCCTAATTGAAACATTTCGCCTCATCGATCCAGATGATCCTTTTGAGAAAACCGGAATCGTCTTGTGTTCTGAGAAGAAGGATCTCACACAGTTTTATTCGATGCTGTGGATCGCTAGCTTGTAGAGTTTGGACCAATGAAAATTTATGAAGTTGCAGGTATGAATACTACTATGAAGTATATTCAAATCATGCTCTACTGTTGCCAATGATGCACATGGATTAATAACAAAAAAATTCTTTGGCGACGGTTTAAATAAACGAATAATGTAGAGGATTTTGCTGCCTATAGGCGTTTCTCAAACAGTTTGAGCCAACTAATATTTCAGGTTAAATCCAGATATGAAGGCAAACTAATTAGTTCAAGAAACAGGGTTACGTAAGAAAATCACTGGTTTCGACAGACAGAGTTCCCTGTGTAAAGGCAGGAAACAAAAGTTTGACAAGAAATGATACGGAAACTGCCGAAATATTCGGTCATTATTTTACTACAAACCATTCCGGCGAGCCGGTGGGCCAAATACCAGATCCAGTAGCTCATTTGTCCTCTTCAAGTTTACGTTCGGTTGTTTTTTCTGGGGAAGTTGTTTTCCAGAAATCGAAAGAATTGAATGTTGCCTCTACTGTTGGTCCGGGTGGTCTATCGCCATACATTCTCAAGAATTGCGCCTCCTCTCTCTGCCTTCTCTTGTACCTTATCATACAGAATTCTGTCGACGAAGGAAATTACCGGCTGCATGGAGAGTGGTTGATGTCATTGCGGTGGTGTATCGAAAGGGCGATAAAAGTCTCACAGAAAATTATAGACAAATCAGCCTAACTTGCTCCGAGATGAAAATAATTTAAAGAATTATTTCTGATAACTCGATAACATATTTGATGCAGAACAACATAATTTCACCTCGGCAGCATGGATGTATCCCTAGCAGATCTGTTACCTCTAACTTGTTGCAGTGCCTGGATGAGTGGACCAAATCTATCGATCTCGGCTTTCCTATTGATGTCATCTATCTCGATTTCCAGAAACCATTCGACAAAGTCGCACACACTTATAAAGTTGAAACACATTGGGGTTAGGTGAGTTTTACTCAGATGGATTTAGCGGTTTTTGGGCAATAGAAGTTTTTGGGTTACGGTAGGTGAGGTCTTTTCAAATATGCATCCGGTGACAACTGGAGTCCCCCAAGGATCAGTCCTTGGCCCTATACTCTTCCATTTATATGCTTCTGACCTCCCAGGCTTGCTTTCTTCCTTGTGTTCGATGCATGCAGGCAACTTCAAGTTATACTCTTACTCCCTCATTGCTCGGCGAGAGCTTCAGATGGACCTTGACAGAGTTATGGAGGGGAGCAGAAAATGGCTTATTCCATTGAATGCATCAAAATGTGTGGTGATGCATATCGGTGAAAATAATCCCCAACACTCATTCTATATCAATGGAATGGCCCTCTCAACTGTCGAAAAGCATAATGATCTGGGAGTAATAGTGATTAAGGATCTGACATGGACAGCTCACATAGAAAACATCTGTAATAATGCCAGAATAAAATTGTTTCTGTTCAAAAATGTGTTTTCTAAACCTTCCCTAGATACAGCGGCGTGTTTGTATAAAACTTATTTAAGACCACATATAGAGTTTTGCTCCTCGGTTTGGACGCCTGTTCTTGTTCGAGACATGAATCTTATTGAATCAGTTCACCACGCAGCTACCCTTCTACTATATGGAATTCATCGACCGTCTTGAATGAAGATAGAATGCTGATGACAAAAAATGATGTTCCAGATTGACCGACTGGGTAGAGGATGCCTGGTGAATACTTACCGAATTTTATATGCATCATTCTGTGTTGATCTCGCAGATATTTTCCAACTGGCTCAGAATTCCAGCCTGAGAGGTCACAGTCTGAAACTGACACATGAGCGGTATCGAACCACCTGTAGAAGAGCGCTCCTTCCAAATAGAGTGTTTACCATTTGAAACTCCCGTTCCTGAGAATATATTGAATGCCCCTTCGATAAACTGCTTCGAGAATAGACTGGATAGATACTTGTTGAGTTAGTTGTATTATGCTAGACTGGTTTATTCAGTTTAGTTTATCCTTATGAAATTTTGATTTTTATGTTTAAACTACTTGATTGTAATGATTGATTTTTTTTGAGTTTTATAAGTCTTAGAGAACTCACTCTTATTTTATTCATAATAATGATAACAATAATAACATCAA
Source organism: Cryptolaemus montrouzieri (assembly GCA_013387265.2). Lineage (NCBI taxonomy): Eukaryota > Metazoa > Arthropoda > Insecta > Coleoptera > Coccinellidae > Cryptolaemus > Cryptolaemus montrouzieri. The sequence goes on from JABFTP020000165.1 coordinate 17,027,479, forward strand.
AATAAGCTATAACGGTTATTTCATTGTCTTCATTGTTACCTACAGGCGATGAAAATGATGATTTGTTCTGGAACGTTCCTGTCAAAAGAAAATTTTTAATGTACCTGCTGAATTTCTTAGCTGTCATAGACGGCATATTTGGATATAATTCGTCAAATCTCCTACAAGTTCTACTCACATTCCGTCTCTCATCTCCATGAATGAAAAATGAATAGAATATTTGCTCATTTGTGTAGTCAGCCATTCTTGTCGAATTAATTCGACTGACAGTTGAAAAAATATCAGTTTGTTATCTATGATCAGGAGCATGTCTATGTTCATGAAGGCTACGTTAAATTCGTTTTTTCGCCGTAACTTAAAAACTTGAAATCTCAGGTAGAGGCCATGTATAGGGTGCTGTATTTAGTATCGCACGGCAAATCTAATAAATTGAAAAAAAAATTGGGTTATAATCTGAAAAAACGTAGTTTCCGATCTTTTCCGTTTCGGAACGTGAGGCGTAAAAAAGAGTTGATGGTCTCGGAACTGTCTATGTAAGTGCAGGAATCTAAACCGCCTTTGCCAACTTTAGGTAGGTAAATAAAATTCGTTTTTTAGCCATAACCTCAAAACTTCAAATCTCATGTACAGGGTACGTCTAGGGAACTTGATTCCGTTTTTTACGGCGAATCTAATGAATTGAAAGAAAATATCGGTTACGGTTCAAAAAAACGTAGTTTTCAATGTTTCTTTGTTTAGAAATGTGAGGAGAAAAGAAAAGCTCTCTGTATACTGAGTGAGATTCAGTCGGGTATGAGTTATGTCCCATAAGGACATAGCTCTGGTAGTTCACGGTGTTCTCCAGATATATCAATTTTTTCAAAAAGCAAAATATCGGTAATATTCAAGTAAACCTAGGATATTTCATGAACGAAACAATCTAGACTTATGTGTTGGGTGTGTTTGTAATTGGAATATCCATTCATCAATTTATAAGGTGTTCTTCATTAAATAAGAAAGTAGGTATGCACTTTCGGTACAACCGGAAGTGCCATTGGTGTGAAAGTATTTTAGAAATAGAGTTTCGGACTAGCTGAATTCAATACCAAAATTTCAGAATGATGGCATTATTAGTTCTCCATGAACTAATAGCCACTCAACTTGGTATACGATAAAGTGCTCATCAAGAGATCTCCGTGATGTTTTTCTTGCATGAATAGTAAGGTTCAATTAACCCAATGGCGGTCAAATTAATACTGATAAGCAATCAGTATGAAACCTCATATTGATACTTTGAGAAGTATCAACCCTTTAGTATATAATTGTGATTTGAATATAATGTTTCAAAGGAAAATCAATATACTGGAAACAATGAATTTTTTCGATAAAGGTGATTCTTCAACTTTCTGATTCCTTACTTTAATTGAACGTGAGAATTTCAGAGTTTCAAGGAAACACCATAATAGAGAATTACGTTGCAATTATTTGAAAATTTGACTGAAAGTTAATTTCTTTATAAATGTTGAAGTGTGCATTAGCAAAATTCTTCAAATAACGTAAATCTATTTTCCCGAATTTAAAGTATGGCATTTTTGGCTACGATTTGGGTACTTTTGGTTTTCAACTTTGATACTTTGCTGCTACTTAATGCATGATATTTAATCTCTCCACGTCTAGGAGTTTAGTGTCATATGAGTGTGATCTGATTAGAAAACGGAAATATATACTCGTATATAAACGAAATGAGATATATATAACTCTGGAAATTTTACCAATAAATAACTAATAAGAATATACATATACTTTCTACATGAATATATAATGTGAGTTTAAAGCATAAAATTCATAATTCCTTTCAATTCGGGTTAAGTGAAATTTTCGAAAATGTCAATTTTTATATTTAGCTCGAAATTTCGAGGTAGAGAGGAAATTGTTTTCTTCTCAGTTTTGGTGAGATATGATTTTCTCTCAAAGTACAACAAGCTTTTCTTCATTTTGTTGAAGAAATGCGAATTTTTCTGTATGCTTTTATTTCCATAAAAGGGTTCTGAAATGAGTTGTTTCCAATATACAGGCTGTTCCAATCGGTATAAACAGGTATGGATAAGTCTCGGAATAAATTCACTTATTTGTAACTCTCGGAAAGATATAGTATTGTTTCGGAAATGATTCTTCCTTATATAAATTAGGTACATATGAAATCAACCGTCATCCTGCTTGCACACCAATAATACATTATGCATAGGGAGTGAGTTTTGGTAGACAAATTATATGAGATTTCATGTGATTCTAATAACGAAAATATGTTTATTGATTCGGATTGCAGTGCATTCGAAAAAAAATTCTTGTGTAAGTATGAAAATGAAAATACATGTAAAATTATATTTTCAGGACTAAAGATGAATTCTCGATACTATCAACTCGAAAAGAATAAAATTTCGTGTGAACTGAAAACTTCGTTCAATTGATTTGCGATACATCCTGTCATCGAGTCTACATGATCCTGAATGGTGGAAACCATAAGTTGAAGAGCCGAAACGCAAACTTTATTCATTTCCTACGTTCAAAATGGACACCTTCTAAAGCTTGATAAAGTGCTGGTCGGCTTTCAAATTTTATGATTGACATTCATAATAATTTGTGGAGTTATCGTACGGATTTCGTGTCTAGTTCTTACCATGGAATCATTTAGATTACAAAATTCCGTTTTATAAACTTCAGTTTTTTGGTATCACCGTAAAAGTAATCGCAATAATTCAAATTGAGAGAACGAATGGTCATTTCATAGTTTCGAACTAGTAACGCATAGTGTATCGCAACTCCATCTTGCTGAAGCCAAAAGACTCAACAGGAATGTTTGTGTCACTGGTATTGTGGTATAGCACAGCTAGAGTGGATATAATAAAACCTCCAAATACTTCTCTCTCGCATTAAACTGCCATAGCAAGAACATTGTCCTTATACTCTATTTTCCAGTAGAGAAGTAAGAATATTGAGTTTCTGTAGATGCTAAATAAGAAATTTCATGGAATCTAATATGGATTTTCCATAGCCAATTTCCACATTCTTTGAAGATTGACTCCTTTCAGAGTGAATGTTACTTCATCAGAATACACAATTCTGAAGGGCAACGCAACCTTATAGCAGAATCAAATCATGGAATCGCAAATTTCCACTGTCAGATCTAGATCATCTTCAGAGATTAAATAGATTCGGCCGTTCTTTTTGTGAGATGTAATTGACACTATGTGGATTGCAAATATTACTACGTGAAAAATATTCTTGTTTAAGATGGAAAAGTTTATTCCATGTTATAGCTCTTTCGATCTTTCGCTCATCATCAGACAAGTATAAGTTTGAGATTATAATACAAAGTTAGTAACTTTCTTACATAAAGGTACAGAAAAATGGGTTAACAGAACTGGAAAAATACATATTGGAGATTGTCTTTGGCTACCAATTTATAACTCTAAACTACTCAAAAATTCCAATTATTGGGGAATAACAATAATCAGTCAGGTCGTTATGTAATAGTTGATCATTGTCTGTGTTGTGTTTGGCTTCGAATATTTCTAAGGATTCAAGATAATTGAGTTTTATTTTTTTTTTGCTTGGTATAGGATATGTAGATTGTTTATTGATGGAAAATTATGGTTGTTTTCAATGCAAAGTTGTGCCGAAGTGACATCTGTTTTGTTTTTACAAAAATGTGAACGATGTTCCTTATATCTTGTATATAAGATAAGATATATATTGTAAGCAACCAGCCTGTTGAACCAATATAAGTTCCGTCATAATTGAGACATGTTTATACACTCCTGAATTATTTAATTTTTTAGTTTCATCTTTGGCATTGACAAATATATTTGATAGTTTGGTTGTGCACTCGTAGGCTAATTTTAAATTGTGGATTTGGATGTTATTTGCGATTGTTTTGAAATTTGAGCCGAAATAGATTGAAGAGAAATATTTATGTGTGTGAGAGAGGCAATGTAAAAGCTCTGTGTCTCATAAAATTGATGGCAGCTAATTTACATATATTCCATTTTTCAACATCTCGAAACAAAAAGTTACTATATGCGAGATTTCGCAATGTGTAGACACATAGATGAAAATTATTTTTCAAGGGACGATATTCAACCTACCGTAGAATGTTAATTATCCTCCCTGGGAGGAGCTAGTTTAACGGTGATTATGAAGAGTAGATCGGAAAACAAGCTCCTTCAAGGGAGAATATTTTTTATATTTCTATATAACATTCTACGGAAGGTTGAATATCGTCCCTTGAAAAATGATTTTCTTCGATGTGTCCATTTTTAAATAAAAACTTTCGAAAATTCAATTTTTCAATTTTTTACTCTTGGGTACGATTTTTGAACCCTATTTACAGTAAAATAAAAGCGTTTTTAGAAAATGTTTTTATCATTAGTACATAATACATTCAATCAATTAACGTGAAAGAGCCTTACTTTGTTTGATAAAATTAGTTGATTTTAATTAAACTAATAACATTTAAAGGTTTGAAAAATTCACACATAATTATTAAACTAAAAGCATTTAATTGATTAAATAATTGGAGTTATTATTGAACATAATGATATTAATATTTTTTCTGACTGTCTGCAAAGATATTAATATAACCTAGTGCAAGCGGTACGGAAAAATATTTGTTTACAGTGTAATATAATGATTTTAATGCTGAAAAACGTAAGTACTTATTTATTTATATTCATTTATAGCATTGATAACATGATATTTCTTATTAACTAACATGATCATGAAACACCTGACATTTTAAATTCATTACAGACCTGAGAAAAATTGGCTATCAAACAAACCTCACTTTCTTCTTCATTCCACATACCTGATTATAAGTTATTATAAGTTTCAATTATTCATTTCTAAAAAATGTCTCTGACTCGAAGGAAAACGTTGAAATGGAGTAGAAGTTTAAGTCATGGTGACAGATGTTGTAATCCTTATGATAAAAAAGGCCACCGAGGAAAAGATCTTAGAAAATCATTTTCCGAAACACATAGTTTCGCTTAAATCTGTTCTGATTGTGGAAGAAAACGACCTTCGGATATATCATATTCAATATCTCATAAAGATGTTCACATAAATGATACGTCTATCATAATTCCAGATTCATCAGAACCTTTCACACCTTCTGAGAGGCAAATCGAGCTGGAAAATATGTTACAAGGTTTAAAGGATAAATTTTCTTCGTTATCAATAGACGATCCTCTTCGATTGCGCATTCTCACTATTTTACCAGTTGCGTGGAACCCAAATAATAAACTCCGATGAATTTAAATGCAATTGGAATTGTGCAAGAAAAATCGAAAGATTTAAAGTCTACTCATGGCGTCTTACGAGAAACGACTGCTAAAGACGGAAAAAAATTGACCGATAACGAGAAGCAAAATGTTAATTATATCTATGAAGAAAATAGCAGAATTATGGCTGAAATAAATTAAGTCAAATCTGTTAAAACTAACTGATGATGATGGCAAGATTTAATGCAAAGGCGCCTCCTTTTATTAGATTTGAGAGATCTCTATTCACTGTACCAACAAAAAGTTGGACAACATGCAGTAAGTTTTAGTAAATTTGCTCAACTAAGACCTAAAAATTTTATTCTTGCTGGAGGTAGTGTGTACCATACACGAGAATGTCAAGCTTATGCTAGAAGCTGTTAATTTATATAAAATAACTGCGAATTCCAAACATCCCATGAATACGTATGAAGATTGTTTGCAAAGAATAACTCGTTCAAACGCCACCAATAAATGCTTTCTAGGCAACTGCATTAATGCCCTACTTTGGATAACTTCAAGAACGATTTACATGCATTATTAAATAATAGTAATATTTCTGAAATTCAATTTTCGACATGAACTGGAACTGATAGATCAACGTTAATCAAGCAAATCCTAAATTCGGATGAATTTTTAGAGGATCTATGTGTAAGGTTAGCAGTTCTGAAACTTCTTTCATTTATTGCAAAAAAGCAGACCTCTTTTTATGAGAAAGAGAAAAAAATCTGAAGAATGATGAAATATTAGTTGTTATGGATTTTTCTGAAAATTACAAGTTTGTAGTTCAAAATGCGTCAAACAAGCATTTCACTCCAACAACGACCAATGCTCAATATTTCCAATTGTTTGTTATTACAAAGAAAAGTCAGAGATAAAACACGAAAGTTTATTATTCCTGTCTGATTGTACAAAACACGATACTGTTGTTGTTTGTACAATCCAAAAGCAACTGGTTCCTTATCTCGTGAAAAAGTGTCCAGCAAAGCATATAATTTATTTTACTGACGGTGCAAAACAGCACTTCAAAAATAGGTTTCATATAGCAAACCTGGTGCAACACAAAACAGAATTTGATATTACTGCAGGATGGCATCATCATGCAACAGCTCATGGCAAAGGTCCATCGGATGGTCTCGGCGCTGTGTTTAAGAGGGAAGCGGCAAGATACTGCCTCACGTGTAAACTGAATGATGCAAGTTTAACTTGTGAAAGTTTCTTTGACTGGTCGAAAACAAGGTTTTCTGATAAAATTATAACATTTTATTATACCAAACAAGATCATCAGAAAGTAGTTAGGCATTTGAACAGAAGATTTGAAAATTTTGAACCCCCTGTGCCGCATATTTCAATAAATCATACGATTTTGGTTGAAGAAAAACAATTGATAATTAAAAAATATTCTGATGCAAGTGAAAGCATTGAACTATGTATTGAATAAAATAATATTCTTTCTCTATATTCTATTCGATTTTTTATTTCTTCTGGGAACGTCGAAGCTGTATGTTGTAACTGGAAGTTGTTAGAATGCTCATCGGAAAAAGCAAGAGCCTTACCCCTTAGAGTAAATTTGATTTTCATAAAATTTTCTTTTGGGATCTTTTGAGAGAGCATTTTGCCATATGCGGTCATAAGATGTTTTAATTGTTCTATAGAGGAAAATTTCATTTCGAAAAAAATTATCAAGAAAAAAGAAGCGTATTTCAAGATGAACAATCTAAATTTGTGCAAAAAAATACAATTTTTCATTTAAAAAATGGACTTCCGGTTTGTATGGCCGACTTCCGGTTGTAACCGGAAGTTGTAAATATGCGCATCGAAAAATATTTTTGAGGATCTTTGAAACAGCACATTTGCCATATCTGGTCATATGATGTTCTAATTGTCCTATAGAGGGCGAAAATAGCATTTCCAGAAAAAATTTTCATACGATTGATGTTTATTTGTCAAAAATAAATTGCTCAAGTGATTTTGTGACAAAATTAGGACTAACAAAGTTTTTTTCTTATGATTTTACTAAAAAAACGCATATGTCACGTGATTAAGTCCGCCATTTTGAATTTGAGGATTCCAAAAAAACTGACACCACACGGCTTTTGAAAGTGGGAGTCAAGACCTTTCATTTAAGCCATCGTGAACCCCTATTGGTGTTATGCAGCTACTTTTATATGTGATTTAGTGTGAAAAAACAGGCCAGTCGCGTGACTTAGGCGGCCATACTCGATCTATAGTATGTATTCACTGCAAATGCCCATCGGCATTGAAAAGGAGAAATTGATACCTTTCATTTGAGCCCTAGTAGACCTCTCAAAGGTCAAACCAATTTTGGACAAGGGGGTTCACTAGTTGACAAAGAATACCTATATATATATATATATATATATATATATATATATATATATATATATATATATATATATATATATATATATATATATATATATATATATATACTAAGGGGTGAACTCATGACCATACCTCCAGTTTGCTCGAAAATTATATCGTTTAATTGAAAATAATTCTAAATGAGGCCTGAGTTTAATGAAAAGATGAAATCACTATAAACAAGCGGATTGACTTGATCGTTGTCGAGAATTTTGGAAACTAGAGTTGGGCATTCAGCACTAGGTATGTTTGAATACAAATCATCTACGTCAGGAGATATTAAAAATGACTTCGTAGGAACAGATATATTCTGCTGTTTATTTGAGAGTTGAAGTGAGTTTTTTGTTCAATACTCGGAGGAAAATTTAGTGCGATGCTTGAAAATATCGTTGAGCAGTTTTGAAAACCTGTATATTGAGTCTGGTATATGAGACAACAGAACAAATTCGAGAGTTTTCCTTATGTATTTCTATCAGTTCGTGATGTTTTGGTACAGCCAGTGTCATATCAATGAGAGACCAGATCGGTTTTGGTGATTTCTTTCAGAAAAATTCTTGGGAAACTGGACTAGGTTCATATTTGAATTGTGTTATGGACTAAATTCTTCAAACATGGTTCATTTTTGATATACATCTGGGATGTGAGATTATGAACGAGACATTTGATTTTCCTGCTTTTGTGACGATTAGGTCATTTTCTGCCATTTTCTGTTTGATGAATTTGATGTATGTGTTTATGGTGTCCGGTTTGGGTTCATAGTGGTGAGGACTTTCGGCAATTTCTGCAAATTATCATATAACTCAAATATACAGAGTAGCCATAGTCTCTCGTTCATTGACTAATCCAAGAAACGAATAATAAAACGAAAAAAAAACTGAAAAACTAAAACACTTAGCACTGTTTCTTAAATTGAATTCTAAATAAAGTTCCATTCAAAGGTAAACTTATTCAAACAATTCAAAAAAGTTTCAGCGGCTTAACAAAACCATGAACACTATTTAATTACCGGATCTTATCATCAACTGAATTTGTTTCCATCCGAAATGCTTTGCGCCTGCAGCACCTGCTCAACAAGCAGTAAAATCAGTATTCAACGTTATACTAGCTTTATAAAAATATTCTCGTTAGTGCAATGCCTCATTCGTTTGTGCCTTGCAAGATTGAATTGAATTATATTTCTCGCGAGTTGTTCAGTGTATTTTTCACCAGTGCAAAAAACTGAGATCCGTCTAGGATGAAAATATATGCAGGAGTAGAAATTAACTCTTTCGAACCCTTGGAACGTTTCTCCTTTTCTCCTTCTGCTGAAACTATAAATTTTTAATTGTTCTAGAATTCACTATGCTTGATAATTAATTTATTTGAAAGAATAATGGAACATTTTTATTTCATATTCTTTGTTTATTCGAAGTGTATTTTACGAAACTTCTTTTATACTGGTGTCTCAGAATAAAGTATCAATAACTCGAAATCTGACAGACCACACCAAAATAAGGCCATAAAAGCCTATAAATTCTGTTTATTGGATCAATTCCTACTAAATGACATTCTCAAACTCCAGGACAACGAGTCTTTTTTATTCGATGAAATGTGTTCTGTTCACAAAATTTTGATGAATTTTTGAAATTGCTCTAACAGATAACACTTTATGATACGATTTTCATTTTCCAGTTAGAATGTGCAATAGATGATATTTTTCTCACAATTTTTTTAATTTATTATTTCTGATACGCTCTTATTTTCAAATTCATTCATTCATTTATGGGTGACCCATGTTTCATAATGAAAAACCATTTAAAGTGAAATAAAACAAATATAGCTTCGTTATACTTAATTTTGAAATGAAAAACAAGGTTGAGTAGAGAAATTAACGAAACTTCACCTGTTATGACTTCTTTGGTCAATTTTTAATACTTTGATATGGTATACTGAAACAGTCAATACCAGGAGACAGTGGAATATTAAAATTATCGAGTACCCTGCAAACAGAGGAAGCCCAAGTATAATTGAACCTTTAAATATTAACATCTCCTTTTTGTTCTTGATGGAAAATGAAAACCAAATCGCCGAGGTGGTACTGATGATTCTCGCTCAAAAATTGTAATTTAACGGATGAAAATATATATATATATATATATATATATATATATATATATATATATATATATATATATATATATATATATATATATATATATATATATATTACGTCAGTCTGTAGAAGAAGAACAGATATTTTGTTCTTAGCAAGTTTGGCATGTGGAATCATCAGTACCACCTCGGCGATTTGGTTTTCATTTTCCATCAAGAACAAAAGGAGATGTTAATATTTAAAGGTTCAATTATACTTGGGCTTCCTCTGTTTGCAGGGTACTTGATAATTTTAATATTCCACTGTCTCCTGGTATTGACTGTTTCAGTATACCATATCAAAATATTAAAAAATTGACCAAACAAGTCATAACAGGTGAAGTTTCGTTAATTTCTACTCAACCTTGTTTTTCATTTCAAAATTAAGTATAACGAAGCTATATTTGTTTTATTTCACTTCAAATGGTTTTTCATTATGAAACATGGGTCACCCATAAATGAATGAATGAATTTGAAAATAAGAGCGTATCAGAAATAATAAATTAAAAAAATTGTGAGAAAAATATCATCTATTGCACATTCTAACTGGAAAAATGAAAATCGTATCATAAAGTGTTATCTGTTAGAGCAATTTCAAAAATTTATCAAAATTTTGTGAACGGAACACATTTCATCGAATAAAAAAGACTCGTTGTCCTGGAGTTTGAGAATGTCATTTAGTAGGAATTGATCCAATAAACAGAATTTATAGGCTTTTATGGCCTTATTTTGGTGTGGTCTGTCAGATTTCGAGTTATTGATACTTTATTCTGAGACACCAGTATAAAAGAAGTTTCGTAAAATACACTTCGAATAAACAAAGAATATGAAATAAAAATGTTCCATTATTCTTTCAAATAAATTAATTATCAAGCATAGTGAATTCTAGAACAATTAAAAATTTATAGTTTCAGCAGAAGGAGAAAAGGAGAAACGTCCCAAGGGTTCGAAAGAGTTAATTTCTACTCCTGCATATATTTTCATCCTAGACGGATCTCAGTTTTTTGCACTGGTGAAAAATACACTGAACAACTCGCGAGAAATATAATTCAATTCAATCTTGCAAGGCACAAACGAATGAGGCATTGCACTAACGAGAATATTTTTATAAAGCTAGTATAACGTTGAATACTGATTTTACTGCTTGTTGAGCAGGTGCTGCAGGCGCAAAGCATTTCGGATGGAAACAAATTCAGTTGATGATAAGATCCGGTAATTAAATAGTGTTCATGGTTTTGTTAAGCCGCTGAAACTTTTTTGAATTGTTTGAATAAGTTTTTTATATATATATATATATATATATATATATATATATATATATATATATATATATATATATATATATATATATATATATATATATATATATATATATATATATATATATATATATATATATGAGGTATTCTCTGTCAACTAGTGAACCCCTTGTCCAAAATTGGTTTGACCTTTGAGAGGTCTACTAGGGCTCAAATGAAAGGTATCAATTTCTCCTTTTCAATGCCGATGGGCATTTGCAGTGAATACATACTACAGATCGAGTATGGCCACCTAAGTCACGCGACTGGCCTGTTTTTTCACACTAAATCACATATAAAAGTAGCTGCATAACACCAATAGGGGTTCACGATGGCTTAAATGAAAGGTCTTGACTCCCACTTTCAAAAGCCGTGTGGTGTCAGTTTTTTTGCAATCCTCAAATTCAAAATGGCGGACTTAATCACGTGACATATGCGTTTTTTTAGTAAAATCATAAGAAAAAAACTTTGTTAGTCCTAATTTTGTCACAAAATCACTTGAGCAATTTATTTTTGACAAATAAACATCAATCGTATGAAAATTTTTTCTGGAAATGCTATTTTCGCCCTCTATAGGACAATTAAAACATCATATGACCGGATATGGCAAATGTGCTGTTTCAAAGATCCTCAAAGATATTTTTCGATGCGCATATTTACAACTTCCGGTTATAACCGGAAGTCGGCCATACAAACCGAAAGTCCATTTTTTTAATGAAAAATTGTATTTTTTTGCACAAATTTAGATTGTTCATCTTGAAATACGCTTCTTTTTTCTTGAAAATTTTTTTTCGGAAATGAAATTTTCCCCCTCTATAGAACAATTAAAACATCTTATGACCGCATATGGCAAAATGCTCTCTCAAAAGATCCCAAAAGAAAATTTTACGAAAATCAAATTTACTCTAAGGGGTAAGGCTCTTGCTTTTTCCGATGAGCATTCTTACAACTTCCAGTTACAACATACAGCTTCGACGTTCCCAGAAGAAATAAAAAATCGAATAGAATATAGAGAAAGAATATTATTTTATTCAATACATAGTTCAATGCTTTCACTTGCATCAGAATATTTTTTAATTATCAATTGTTTTTCTTCAACCAAAATCGTATGATTTATTGAAATATGCGGCACAGGGGGTTCAAAATTTTCAAATCTTCTGTTCAAATGCCTAACTACTTTCTGATGATCTTGTTTGGTATAATAAAATGTTATAATTTTATCAGAAAACCTTGTTTTCGACCAGTCAAAGAAACTTTCACAAGTTAAAATTGCATCATTCAGTTTACACGTGAGGCAGTATCTTGCCGCTTCCCTCTTAAACACAGCGCCGAGACCATCCGATGGACCTTTGCCATGAGCTGTTGCATGATGATGCCATCCTGCAGTAATATCAAATTCTGTTTTGTGTTGCACCAGGTTTGCTATATGAAACCTATTTTTGAAGTGCTGTTTTGCACCGTCAGTAAAATAAATTATATGCTTTGCTGGACACTTTTTCACGAGATAAGGAACCAGTTGCTTTTGGATTGTAAAAACAACAACAGTATCGTGTTTTGTACAATCAGACAGGAATAATAAACTTTCGTGTTTTATCTCTGACTTTTCTTTGTAATAACAGACAATTGGAAATATTGAGCATTGGTCGTTGTTGGAGTGAAATGCTTGTTTGACGCATTTTGAACTACAAACTTGTAATTTTCAGAAAATCCATAACAACTAATATTTCATCATTCTTCAGATTTTTTTTCTTTCTCATAAAAGAGGTCTGCTTTTTGCAATAAATGAAAGAAGTTTCAGAACTGCTAACCTTACACATAGATCCTCTAAAAATTCATCCGAATTTAGGATTTGCTTGATTAACGTTGATCTATCAGTTCCAGTTCATGTCGAAAATTGAATTTCAGAAATATTACTATTATTTAATAATGCATGTAAATCGTTCTTGAAGTTATCCAAAGTAGGGCATTAATGCAGTTGCCTAGAACATATAACCTGAAAATTTCAGGTTCTCGCTCAAAAATTGTAATTTAACGGATGAAATCGCGTATATATATATATATATATATATATATATATATATATATATATATATATATATATATATATATATATATATATATATATATATATATATATATGATTGTCTGATGATGCTATAGTATATATATTCTGGTAGATTGATATATTCTCATAACATTTAACGTTATCCTAATATATAATTATTCCAGGATATATTTTGATTAGGATCATTGCCAGGCAATGGTATTAATTATGACGCTCATAAGTACCGCATATCGCTTCTCAGTATCCTAACCAGCTACATGGAGGTACCCCAACGATTCCAGAAAGGACGTATCTCGTACATATGTACGAGAATCGCCCTCTATAGACCGAAATGGTGAACCCACTACCGGACTTTGAGGAAGATACGAACAATAACAAACAGATATGAGAAAGTTAAAAATTCCAACTCTTGAGGAACATCGTACGCCGGTGCGTGAATCTCATCAACGGTTCAAAACGAGCGAAATAATCCTGTTTTTGGTGCTCTAGGCTTTTTTTTCCAGGATACATCCTCCTGTCGGTAAATATTTGATAGGACAAATATTTTCTACGATAAACTTCGCGAGGATTCCACATTTGTAAACTTGAGACAGGAATAATTATTCAAAAATCCGTAGATCAATGAATAATCCTTCCTGACCAAAGCTAGTCCTCCTAGCCCGCCTCAAATCAGCCCGCCATGCGTTGTTACGTTTTTGTTAGTGGGGTCCGTTTTTTATTTTTTATATATATTGGTATTGTTGAGCATTTCCTTCATTTTGTAATTATAATCTCTTTTGTTCATAAACACTGTTTTGTTGGTTTTATCAGCTCTAAGAATATATACATCTGCGTTGTTTTTGACAAACTGCCTAGTTTTTTTCATGTAGTGTATATACTTATTTTTTCATTATAGTCTTTTATTCCTTTGCTCTTCTGTCTGTGGTTTGTTGGTATGTTACATATTTTGTTTCTTATTTCATTGGGTTTCTAGAAAATTGCAGTGTCCAAAGAGGCAATGATGTTCTTATTTTTCAACTATTGAAAATTTGCTCTCGAGTCCAAAAAATTCTTTTACAGTGAATACTAAACGACACCAATACATATAGAGAAGAAAAACTGACCCTACTAACAAAATTCAACCTGATAGAAACAAAATGGTAAACAGTTGGTGTACTGCAAAATACATTCACGAAGATCTCAAAAACAAATTAATTTGTTACAATGAAAGAATGAAAGTTACACAAAAGATCAACCCCTTTAAGAAAGAATCTAATGAAATTGAAGAAAGTGCTAGGAAGATATACATAGCCACCAAAATTTCACGAACAAATGATAAGACAAAGAATATATCAAGTTTATAACACGGAATATAAAAAAGAATAAAGAGGTGATTTCAAGTATAAAGGTCTCACTTTCACTCCCAGATTGTCTCAACAGATAAACAAGTGTCTAGAAAAATACATCAAAGTGAGACATGGACCTAATAATCATAACAAATTTTTCACAATTCTGAAACCTCGCATTTCATTAAAAAATAAAACTCACAGCATATACAACATAGAATGCCAAGAGTGCGATAAATGTTACATAAACAATACCAAACAATATTAACATAAAAGGGTCTACGAACATGAATATTTCGTTTGATCGAACAAAGTAGTCACAGCTCTAGCAAAACATGGTATTGAGAAATTACACAAATTTGACTATGCAAATGCACAAGTACTCACAATCGAACATAACTATTTTAAAAGGAATATTTTAGAGATGATCAAAATCCAGAAAGAACCTAGAACAATTAACTCAAAAGCTGACTATGATGGTTAAATGAATATTTATCTTTTAACTCTGAAGTGTGTAGTTCTGCATTCTATTGATATATTCTCATAACATTTAACCTTATCCTAATATATAATTATTCAGGATATGTTTTGATTATAATCATTGCCTGGCAATGGTATTAATTACCGGGTGTTGGATTTATATTAATATTTAGGGTTTTACCCCGACAAGCTGCCCATATATCTGTTCATGCAATCAAACTGATTTCATGAAAAATATAAATCCACCACCAGGTAATTATTACCATTGCCAGGCAATGATTATAATCAAAACATATCCTGAATAATTATATATTAGGATAACGTTAAATGTTATGAGAATATATCAATCTACCAGAATATATTCATACTATAGCATCATCAGACAATGATATCAATGTACCAACGAGTAGTGTCAGAGGCTTTCTCCCCGGAAAAATCCAATGTACGGACCTTAGTCAAGTAACACTGAATGATACTCATTAATATTTTCCTTTGTGTGAAGTGGTGAACGATGGAATAGAATACTGCTCCGAATATAAATATGACAAAATTTTCAGTTAATTATATTACATTTATATAAACAAATAAAAAAATATGAAATGAGATTCTGAGCAGTATAAACTAAAGAGAAAACCTATGACTCTACCTCATTATTTTTTCGGAAAGAAACCTAAGAAGAATATCACAAGATTTGATGACTGTTATCTTTTGTAACTGTTCAAACAAATCTTTCTTCAGACCCAAAATCTCAATACTTTTGTGAAGATTTCTAGGAATAACACCTGTTGAGGAAATAATAATCGGTAGAATAAATATTTTCTTCATTTTCCACATTTTTTAATCTCTTTGCCAAGCATCATATATTTAGAAATTTTTTCATTGTATTTATTTTGTATATTATGTGTGTCGGATAAAGCAATATCAATTATATATGTTATTTGATTCTGTTTACCATTAGGAATGATATCTGGTCTATTGTATTTTACAGCTCTGTTGCAAAGAATTGTTTTATCAAAATAAAGTTTATATTTGTCATTTTCACAAATAATCTCAGATTCATATTTGAAATTTTTTTTTGGGAGTTAGGTCATGTTTAATTCCTAGATTAAAATGAATAATATTAGTGACGGCATTATGTCTTTCTAAATAATCTGTTGAAGCAAGGACTGAGCAAGATGATATTATATGAAAAACTGTTTCTGAAGAACAGAAACATCTACGGCAAAAATCATCTATATTTTGTTTGATGATGTGTTTTCTATAATTCCTCGTGAAAACAAGCTGATCCTGGATCGCAATTGCCAAGCCTTCTGTTTCAGCAAACAATTCTCCAGATACTAACCAGTTATTCGATGCGATTTCATCAATATAATCATTTTTCAATTCTTTAGGGTACTTTCCGTGTAATTCCTTCTGCATCCAACTTTTTCTTTTAGAATTATCGTCAAATATATCAAAATCTACCTTTTGCATTGTCAAGTTCAGAGGTGTAAGATTATAATCTGAAGCAACAACAATATCATGTAATTTAGACGTTCTCTGTTTATCATGAAAATGGGAACGTAGATGAAAAATCTGTTTACTATGAAGATTATTCAAATCAGTGAATCCACGACCTCCAAGATGTCTAGGTATTGTAACTCTCTGAACAGCTGACTCTGGGTGGTGCTTATGATATTTACAAAGCATTTTCCTCGTTTGACATTGTAATTCATTTAGATCACTTTTAGACCATTTAATATTTCCAAAAGAAGATGTAAGAATAGGAACTGCATAGGAGTTGATAGCTCTGAAAAGGTTTTTATTAGTTTAATGACCCTTGATGATAATTCTAAGTCTTTTGTAATATGAACTTCTAATATTTTCTTTAGTGCTGCTATGATTAATTGTCTTCTCTTGACAAAATCCAAGATATTTATATGTATCTCCTTGATACATTGGCTCGATTTCGATATTGAAAATCTTTATATAATCAGAGGTGATCTTCCTTTTTCAATAGAAAGATTTTTACAATAGTTGAAAGTAATCTCAAGTAGACTTTTTGAATGTGATCTGCTTCCGGCATATAATTTAATATCATCTAAATAAATTAAGTGACTTAATTTGAATTCAGTTGATAGACTCTTCATTTTGAAGCCGAAACTAGTAGCATTTAATTCATGAGATAATTGATTATGGCAAAGACAATACCAAAGAGCACTTAAAGTATCACCTCGAAAATGCCTCTTTTGATTGGAATTATATATATATATATATATATATATATATATATATATATATATATATATATATATATATATATATATATATGATGGGACACATATCTTAGATCAATGAATGATCTTTCCTGACAAGAGCTAGTTCCCAAATCTGCCTGCCGTGCACGCAGCCCCCAAGAGCCACAATAGTGCAACTAAGCAAGATACCGAGAAACGAAGCGGCAGACTGCAGTTTCGCCCTTATTAAAACCTCTCGTCGGTAAATAATTGATGGGACAAATATCTTCCGCGATAAACTTCGCGAGGAGTCTACATACGTAAACTTCAGACAAGGGGGCTGCGTGCATGGCAAGTTTACATATTCGATCATTTTCATGATTTTCTGTTGCTCTTTCAAATATTTCGAATTTTCATTATAATAGAACATCATAGTATTTTACTTCTCATTATTTACTGAAGCTAACCGAATATTGCGAACTGTAGTATGTTCATTATATCTTTGCTACAATATTTACTTTCCGTTTCAATCCAATATTTCGTTTGCGAAAGAAGTTCTAACTAGCTAGATAAAATTAATGCAGTTATTCCATTTGAAATTATCAAAACGTTGTACGGTGAAATCAAACGAGACTGAAAACTTATCAGTTATATCATGAAACATCATTCTGGTTCTAAAATTAAAATACAGTTGTACCTGATTTAAATGAAATCACCCGTAGAAAATATCCGCTATTTAATTGAAAATGTTTATTCGAGGGCTACGCTGGATATTTTGAGATACCACGAAACTATTGAAGTACGAGATGGCATCATTGAATTACTAAAAACGTTCTCTTTACGTTAGTATAGGTCTGAAGGTCTGATTTCAGTTGAGTCGCTGCTTGCACAGAAAGAGCGCAATAACGACTACTTCTTAGTGAAACTTGATGACTGGGAAACATGTTCGCGCGATGATCTTCTACGATACCTAAGTTGATTGAGCTGAATAACAAAGACTTGAACTTTTGCTTCTGGCATTTGACGATGGGAGGATATTGCTTTGTGACGAGTCACGTGCTGGTAGGTCCTGTTGGTTGGTGACTGTTGAGAACATTGGGCGTGGGCGATGTATGACCAAAAAAGATCCAAAATACACCTATCACATGATTGAGACAAAACTTGCTGTTGGACTCGTGAAAGTCAATTAATTTTTCAAGAGCATTCCAATCTGCAAGAAAAGTATTATTCTCTTGGCACCCAATACGCTGCGCGATTTCCGAAAAGCACAGTAAGTAAGAATGTCGCAAGAAACAATTAAAATGTAGTCATCGTATTCTATCGATAATAATTGTAACACGAGATAAAACATATATTCATATTCCATTCGATATTCGTACCCGCCAGGTGCGCGGTGTATGCTTCGGAAGATAACCCAACCCAAATCATGTGAAAATGCAAAGATTTATCAGTTTCTTGTCTGGCTATAGAATTATTAAAACCAATTAAGCTTTAAAATAAACGCACAGTTATACCCAGATGCATGATGAAGAGGGAGATCGATGAGGCAATATATCGCTTTTTTGAGAGCATTCCCAATAATGGCAGAACTCAAGTCTTCCTGTTGTGAAAGCTTTGGTAACAAAAGTGCATTGATTAAGGAAGGAGTTACTAAGAAATGAAACTGAACGGACCCATTTGTATTATACACCTCTTAAATTTCTTGTATCTCAAAATAAACAGCGTAGCCCTGGTAAATGTAATTCCTAGTACGAGCCTTGAATTTGAATGTGAAACGTACATACGTGGGTGTAGTTAGACACAAAAGCTAAAATATTATCATTTTCATAATTCATTGAATGTACGGTATGAAATGAAATTGACAGTTTTTAATAAAAATTGATTTATTGAAAATTTAAGACTACTGGAATCGTCTTGGAATTCCAATTGCAATACTTAATTAATCTGATAAACTTATATATCATGAATAAGAAGTATCTTTTTGTGTATATATATATATATAATATACTATTTTCAAAAGATCCACGGTTCAAGATGATTTTGTTTTCTATGCTTCGATTTTCGTACAATCTTGTGGAATTTTGCACTAAAATTCTCGAATATGTTGAAATTGAAAACAATATTCGAGAAAAAGGGGACTTACACACAACGATTGCTATCTTCTCCTCGTATGAACCAATTCGACGTACAAAATTTTTTCTCACGTTGTTGACACTTTCCGAAGGATATGGAATGCATCTAGAATTGTTTTTATCTAATCAACCCTTCTAATAATTCAAATAGACCACTTGTGTTTAATGACTACAAAGAAGAGAAACTGAAATACTTCTTGAAATGTATTCGTTTTCTTATTGATATTTCAACAGTAAAATGAATAATTTCACATTTGATATATTGATTACATTGACGTAAACCATAAAGTACGATTATGTTTTAATTTTTCATTTTCGAAGTTATCTATTGCATATTTCACCACATTTTAATTTTCTAAAAATTCATCCCTAATTTTAAATTCAGATTTATCGTTTTCCAAAGATGAATTGATTATTTCAGTCTTATGATTTATTCTTATGAAGTTTTCGAATTTTTGCGTTCATTTCCATCGGATTTCTCTCTTTGTCAAAAACTATGAATTATACTAGAGCAAATAGTTACGGGAATTGTCCAACATAATTGTTGGAAAAAACAAAAAACCACAGGAACGATATGTTTTGACAAAAGAATTGGAAGTCTCATCTCAACTATTATAATATCCTTCTCTGAAGGAGCTAGTTTTCCGATCCACTCTTCATAATCATTGTCAATCAGAGCCACATAGTAACGATCGGCTTCTTGGCGTTTTCAGTTTGATCTAGCCTTTATTTTCATCGTTCAACAGTAGCGCTAGTTGTAGTTTCTGTGTCACTTCGTTGCAGGGCACCAATGAATATACATGTAATAAAAGCAAGTAATGATTTTGGAGGAATTTTACTGACTAATTGTGATTCATAATGATTTTCACTACACCGTAACTTATTCAGAGGAATGAATGTACAGAAATTATGACAACTATATAGAGATAAAGTTAGAATATAAATACAAATATTCTTGAGTAATTACGTGCTTATTGAGTTACTGCTTCATAAGGGGTTATTGATGACAGGTATGTCCAATACAATTGAGGAATAGATTGCTCTCTGAAGGGATTCAACAACGGGTCTTAAATCGACTTGTTCATTTATTAGCCTACCTGAATGTTTGTGTTTGTTGATTTCTAGAGTTTCAAAAATATCTACTCTCCAATATTTATTATCTGTATGCAGAATTACAAACTGTGGTCGAACGAGTGATTATTTTGTAAATTATTCGCCTGATTTATATCTGATTTTTTAATTGAAAAACTGCGTTTATGTTCCGATGTTCTAATATTGAAATTTCTACGTGTTCTAGCAATGTAGAAATTATTAGTCATTGCAGTTCAATCTATATACACCTGATTCATTATTTTTATCTGATTTGGCCTTATTGTTTTCTACATAGTTGCCTAAGCTATTGAAAGTTTGGAAAGCTATGTTGAAATAATTTCTACTCGAGAATGATTTCAGTTTCTTACTTGGAATACTCACGTAGGTTAAAGTGTTACATTTTTGTTTCAATTTAGCCACAGGGTAAACTTCATTCAATGCGATTCTCTTTCGTTTCTTATTAAAAGTATTATTTATTAGTTTGGGATTATAACCTTTATTTTTAGCTATTTGTTTAATGAAATTTAATTCGAAGTTGAAATTTTCTGGTGTTAACAATGTTAATCAATCTATGAATAAAAGTGTTGAATGCTGACATCAGAATTCAACAGTCTACCCTGTCGATAAATTGAAACAAAAATTCAACACCTTAACATACGTTGGTATCACAAGTGAGAAACTGAAATCATTCTTGAGTAGAAATAATTTCAACATTGCTTTCCAAACAATAGCTCTCCAAACAATAGCTTAGGCAAATATATGAAAACAATGAAACCAAATCAGATGAAAATAATAAATCAGGTGTTAATAGATTGAATTTCAATGACTGTAATAATTTTTACGTTTGTAGAACCCATAGAAATTTCAATATTAGAATATCGGAACATAAACGCAGTTTTTCAAATGAAAAATCAGATTCAAATTACGCGAATCATCTCCTAGAAAATAATTATTCTCTAGACCCACAATTTGAAATTTTGCATACAGATAGTATATATTTGAAAGTAGACCTTGTGGAAACTTTAGAAATCAACAAACACAACCACTCAGGTAGACTCATTAATGAACAAGTTCATTTAAGCCTTTCACCTCTATTCAATCTCTTCAGGGAGCAATCTATTTCATAATTTTATTGGATATTCCTGTCATCAATAACCACTTAAGAAGAAGTAACTCAATAAGCTTTTAATTACTCAAGAACATTTGTATTTATATTCCCATTTTTATCTATATATAGTTGTCATAATTTCTGTACATTAATTCGTCTGATGAAGCTACGGTGTGGTGAAACGCGTTACGAATCACAATTATTCAGCATAATTCCTCAAAAAACATTACTTGTTTGTATTATTGATAATGGAACTCTACCAAGTAAAAGCCTCCCAAATTAAAATTATATACATTTACTTGATATGCTTTTGGATTGAGATGAGTAGGTAGCAGTATGACCTGTAGTTGTGAATGGGAGTGCAATACTGATGAGATCAAACTAAAACGAAATTGCAGTCTATTGCTCCCATTCATGACATCCCGACCGACTTTAGCTCTACTGTACGGCCTACAATTTTAAATTTCCCAATATGTAAAAAAAATACAAAACATCAAGGATACGGAAGCTGGATACTAAATTATATATAGAAAAATCTTCTTTGACAAAAATCTCAAGAGTGAATATCATCCAGACAATTTTCAAGTACATCAGGAATTAATTGTGTTAGAATATGATAGAAGAATTGGGTTTTGAGAATGGATACAAAATAAATTGATTGGATGAAAATTGCTGAGATTTTAATCACTGATGACTGCATATTCAAGAAGAATAGCGTCGTCAATAGACACAACTATCATCGTTATAGTCGCGAAGTTGTATAAATTGAACAATTTTCAACATCAATAGTCCTAAATGTTTTAGGTACTACTTATATCGTTGATATGTATGTGGATAGGCCACATTTCTTCGAAAGGTCATTGTATGGCTTGGAAATCTTACAATTTTTCAGGAAATATTCTTCAATAATGCTTGAATTTTCTGAATGCCACAAAATTAAATGTAGTTACTCTTGGTTGGAACACTACATGATTGAAAAGAGTTAAACACCATGTTTTTGGACGAATGGATAGGTCGAGATAGTAAGTTAAGTTTTCAAGAACGAAGTATTTACAAGAAATTATATAATGCGAATGAGCCAACATGCACTTCGTTATATTAATCCGGGCAATCTCAAAAACATACGGAGAAATTTGTGCGGCCGAATTGTAATGCTCATTCAGATAGGAGCCGAGTACTTCGAACGTTTTTCATAGCGTTTTCTCGGATATTGTTCCTAATTAGATCATAGTATAGAATCAGATTAGATTATGTGGATATTCTAGTATAAAGTACGAAATTATTGAGAATAATGATAACAGGAGACATTGATTGCTATATGAATTTTATTCATAAAAAACCTTCCTGAAGAGCTGGTTTTCCGATTCATCCTGCACCATCTTCGTCAACTAGAGCCACACAGTAGTGGAACAATCCAGTCGGATGTATAAATAGGAGCAACAGATTGCAGTTTGGGTGTCGTTTAACCTCGTTAGCATTGCACATCCATTCACAACACCAGTCAGACTGCCACCTACTCATGTTAATGCGTTGGAGCATATTCAGTATATGTATATTTATTGCCGATCTCCAACGAAATGACATGGATGCTACCTACCAGCGGCACTGCAGTCGATAGGTGAACTAATATGGCTTCATAAATTTTTTGTCCAATCAACCCTTTATCTTCATATCTCGGTGGCGCTGGTGAGTAGCCTCTGTGTCAGTTCGTTGGAGGGCGCCAATACATATGAATATGTGGATGCGCTTCAACGGAATGATATGAGGAGGTATCAGTCTGGCCTGATGTTGTGAATAGATGTGCAAAATTGACAAGACCAGATGAGATCAAAACTGCAGTTTATTGCTTCTATTCATGATATCCGACCGGACTATAATTGTGGCCCTGGCTGACGATGATTGTGAAGGAAAGATCTGAGATCTATCTCCTTCGGGAAAGGATATTTAATATTTTACGGAATTCTGTTTCCTGAATAATAAATGTGTCTACAGAATCAGTTTGTGCTCTGAGTCTTTTGAGAATACGTATGAAGATATCTTATACATTTCTATAGGAGTTGGAATTATATTTCGCTTGCACTCATTAACCCTAGATTACTAACCTTATTTCAGAATGATTATTACTAACCTACGTCGTTTCGACTACGCCGTATAGAAGGGAGGCTCCTTAAAGTTTATGGAATAAAATATTTATAGGTGTTTTACTTATTTATTACCATAATCATTTGTTTACATTGTTGTAAGCTTTTTATTTACTAAAACCACTTTTTAATCGCTTTGACAGTATTTCAATTGAGATCAGACTTTTCACTCGTTTGACCATTTTTGTTTTTTCAAATTCTAAAATTTTATGAACTAGAAAAACAATTCTTAAAAAACTATCAAAATTAAGTAACATAATCAACATGAGGAAGAAACATTCGAGAGGAAACCATAAATTGATACATTTGTGACAAATGTCAAGTTTGGTTTCGAAGAGTCATGGTGGCTGAAACGGCGAACACAGGGCCCCTACACTAAAAACACACACGTGCTCCGCGCGAGCTGCAGGTCGACTGAAATTAGCCGGAATCTGAAATGCGTGCGACGACGCACACAAAATATATAACCGTTTTTGGGACCGCGTCGCCGTTTCGACGAAGGTTAGTGATCTAGGGTTAAATACGGAATATTTAATTTGAAATAAGGAAAATATTGAGAAACGCACCCCAACTAAATTTGACATTCCTTATGGAACATCATGTGTAGTTGTATCAACAGTTAATAACTGTTCATGAATATTTATGTTTACGAGAAACCTACGACAACTTCAGTAGATATAGAAAAATGATAGTATTTTCACATAATATCGATTGTTTCGAAAACGGTTCAGTTGGAGCATATAAGATCTGGAGGAACTTGTCTTATTTCGGGTAAGTACGTTTGAAAATGATAAGAATCTAAAATCATCTCATTGAAAATTAGATAAATTTAATTTGAATCCAGTAATGGAACAACCTTTTCATTTCAAAATAATTGTGGTGAAGAGCAATTAGTTTGTGATAAACAAAAATATGAGGTTCTGGAGGGACATTCGATAATTTGCCAAATAAAATGTTCAATGTTATCTGCACCAATATTGTGAAATCGACCCAACATGCCATCGTTCATATATCGTCTATTGAGGACTTCAAACTGCACCATCAAGCCCAATAAGTGTAAAGTTTCATAATTTCAGTGAGCAATACGATAACAACTATTGCTCTGGTGGAGAAGTGTTTTTTTCCTCTTAGATAACAACTTTTACATATCATTCCCCTGACAAAAGTTAACCGTGAAACTTAAGTTTGCAGTAAGCTCATAAAATTTTCGAAGTAATTCATTTCCAAAATCAATTAACTTACTCTTTTTAATTTAATATTTACAAACTGATGAAAATGAAAAATATTCCCGAATTCGTTTCACATTACCAAAAGAGCTTAATGAGAATCGAGATGACAAAATGAGCATATACCTGATGTTGACAGCATCGCAAACGATGAAAGAAAATAAATTAAAATGTACCGAATGAAAACAAACATAGCATCGAATTAATTGGTCAATTTTTGAACAACCCATTGACATAGAAAAATCAAATCGCACATTGTGAAATTGAGTCATGTGAAGGAAAAAGTTTGAACGTGAGGTAAAATCCGATTGCAATTGCAATTGACGTTATACTGGCTACTGAGCTTTAGTGTGCGAGATGTAACACTATTTGTTTAAAAGTGAACAATTTTATTTGCGTTTTGAAGTCGGATGAGATGTCTCTGGAACACGCGGTCAAGTTTCCTTTGAAATTTGGGAATTATAAAGAAATTTGGAATTCCAATTAAATGAAAACGTTCATGGTTAACATGTCTCGAAAATGGTCCGCTTCATTTACAAGTATTTCGTAATATTGGTTCAGTCAATAGGTATGAAATCATACAAAAATTCTTACCTGACAATAAAAATTATAGTTATATAGGAAAAAAATTATATAAGTATCTATTTCATCGAACTCGAGAGTAATTAGCGAAATTGACGAAAAAAATCACCGAAAAGTTATTCGTAGATAGAACAGAAAGTATAACTGCAATAAAAAAGTCTAATGAAAACATTGTGGTAATAATAAATAAAAATAATGAAATATCTGCGAATTGTGTTCTTTGAATTTCAATCAAAATATAACTAATCGGGATATATCGGAAAAATTGGTTGAAATTGTATCTCCTTGAACGAATCCAAATGGAGTTTGGATTAAAAACATTTTGATTTTTCCAAAACAAAGCATTCGCGAAAATCGGCTGCTCTCGCTTGACAAGTGATAGAATTACGATCTTGAGCTTATTTCTTTTTACAAAACTCGTACTTTTCTGCTAAAATTGATATATGTAGGAAAATTCGATTTACACTTATTTCCTCCATTTGTAACTCGTTTCGACGAGATATCGCGCATAAGGCAGATACAATATGAAAATTGAACTGGGGTACAACAATTTATATATGATCTACAACATTGAAATGAAAGAAACTAAAAGCACCCTAGGCTATTCAGACAAATATTATCTAAATGACTGTGACGGAAACAAATTAAATAAAGGGGAATTATTGTCGAAATCTACACGTTCATTCAGTAAAATATTGGAAAGTTTCCAGTATTTTAGCAATTTCAAAAACTAAATATTACGCTTCCAGTTAGATTCATGCAAGATTTAAAAATTTGAGAAACTCACGTAGTTAGAATTTTGTTTGTAATTGATGAAACTACGATAATGTTATTGACTCTAATATTAAAGTTTCTGTAAATTCTAGAAATATACATCTTATTACAACTACCGCAACTAAATTTGAATGCACTAGACTTCTCTCCTTCATCGATTTTACTTTTATTATTTTTGTTTGGATGGATTACTATTGGTTCGGAATGAAATATTAGCCGGAACTTTTCCAGTAAATGTTTTAATTTATAGCTAACTTTCTAAACGTATGTGAGGCTGTTATGCCTGTGTTGATCTATAAATCTTAGGTACACCAATTATGTTTCTTTCCTTTTTGGTGAAGTAATTTATTATTATTATTTGCTTTCTAACTATTATTGACATCTATATGGTCGACAATACGAATTTCTCAATCGGAAGTTTGTGAGGATACTGAATTTGAATATACTGGAAATCAATTTGTCCTACTTTATCCCCTCTAAATTCATTAACTGCCCCCCTGGTAAGTGGAAATAACTGCCTTCAAATATATTTCACTTGTTTACTGGGTTGTTATTCGGGGTTTTGGTTCAGTTTTTATCTTGTTCGATTCGTATATTGAAATACCTAAATATGGATCCTATAGTCAACTCGTAAAAAAAACAATTAAAAATGGAGCGCAGGCAGCCTTAGCTTTTCTTGGCATGTAACAGCTTGAAGATCGTCCGTCTGTACACGATGATTAGATTTACGCAGTTTTAGAGTTGTCTGTGAAACTGCTGGAAGGTTGGAAATAAAAGAGGAACATGAGGACGAAATGACAGTTGACTTAGGAAGTATCTCTGATGAAGAATTCGAAAAGGTAAGTGAATTATTGTTTCCAGAGATTAAAATATATGGACCAAACAATCGTTTGTTCGAAAGTCAGACAAAATGATTCATACACCACTAGAAATGACAAAAATTGAGAAATATCATACTCGTTAAATTTATTGCTATTCCTTGCGATCGTCAACATAATAATAAAATACCTGAGAGGAGCCTAATGAATTGAATAATTAAATATGAAATCAAAAAGATGTTAAACCTCCGTCACTCGCGTGGTCTACGATTGTAGACCACGCCATTTCGAATGAAGTTCATTCGTAGTGATTGGCTTTTGCCTCTAAGTATCGCGAAGTTGCCTTGCATATCAGAACTGGTAATCCTTCTGCTCCGTATTCTATCGACGGACGTCCGCTCAGTGCTGTGTCTTCTCATGTCGATGTTGCTGTGATTATCAACTATGATCTCACATTATCTGATCACATCATAAGTATATGCAAACGTGCTAACACTCTGAAATATCTTATTCCTTCGCTCGCCTTTCGTCCTCTAGCTGCATAACACTGTACACGTCGTGTGTCCGTCCGCTTCTTGAATATGCGGGTTCGGTTTGGTGTCCAATACTTGTCCGCGAACAAATTATGCTGGAGAGCGTACAGCGACGTGCAACACGTATCTGTGTCGGAATTATCAGACCCTCCTATGACGAAAGGCTGACTACAACCAATGTTAGCTTCTGAGCAACGGCGTCATTACGGAGACTTGATTCTGACATATCGAATGGTCAAGCACAACTATGCCAACCTCAGTACACTTTTTATAATGAATGAGGTTTCTCGACTTCAAAGTCATAGTAGGAAATTGAAGAGAAAAAAATTCTTCAGCTGCCAGAGAGTAAAATTTTCGGTTAATCGAGTGTTTAATGCGTGGAATGGGCTTCCTCGTGAGGTTGTGAATTGTGACTCAGTTAATAACTTCAAAAATAGTATTGACAGCATACTCTTCTGACGTATTTTTGTGAAATGGTTCATTTTTTTCTCCTACTCATTGGCTGTATTATTGTTCAACTGAATAGTTTGTTGATATTAGGCTTCTATCCTCTGCCTTGAATGATTACATAATAATAATAATAATAATAATAATAATTTTTATTGCGCGCGCCTACTCTTAAGTAGGTGTAGAAAACTTAAGTATTTAGTGGAGCAGCATATTTTTGACAGTGTTAGCCATTGGTTTTTGAAGATATTTGCTTCTGAATAGGAC
Organism: Cryptolaemus montrouzieri; assembly: GCA_013387265.2. Lineage (NCBI taxonomy): Eukaryota > Metazoa > Arthropoda > Insecta > Coleoptera > Coccinellidae > Cryptolaemus > Cryptolaemus montrouzieri. The sequence goes on from JABFTP020000165.1 coordinate 17,055,795, forward strand.
TGGTCTACGATTGTAGACCAAGCGAGCATTCACGTTTTGCTTTGTGTTTGGGGTCAGTTCAGTTCAAATTTGATTTCTTGGTACCTTGAAAATAGAGAAGTATATCTGAACCCAAAAGATGACGTGTACAGTCAAGCAAAAATCCTGAAGTCTGGTTATAGTCGTTCAATGAACTTCCTAGTGATTTTGAAAATTCCTCTGATGAATACGCTGATGAGGAAGTCGATAATGCAGAATAAGATGTTGAGGAGAGCAGCAAAGACACAGATCCAGAGCATGATAGAATGTAGGATGAAGAACTTTCCGATGCAGAAAATAATTCCAATTTAAGTTGTTCGTCCGTTTATTACGAAGGAGAAGACAAAATAACCAAATGGAGAAAAATTTCACCGAGCCTCAAAATTCGAGTTCGTTCACATAATATTGTGAGAAAACTACCTGGAACGAAAGGTAATGCTCGAGCTGCAACAATCGAAATCCAGTGCCCAAAATTCTTCGTGAACGATAAAATCGTTCAAACTATAACGGTGTCAAAAAACATATATAAAGAAAATGTTCAAAACAAATTTGCCATGATTCGAGACATGAGAAAAACTGATGAAACGGAAATGAGTACGTTATAGGAATTGTGTTCCTCATTGGCACCTCCAGGAGTTCAACAAAAAATTTGAAAAAGATTTGGGTCAATTCTAGAACAAGTGGAATTGAATGATGCTACCTTGCTATGAGTGAAAATTGATTCAGGTTCCTTCTAATATGTATTAGAATCGACGATATAGAAACTAGGAACGAGAGACGCTAGCTTGATAAGTTGGCTCGGATTCGTGAAGTTTTCAAAATTTTTTAGTTAATTTTCAAGTCGATTTCACACCAAGTGAGATCCTTGCCATAGACGTAGAACTATAAGCTTTTAGAGGCAGATGTGGATTCAAACAATATTTACCAAGTAAGCCTTTCACATATGGTATCAAGATGCTTGCTTTTGTTGATGCACGATTAATTTGGAATCCTATGTTGTGATGCTACCTGAAGGGCTTATTTCCGGTACCAATCGTAATGTTACCGAAAACAATTGGTTCGGTAGGTTACCACTTGTTGAGAAATTACTGAGAATACATAAATTAACATATATGTCCTGCCATGGAAAGCATGTTGTACTGATGTAAATCGATTTTTATTCGAGTACAATCGTTGTAGATGATCACACAGAAAACCCCAGAAATCATAGAACACTATAATAGATGTGAAGGAACGGTCGACAATTTAGATAAAAAAATACAAGAGTACACCTTACAACGACGATTAAAAAGGTAGTCATTTGCACTCTCTATGAATTCAATCGATTTGGCTTTGACTAAAGCTTTTATCCTCTGGAATTGATTTCAGCCAGAGTAAAAAGGGCATAAAACTACTGGCGTAGAATTTTTTCACAAGAAAACAAGAAAAAACTAGTTGTTTGTGCTATCGTTGCAAGAAACTGTCTGCAAGACGCACTAAAAAACCACCATTATCCCGAAGTAGTCTGAAAAATATAAGTTACATACAGTAACATAAGAACGATGAATGTGTTGGATAATCATGAAGGCAAATTGTGCAAAACCATATTCGAAAAATATTTTCATATTTGTCTTCATTTAAAGCAGGAGAAAATTTGAAAAATCTTACTATGCCAGGCAGAAGTTCAATAAATCAGTAATATTTCAAGGGCAGTAACCCATAATTAAAAAGAAATTGCTTATATGATTCAGGATATTTCCTATAATTAATATTTTTAAATTTCTATATTATTATGGGTATTTAATACTCTACTAAATTTAGTTACATTATTATTGTAAACATTTATTTTATTAAATAAATTATTTAATATTTATTTGTTTGCTGTTCAGAATGGCGTGAAGCGTTCTACATTTTGTAGTCTTAACACAATTTATTTCATCAAATTTTAACGTTAAATTATACCCAAAACCATCATAGTTTTGTTCATTCAAGAAAACTTGTATGCTAAAACTGATAGTTAATATAGGTTAAACTATTTTCTCTGTTCAAGATTTCTAAATTCTAATAAAAACATTGAAATAGTGGGGCACATTAACGTGAGCGTCGTGCACACCATCCGCTGTTATAGTTAATTTTCTAAACAGAAACAAATTCAGATAAGTATTTCTCACACATCACACTGTATTAGGAAAAATATATAGATATAGCAATACTAAATATATGCAGGTATACCTATATTTGAGAATACTTCGAAAGATTTATAATTTAAAACGATTGTTGTAATGTTAGTGCATTAGTAACATCTGCCTGGCAACAATAAATTTCACGTTAAAAGTCACCGATTTTGGCAATTTCAGCATTCCATTTTCATAGGACTTTTGCTAATGAATGGAGTATTAATTAACGGATATTCCCAGCTTTAAACAATTTGCTAGTACGTGTACCAAACTATATTTTATTTATAAGTACTTCCATCATTCATGTTAAATTGCTCAAAATATTTCATCTGAGCAATAGTTTGCAGAGACCATGTTAGAAAGATTTTCAATTCTCAACTATTCCCATTTATTTTTCTAGAAAAAAATTTCCGAGAAATTCACTCACTATTTTCAGTTACAGATCAGAAGAGAATGTCATCGCCCTTACATATACACAGGGTTTCTTGGGTAAACGTCAAAAATGAAATCGTTTTTCAATTCAAAAATAAATATTGAGAACCTGTCACTGAAGGGTTTATAAGAATATTGTGCAATCAGAAGCTCACTGTAGTTCATAAGACTTTGTTATTTTCCTGAAATTGTAGCTTTTCATTACCAGACTTTTTCGAAATAAAAAACTTCTAGAGGAAACCACTATTTGTCAGAATTGTTTCTCTTTCGGAAGAGTGCTTACGGATAAGGTGAAGTGTATGATCACGTTTACTGAAAAAAAATTGATTCTACTCACATATTTCAAGTTTCAAGCAATTTTCTAGAACGTGTACCAAATATACAGGGATATCCACCGGGACCGTCCGTTAAAAAAGTTCCAATTACAATTTCAAGCTGAAATTTTATACATGGCCATAACTAGCGATTTCCAATTGTAGTGAAATATTTTCAAAGTGATACCCTTTCCAGTTACACCGGAAGTGGGTCATCATTTTGTTATTTCAAATGGCAATCTACCTTTTTTATTATACATCTAGAACTGACATTTCAGCAAGGCATAAAATACCCAAGTTGTTGGCACTTATCTGACAAAACTTTTAACACATTTAATTATTTTTGTTATAAACTCGATTTTTGAGGAACATTTAAAAAAATTGTAGCTCGTAGATCTTTTGCACTACAGACACAATATTTGCTTGGGTGGATAGAAGGAGGATCAAGGAATTTTTTAAGCAATCTACACATGTCAAATGTTTTTTGCTTTGTTTTATATGGTTTTTTCAATTTGGCCTTTTTCAAACAGCAATCACTCAATTTTTTCAAATTGCACATGCCAATTTTTATATCGCCATCAGATGGAGCGTCGAATTTCAGATGGAATTGTGTAAGCATGTACTATACCCATCTCTTATAGTTCCGAAATAATTTGGGAATATATTGAATTTTGATGTTTTTGCAAGAACTAACATAGAATACTTTGAAATATTTGAATCAAGTAGCTGAACTGGCTACGCTCACCTGGCAGATGCCTAAAATTAATGAACTTGTCACTTCGTTCATTCGAATTCGATATTTCAACAAGAATTGTCGTTATTTCAGATTTAAATTATCCAAAAAGACAACACATTTGAAATAAAACTACTGGTTATTCAAACGAAAATATATTTAATCCTTTTTTAGTTCATTTTAGAATGTCAAAAAGTAGTGGGTAGAAATTGCAGGCAATTCAATAACCAATTTCCAAATTTACCGTCTATGGGTGAAATAAAATTTGGAATCATTAGAAGCAATTTTCTACAATTCGGATGAATAAAAATTGTAGGAACTAAGCGAAAAATAATCATCGAAGATAATTACATTATTACGAATAAATGATAGCAAACATCATAGGAGAAAACTGAATTACGATCTGAATAAATGTTCAATATGGGCCCCATTTTGCTCGATACACTTGACAGCTCGTATACGAACATGATGAGTTGCCCTCCTAGTTTAATCAGGATCAATATTACATAAGCATTATGAATGCGCTCTATTAACTCTTCCTTACTTCTTACAGGAATAAGATAAACTTCACTCTTGATTTTGCCCCATAAATAAAAATCGAGGGGCGTCAGGTCCGGAGAACGCGGAGGCCATAAATTTGGTCCTTGATTACCCCACCATCTATCCTCGAACATTTCTGTTAGCTGCCGATCTACAGCTCGTGTTTTATGTGCTGGTGCACCATCCATTTGGTAATAGCAATCCCTCAGAATCTTAAGGGGTAATCCATCTGAAAAATTTCCTAATGTTCCTCTCAAAATTTTCAGGTATCTTTGTCCATTAAGATTTTCCTCATAAATGTGATAAGCCAACGAATCATTCATTAAAATTGCAAAAACGTTCACGCTGAATTCATTTTGAAAATCAATAACCTCAATGAGATGTGGATTTTCTGTGGCCCAAAAATATCGATTTCTCCTGTTGGTTATTCCACTTTCATTGAACTTAGCTTCCTCAGACCATATAATTTTTTGCAGAATTGTCTCATCTTCTTGAAGCCGAATTAATAAATTTTCACAGAAATTTAGCCGATTGGGAAGTTCAGCTGGTTTCAATTTTTGTTGTCTGATAAAAGAATACGGCTGCATGTTATATTTCTTAAGGATCCTTTGAATGGAAGTATAAATCAATCCAATATCCACTGATGCTCAATTAATGGACGCATGTGGATTGGCACGAAAATACGCTAGCGTATTAATTTGATTGCCGTCGTCCTCGAGAATTGGTTTTCTTCTAGTTTCTATGTATTTCGTTCCTCCAAATTGCCGAAAAATTCTTCGAATCCTTCGAAATTTTGTTTTACCCATAGGCGCCAAATTTGGAAATTGGTTATTGAATTGCCTGCAAGTTCTATCCACACCACTTTTTGACATTTGCCATGAATTGAAAAGAGATTAAACATATCCTCGTTTCAATAATCAGCCATTTTATTATCGATCTGGTGTTTTTCAAAAATTTTTACTTCAAATTACCAACAATTCTTGTTGAAATATCGAATTCGAATGAACGAAGTGACAAGTACATTAATTTTAGGCACCTGTGCGCGTAGCCAGTTCAGCTACTTGATTCAAATATTTCAAAGCATTCTCTGTTACTTCTTGCAAAATCATCAAAATTCAATATATTGCCAAATTATTTCGGAACTATAAGAGTATAGTACATGCTGATACAATTCCATCTGAAATTCGACGCTTCATCTGATGGCGATATAAAAATTGGCACGTGCCATTTGAAAAAATTGAGTTATTGCTGTTTGAAAAAGGCCTAATTGAAAAAATCATACAAAACAACGCAATAAACATTTGACATGTATAGACCGCTTGAAAAATTTCTTGATCCTTCTCCTATCCACCCAAGCAAAAATTGTGTCTGTAGTGCAAAAGATCTACGAGCTACAGTTTTTTTAAATGTTCCTCAAAAATCGAGTTCATAACAAAAATAGTTCAATCTGTCAAAAGTTTTGATAGCTAAGTGCCAACAACTTGGGTATTTTATGCCTTGCTCACATGTCGGTAATTGGAACTCAAAAAGTTTTTAACGGAGGTCCCGGTGGATAACCCTGTATTTTATTTATAAGTACTTCCATCATTCATGTTACTTTGAACAATTTATTTCATTTAGAAATAGTTTGCAGAGACCATGTAAGAAAGATTTTCAATTCTCAACTATTCCTATTGGAATTCGGTGAAGAAATTGAGAAAGAAGAATGATGATTGTTTGGGCATATTAATTTGAAATCTGATTATAATTGAAATATATATTCTGATAATTGATTTTAGTACCGAACCACTTCTGAAATATACGAAAACTTAATAGTCACTAATTTCGGTGCCTTAAAACTAATCTGAAATTACATTTTGCAAGAATCAATTTTTTCTAGAAAAAACTTTCCAGAAATTCACTCACTATTTTCATTTACAGATCTGAAAGGATGTCATCGCCCTTACATATACACAGGATTTCTTGGGTACATGTCAAAAATTAAATCGTTTCTCAATTCAGAAATAAATATTGAGAACCTGTCACTGAAGGGTTTATAAAAATATTGTGCAATCAGAAGCTTACAGTAGTTCATACGACTTCGATATTTTCCTAAAATTATAGCTTTTCATCACCAGACTTTTTTGAATTAAAAAAATACTAGAGAAACCTTCCTTCACTATTTCTCAGAATTGTTTCTCTTTTCGCAGATTGCTTACTGATTAGATAAAGTATATGATTACGTTTACTGAAAAAGAATTGATTCTACTCACATATCTTTATTAAATGTTTTAATTAATTAACAAAAATGGGTGATGGGTGATATAAGAGTGGGATCATCAGGGACCCCACCCGATACTTGGTACTTGGTACTCTTTCTCGACTGGTATTTAACTTATTAATGTTACATCTCATTATAGCCACATCTCTATATATTTCTTATCTCGTAGAGATTGTAAAAATTTTCCGGAACAAATCGAGTGACTTTGTTTGAAGGACATAATTTGACGTGTAAATGAGGCAATGGAACCCCCGAGGAGGAGACATTTCAACCTTTCAAAATTGAATTGGTCAAAAGAATCGAGCGATACCTCATTGTTGAACTCTACAAAGCCTTTTTACAACGATATGAGAAAAGTATTATATCTAGATAATAATGTTTATCAAAAATATTTTTTTATGAATTTTATGCATACTCAACTTACACTTAATTCCCTACATTAAAATATATATAATAACAAAATAATGTTTATGATTTTTCAGATAACTCAAAAATTTAGTAAATTATGGAAATGAACACTTACTATATATTATAGTTGACTTTTTCCACATGAGTTTTAACATAACCTAACAGAATGTTGGACAACGTTTATGAATAATTTCATGACTTTATAAAACGTCTAGTTCTGAATTGATTTTCTTTCCACACTTTCAAATTATAAAACCAAAATAATGCTTGTCAAAATGCTCATATATAATTCAAGCTACAATATTTTCATAAAATATTTACATTTCATCTTCTGATGCTGTATTTTCATCACGTCAATTCTCTGTAACAGGATCTATCATGGCATCCATAATATGATCCATTTCCCACATTTCATCATCTCCTTTAATGACGTGGTCTATACAATTTTCCCAGATTTGGGATGTAACATTTTTTATTGCACTGTTGAAATGTAGTTTGACGCTTTCATCTTAAAACCTATGTTTTCCATGAGTTATAAAGGACATTTATCCACAAAAATACAGAATTGTACTTCCTAATTCAATTTAAAACTGCCTTCACCAGCCTAGGAACATTATTATTCAATTCAAAAGCCCAACTGAATGAATTTAAGAAATCTGAAATGTATAAAATTGAAGACAGTGAATTTACGGCATGTTATGTAGGCCAAACCGGTAAAGATTCCAAACTCGTTTCAGGCCAAACAAATACAGACAAAAATCCCTCAGTTCTCAAAAATATCATATATGCAAATCATATTATAATTTCTGAAAACCTTGAAATACTACATATATGTAATGAAAGAAAGAAATTAAACCTCCTCGTGTGTTTAGAAATTAACAAAATTAGAAATTGTCATACACCTAACAATCAATTAGATGGAAATAAATCCGCATCACTTAATTTCTAATAAGGTAACCCCCTCTTGAGCCTAGCATTAAGATAAATTCTGAAACTGTAATCTAGTACAAATACTTGAAAATGAAGTAATATTCGAAACTAGTCGTGTATATAAACTATTAATACTAAGTAAGAAGGGCTTTCAAAAGGTATTATATTAAAACCGACTTTTCTTATCCACATAGAGGTTTACTTCTTAACACTTTAAATATACGTCGAAAAATGGCCCCGAGACATGGTCATTACACGTATTCCGGTAAAACTTTCCAAATACAAGTAAACGATGATTTTTTTCTAAAATATATCATTGAATGCTCGTCGTGTTTCGATACACAATATCTTTATCAAGAGCGAAGAAATGAATGTAGTTTTCATTCGCTCTTGATAAAGATAGTGTGTTTTTGTGAAAATGGACTTCTTTTACGTAAAAGCCTCGTCAATTGAAAACTTTCCAATCATTACTGGATGAGTAACAGAATATTTTATACATATTGTATATATAAGACAACGAATTCAGTGAATTATATCAGTGCACTCATATTTTGAAACTTTGGAGATTCACAATGTACAAGTGGGGTTAACCTCTCGAGGATTTTTTCAGGATCAACTGTGGAGATAAACATGCAAGTCACTTTCTCCCAAGCTGTTCTGGTGTGTAAGTGACTGCAGCGTGTCTCGCAACCTTGATAACTTATCATTTTCTCTACGTATTTGTATATAGCGGAAGGCTTTAGGATTTTTGACCAATTCGTCTCTCAATTAGCAGGTCCACTTTTATATAATCATTACGAAGAGTATATGCAATATATTTAGCAACGATAATATTCCCATTTTCTATGTTTGATATTTTTCAGAATTCTTTCCGTTAATGTCCATTTGTTTATTAAGGTGAGCGATAAAAATTGATCTAAGAAAGCGTTATTATTGTATGATAGTTTCATTGACTCCCTAAGTTTTTAGTTTTTCTGAAATTCCAGACTGAGTTATGGATATCTTGAAATCATAGGTTATTTGTAATTATTTATCTCAAGTAAATTGGTATACTTCTACTTTTTCTAATGATTTCACAAAAAATGTGTGTAGATAATAGAATTAGAGCCCTTGGAATGCTACATGCTGGTGGGCAATAGCAAGAAATGGCGCCAAAGTGTCATTCCCAGGTTTCAAGAAACTAAAAATGTTGAAGAAAGACACTGAATAGCTTTGAAGAAGGAAACTACAATGGTTGAAGATCTCTAAATAGCTTTATCGGCTCAGAGAGAGCTTTATCCAGATGAAAAAAGTTCAAAGAAGTATATATTGTTACTAGAAGTCTTATACGTCCTATTATTAATACTGTAGAGAACAAACGTACTAAATTCGAGTGAGCAAGTGCATATCTCCCATAAACCCATAAGATATGTTCGGTATCTTCAATAATGGATTGGTATTTTTACTAGCGACTCCAAGTATGGTCGATTGTGAAATAGTTGTCGTTCACGTGATTGGACAAATCTAGGAACGAGAAGACGGCTACGTTAGGAGCAAATGTTATAATAGTGTGGAGATAGCATCATAATGAGTGGTGATGGAATTCTGATCTCCATCATGAATTCGATTGATGAACGTGGCAATAGAAACAACATTCAACAAAATTTTCAGGAGCTATAATTTAGTTTTTGTCCACCATCATGCGAGACCTCATGGATCCCATAATATGATGAATAATCAGGGAATTGTCGTCCAACGGATATTTTCCATTTATCTACCAGACAGTGGTGATGATCTGTTGTGACAGAAAAAAATCGATCGTTTCTTACCCCCAATCGCACGTTCTGAAGAAGGGTGAATTGATTCCTCAACATGGAGATGGTTCGTTACTCGACGATGTCCAGGATATCCGCTTGTTACATGTCGTAGTTTGTGCCCCAATATTGATTCTAGCTACATATATGTTTCTGTTGCATCTACTTCCGAATATCCTTTCAGTTTTGTTACTAACACCACATAGCTTTCTGAACTCCCTAGGATGTCTTACCGAAGCCTTTGTGCTTGATTGTTAGGATTGTGTATCGGAGGGGTTCAGACTTTATGCCTGTTTTCCTACAGATTCACGTATAGGTTGCCATCATGAAGGGAACTTAATATCCAATTTCAGCAGCAACAAGAATATTATCCTTCTTGATATATTGTTCTGGATCCATGTCTCCATTTCAACAACTTTGTAGACATTTTTATCTACTGCTTAAGCAATGAGTCAACTGTGGAGATAGAACGATAAAGAAATAAATTTTCACGTTCCGCTCCAAAACATTATTATAAAGAGATAATTTCGGCTAATTTCTCGACTGTTGGGAAAGGCTTGGATCGCGGCCTGCGTGATTTGTTGTTAATAAATGTCGACAATGTAGACATTTAATCTTGAAGATTTTAATAAGTGCAACTTGAAAATGATAAACGGATACGATTATGGCTTTACGAGATGAATGCTGAACGTTCGGTCGAACAATGGTTGTAAAATGGGTTCGAATAAACCGAGACAGAAGCAACAAAGGTATACGTAAAGGAAACATGTATAGTAAAGTTTCGAAATCTGAAATTTATGGAAATATGTTTATGAGTTCAATATGTTCTGAGAAATATTTGATGGATTTGAAATAGTTGTACATGTTGTCATTATCAACATTCAAAGAATGTATTGAAGCAGATGAGTATATTGTGATACGGTGATTTTGAATCTAGTTTAAAAATAGATTCACTCAGTTGCAAGTTTCCTGAAAATTTGGTTCTACAAATACTCACAAAATTTTATTTTCTCAAAAACTATAATATAACATTTTCAATAAACGAAAATTATGACTGATTAAGTTTTATATTGAATCAATGTCATTATAGAATTAGAAGTACAAAATATGAACACCAAGTGAATACATGCCAATCTAACAGAAATGATGCTTGAGCAGTTGAATTTTATCGAACACAATTTATAGGTCGTTTCGAACGAGAGCGCTGCAAGTTTTTCTGAAAAAACTTACTAAGATATAGCTCATTCAGAGAATCGAAAGCTCCTTAACAAATGTGCAATGGAGAAACTGATACTGAATATCTTGCTGAGTGTATAAACAAACCTAGAATCCTCTGTTTCACCAGATTCGAGATATCATTGTCTGTCTGTTCTAAGAAAACATGATTCACGCCTTCCAAAGAAAAATGGTCTAAGATATTTTACATTTTGTTTCATAAGGGAAGCGAAACACGGCAGTTTCGGTCTCGTTCGACCTCGTCGGTGTTGCATACCTAATCACAACAACAGGCCAGACTCTCACTTGCTCGTATCAATTCGTTGGAACGTGTCAAGTACATGTATACGTTTATAACTGACGCGCTCCAACGAAGCGACACAGAAGATTACCAAACCATCACAAAACGTGGAAGAAAATGAGTAGATCTAACAAAAAACTTCAAGAAGCCGCACTAGTTTGGCCACTCACCGCAACGCAGCACATTGTGCTTGCTCGTTGCAGTGATCAAAATCAGCTAACGCTGGTTGTTAAACCAGATGCACATCCTATTTTAATATCCAATAAACACGCACAACTCATCGCTATATGTGTATGCATTTTTGAGATTTTCATTCAGGAAGCAAAATTCAACCTCCAACGTTGTGGTGAAAAGTCAAACTAGGTAGTCTGGTTTTTTGAGTCTGTCGTCGCTTAATCTACTCTTTTTTTCTTCGTTTCCTGATGTCCCTGGTAGTCTTCTGAGTTCGTTAGGGGGCAGCAATTTTATGTGCTTACATGTACATGATACGTTACAACGTATTGATACGAGTAAGTGGCGCTCTGGTTTGATGTTGTGAATAGGTATGGAACTTAGACGAGAGCAATTTTAACCAGTACTACAGTCAGTTGTTCCAATTCATGACATCCGATCAGATTGTACTACTATTAGCTCCTTCGGGGAAGGATATTTGAAGAATATACTTGAAACACTATGTTTTAGATGGTCACAACATAGCTTTAAATGTGAACTGGATAGACAATAATCTTTTTGGTGTATTCTGTTACCCGTTTCCATGCAAAACAAAATAATAAGACTGGAATCGATTTGAAATCAGATTTCGAATAGAGATAAAAATACGACCATAATTTATTCGAGAAATGTGAAAACACCACGATTAGAAACCGAATAGTTCACAGGCGAGATAAGCCCGCGTTCTTATGAAGAAGTCAAAAATGAGATCCGGAATCGATATGATGTGATCCCAAAAATTGTTGAATCGACCTTGAAAAGAATTGAATTAAAGAATCGTGAAACATTTGTTTCCTTAAAGTGGATACAACTGAATTAGTATTAAAAACAAGTGATTCCTGGTGACTGATGGAAGCGCTTTAAAGGACCGAAAAAATTTATCAAAAACTGAAAAAGCCGTCTTTGTTTGGAATTGCATCGATGAATTGGAAGTGTGATCTTCCGGAAATTTTCAATAATTCTTCATCTCAAAAAATGCAGTATTTTGGTTATTTCCGCAAAAGGTATTGAAAATTGAATGAGTAATCGAAAAAAAATGGAAATAATGTTCAGATTCCATTCCCAGACAGAAAATTTTCTAGGCTATTAAAATATCATTTGACTTTCCACCCGACTTTTGTTTCATTGAAGTTAACCACCAATTATAGGTTTGCCATATATTTCTTGCTATTTATTCACTATAGAACGCTAGAAGCTGTTCAGATTTTCGTTATGATTCTAATAACATTATGAACTTTTTAAGAATACTAGGAACAATAGTGTTTGTAATAGTTACCCCGAGCGTTTTTGTATTATTTAGCGGGGCGCCTCTTTGGCTAGCCGGTCCACTTCAATGTTGCCTCTGCAATGTAGTCTGTCATCCGACGAATAGACAAATGTTTGGTGTAAACTGCTAATGTCAGTGTCTCGTGGCGTTTTCATGTTTTTCTGGATATGGCTCTTCATCTCCGCAGGGTTACTATTGTTTTTTTTCTTCTGTGTAGATTATACTGGTTTTGTTCTATATCTTTCGAACAATCTTATTGTGGCTTGAGTCATACCTCTAAGCTCTATGTGAATGACATTCTAAGTGAGTCAATAGCTCTTGAACGTTGTAGATTAAGGCATTTTGATTATACTTCATATTCTGTCTTCACTTCTTTGACCTTCCATAGAGATTTGAATTGTTCATTCGAAAACGGTCCCATTTCCATTCTAGTAGTATATATGGTTTGTTGAAAGCAAGCAAGGGTGGCATTTTCTCACTTGCTGCCTGAAGCAGGGGTACCTCAGTGTTCGCTCTGATCCACAGGCGCCGCTCTATTTCTCTCCAACTTGAATGTGGTACTCCATATTAATGTCAAAATTGTTTTCACCTAACGGTGAGGGCGGTTATTATTCTCTATTGCAGTATTTAACATGACTGCCATACTAAAACGTCGAACGTGGAATACTTAATACGCCTTCTTGAGTCTCTCCTTTTCTCATGTGTGTCCCAGTTGAGTATCTAGGATTTCTCAATGGTATTTAGATTTATTTTCCACATGCAGTGAACCACAAACAGTGAGTTTCTTTAGTGCGAGTTGGTTCGATAGCTCTGGAACTGAACATTATGTCGAAGAAATTTTGAAGGGAATATGGGTAGATCATAAAACGTAGAATAATACAACAGTTTTTCGAGAATAGAAGGTGCTCCGTTTCAGAGATTCATATCATTATAGGTTTTTTAAATGAAATGCCTTATTTTAACATCATCTTCGGATTTTTATACTGAAATTATGTGACAAATTTCTGCACATAATCCAAACTCTTTTTTACTCAAGGTTATCATTGATCATCAATAAAACTTTCTTGAAGAACGAATCTTCTTTAACAAACAAAGCCGATGATAGTATTATCATAAGAAGTGTTCATTTTTATTGCCAAAGAATTTGTAAACATTCAAAAGACATTATTTTTTACTTCAAATAGCACTATATATGAAATGATTGAATCTGATTGAGAATCTTAACATATATCGTTCAAGTGTTTCCCATACCTATTTCAAACGATTTTCGAATTGAAAGAGATTTTTTACTTACTTGCTCGAAGTGTTCACCGTCTTTTTGAAAACACTACTCAAAGCGATGAAAAAAATTTCTTCGAATATATCCCATAAGTTCAGAATTTTTCTAATGATATTTCATGAGTTTTTCGTTTCATGTCGTCAACTGCGGCAGAAAAGTTCTCATCATGTGCGTGATTTCATCGGTACCCACAGTTTTCACTCGTGCGATTTTTCACATCATTTCATTAACCCATTTAGCCCACTGTCCTTTCAAGATGGCTGATGTTGTCAACCTGACTCGTTTCGGATGAAGTACTCGATTCTTAATTGCTTTACTTGTATACCATAACAAATGATCTACTGCATAACCTCACAACTTTTCATAATCCGCTCAATACGAGACAATATAAAAATCTATCCTTTTAAGAGGACAGTAGGTTCATTGAGTACCGTCGACTCAATTGGGATATTTTTGTTCCAGGTACAAAGATGATCATTATAGCTTATATTATTATATATTATACCTTTAACTTTAGCTAAAATAAGGGCAGAGATCGAACCAATTGAGAATGAGGTTCCACAAGAAATAGCAATTTTTCTCCTGAGAGCGCCAATGATGACTACGATACAGGTGAAGACTCCGGAGTTGAAAACACCGTCTTACTGGACAATATTCTGGGAACTCAACTCAGAGCTGCTGCTGAAGTACGGATGCAAACTAAAGATGAGTAGGATAGCGACGATAATAAACCAGTCTCAGAGTTTGTAGATCGAAGACCCAAACTTCTGAAAAATTTCGATTACAAAGAAAGCTATTTGGTTTAGGAAAAGTCGCCTATGCCTCAATGGACACCAACATCATCAGCGGATAACAATCTTCCACCAGTTGCTCAAATACCTTCGCCCAGCCAAAGTATCGAACGAGGATACCCAAGAAAAAGGCTACTTTGTTTTATTGTTCTATTGCTTAGTGACTATGTATCTCTTCTACAGAAAAAGATATTCTGGCAGAATAGGGATAACACCAACAATGAAGCTAAATGGCGGTATTGATTTCAGCATATAATGAGCAACACTAACTGCAATGATAAAACAAACCCGAATTTAAAGGACAATTATTCGAAAATGCGACCACTTTTTGACATTCTGAACACAAAATTCTCTGAGCATGCCCCTATCGAAGAAAATCATAGTATAGGCGAGCCACTGATACCATATTTTGGATGTCACAGTGGAAAGCAATTCATACAAGAAAAACCTATCAGATTGAGATATAAGTTTCGGATCTCTGCTCTCTGACTAGGTTTTATAGTTCATTCTGACCCATACCAAGGGTCTTCAAATACGTAGCTAGTTAAGTACAAACATATGGCTCATCAGTAGTTTTACATTATACACATTTATTGAAAAATATGTCCTTTGAAGGATTACATTTATACTTTGACGATTACTTCACCTCACTCTGGTTATTAAAAGAATTGAAATTGAGCGGCCTAAAATCTACTGGAATGTTGAGGGGAAACCTAATCCCCTCATTCTAAACCATATCTAGTTCAAGTGTACCTAAAAAGAAATATCGAGGTTGTTTTGAGCATAATTTGGCGGATGACGAAATCATCATCACCAAATGGAATGATATTAATCTTGTGAATGTTGCACCAAATGCTTTAACAGTATTTCCGGTGAATAGAGTGAAACAGTTTTTCCAATATGAGAAGAAATATATTTATATAGATCAACCAGGCTTGTTAAAATGATACAACAAAAAAATATTGGAGGGGTGGACTATGGAGATCAAAATCTCGGTGACACTAGAGTTAGCATCATAGGAAAAAATGGTATTTTCTTTTGTTTGCCTATTGCATTGACATGGCTTTGCAAAACTCTTCGTTCCTTACATAAGAACGATGGCGACCAACTAGATTAAAGAAGATCTATAGCAACTGAACTATTAAAATCTAACAAGAGAATGAAAAAAAGATGACCTTCCAAAGCTTCTAAAAATTTACACGACAATTCACTTTACGAAAAACTGGATCATCTCATTGTCTATAATAACAATCACTGAAAATGTGCAGTATGTCATGAGAAAGCAATTTTTTTCTGTCAAAAATGTGATGTTGGCTTGCATCCAAAAGATTGTTTTTTTCCTATCATACTATTTAATGTTTAGATGTTCTTTTGATGAAAATAAGAACTTTATTTGAAATTAATCGATAATTGCGTATGAGTATGCTATATTACTACTGTCCTTTTAGAAGGATGCATAGTTTCGACCAATAGCAATACTCGAGAATTCAAAAAAATTCCCCGTTTCAACCTCAATCCATGAAAAAAGTTCCATTTATAAAAAAACGATAGTTTCAGGGTTATATGGGTTAAGACAATATAGTTCATGAGCCTACTTCTTATCTGAAGATCTATTACGAGTTAATGTTTCCTATTAATTCCTGAAAAATATCCCCTCAAAAAGCAATATTTGTAGGTTAATTCATCAACCAACTTTTGAAGTCTTCCTCTTCCAAAATGGAGTGGTCAAATATGCTAGAATTAATTTATCGAAACCGTTTAGTGTAAAATTTCGTCTGTTTCTTGGTAAAATCTAATTGATAAGTTATCAACAGAATTGCAGCCACTACCATCGGAATTTTCGTTTATCATATGTAAAATGAATATAGTTAGAAAAATCTTTCAGTAGGGTGCAATTTGTGAATATGGTGTATGCAATTGGAAATTGCCATGGAAATTGCTCGGAAGGTTGAATGCGGCCATATATCTAAAAATCGGACATCCCCGGGTAAAATCTCTTGAAAAGTTGAAGCATCATTTTAAAGTGACGAAGAGTTATTTACGAAAAACACCTCGACTCAAAATGGTCTTAAATGAAGAAAAGCAAATGCGAGTTTTTTCTAGCTGAAGTGGAAAATCCGAAAATAACTATACGAGAAGTTCGTACAGACAATGAAAAAGTATTCAGTATCATTAAAAGTAAATAAGTATCATCAATGCCAACTTCACCAAGAACTGGTGGGGCAGGATTTCGCAAAAAATTTACGGTTTTGTGAATAGTTGTAGACTCAATTCACAGAAAATGAAATTTTTTTAAAATTCATATAATTCACCGAAACATGAAAATGGATTTGTGAAAGACACAATATTCCTTCTTACAGTAAACAAAGATCCACACATCAACCAAAAGAACTATTTTTAGCTTCAATATTTGTGGAGGTATTGTAGAAAATTAAATAGTTGGACCATACTTTTTTGAAAAGCTATTGAGAAGCTGAAAGAGATTTCACGATATTCGAGGATAGAATTTCCAGGAGTTTGAAATGAAATGTGGTTTCAATTAGATGGAGTTCCTCCATATTTTTACTTCTATACAAGTCGATTGGTCGAAAAGGGTTTATCCATTAGGTTCCAATATTTCTAGATCTCACAATCAATTTGCTTTTCACAGAAGAAGTTTTATTGTCTTGGTAGAAATTTTATGGCAAGAGTTCGGGGAAAAGGTCAGCATTTCAAGAATCTTGAATAATTCAAAAACCGTTGGGTTTGGCTATAAAAATTCCTTGAAAAACTCAAATTATTTCAGTATGAAAAATACGAAAATGATTCAGGGCTATTTAAAAAAAATCATAAGTTTAATATAAATCTCTGAATTTGAGCATCCTGTATATCCGAAACCAATTTTGAAATATGCAAAGGTTTAAGATTTACCTATCTCTTCTTCATACATTTCCAATACAATGTAAAGTTCCAAAGCTATTGAACAAACACGCACTAGATAGACACACGTTTAATTACTAAATACTTGATTATATTGTGTGTTTGCAAAATAAAACACCGACGATTAACGCCAATCGAAATATTCATTTAAAAAACCTTTTGATATTTGGCACTTATTTCGATACATTAATAGTAGCAATTAAATAATTTCAAATACCATATACGACAAATGATTCTGAATGCGCTTCGGTCATAAAATGTAGTTGAAAACATAAATCTGGCGTGTTTACGCAATTCTGCCCGCGTAAAATTTCGCGTTCATCTGTGCGGACGGATTCGTAAAAATACTTCACACGGTTCAATAGTTATCGAACAAATTTACCTATCATTCATCGAATGCGACTTGTTGACAGTAGCTGAGTGGAATTGAATTCTTTATTGGTGAATTTAATCATTTGAATTATTTCAATGCTGGAATTACAACATTCGATAAATATGTTTTCCGGGTGATGATATATTTGTATGAGGATTTTTCATGGTGTTTACGAGTAATGTCCTCATGAATTGGATCTTCTCTCATATAAATAGATCACGGTTAGTATAAAACTAAGTTATTTCTAAAGATAAATTGGGACCTGCAATAAAAGTAAATGATGTTGATTATCAAATGAAGAGCTCAATTAGGCATATTCATACAGACTTTTCTGTAATGCTAGATAGCCACCGAGATATTGACAAATGCTGAGATCCCGGAAGATCGAGAAAACCTGAATAAACCTGAAATGAAATGAGATAGCCGCGTCCTCAAAAATCGAGGACGCGAGCGCACAGGTCATTTTTCTTCATTTGACATAGCTTCCGTGCTGAAACATCGAAAATGGGACAACCTGTACAAACTACAATGATTTTTACATATTTCCAACTTCAAAATGATGTGTAACAAAAATCAAGCATAAGGAAGAAACAAGATGGCTATCCAAAATGGTCACTCTCTTTCTAGTATTGATGATCTGAAGATTCTACACCTTGATTCAGAAGATAAAAGAATATTACTTCGAATCAGTTGAAACTTTCAAATCATTTTGTAATGGCAACTCAGTAAATGAATGACTCGACTGGTTTATGTTTATCCCAAAGTTTCAAAGCATTCAAATTATAACCCCCTTTGAATGGTTTGTGAACTGTATTTCTAATTTCCGGATTTTCCAAATTGATTCACCAGTCGTTTGAAAATACGACAACGCGTTATTCATTGTTTCATACTGACCTATGAGAAACGAGAATACGGAACGGGAGTAACAATGATCTACTTATTTAATTGTAAGTGGTAAAATCATTGTAAGAAATGTATTTGTGTTTTAATCATTTATTTCAATTTCATCTGATAAATTTTTGTTGAATTGGATGTTGTCACCTGATCGTGTAATGGATGCGTTCTCAATTACAAAATCTCGAATATATGGTGAAAGTGTCATTGGCATTTATTGCAATACGAATACAATACTAACTCAACTTCATGCTATTTCTGACGACATAATTACTCTTAAACATCATTGGATATCCAATAAGATATCCTAGGAATAGAGATCGTAAACCTGAGGAAGACCAATATAGTGCGGTTTTGCTTTATAGATTTCTTTCTTACAGTTTAATAACAGTAACTAGGCGAAAACATAATAAACGGATGAACAAAAACTGTTAAGTTTCGAACCATCAATGATATACTAGTAGTAAAACATTTGATACAGCTTCTAGGGCATATGGTACAGAGACTTAGGCAGTAAATCTTTACAGGCATCTATTTTATTTTAATTGATGAGAATGACAATTTTATATACTCATCGGCACAATTAAAAGCACACTTTATAATGTGTTATCAAGTTTGACTACTTCGTCGAGTCGAAGCCGTTTAATTGAATTGAAACCTTACAGCAAGACAAAGAGCGACGCTAGGGGATGATTCGGTGAGAGTGTTGCCAATTTTCAGTTTTATCATTTTCTTCAGTGAGTATTTCTTATATTACGTTTTAAATTATTGTCAATAACAACTGACAGTTCATTTGAAGAATTGAAGTAACGAACCAATGAAACAAAATTGTGGTACAAGTAGTTATGATTTGTTTAGGTTATAGAACTCTGTCACTGCAGTGTTTTATTGGGAACAATCTATCGGTAGAATACCCTCATAACATTCTCCTTTGACCTCATGTATCGAAAAGAAAAAAATCATGCAAAATTACGTTTCACAAACGGAAACATATAATTCTTGTTCCTATTTTGCACCTAAGGAAGTATGTTTAGATTATCCAAAATTTCCCCTCCTTCAAATTTCGATGCTTCGAAGTAAACTCCCTGCTCGAAATGGATAATTGTAAGTTTTTTTAAACAAATAGAACAATGATCTTCAAATTGTTACTATTTTGACAAACTAATGACACGTTGCACCACTATGCCTTCTTCAGATGAATAGTACATTCGAAAAAATGACGCGCCCTAGTAATATATACTGGTAAACCCAGGTACTAAACTGAATAAGAGGAAAATCCAAACAAGTTGCTTCTTTTTAGAACTGAAAAATTTACAGTAGTGACGAATTTGGGTCTGCTTTATTAGTAAGTATATTTCCGGAATTTTCCTGTTCAACGATTTCCAATGATTCCAATAGGTTTAGTTCCAATATATTATTTTCATTATGTAAAATATCAGAATTATTATTATAATTATAAGTATGGTTTTAATTCAGTAAACGACTTTCATAGTGAAAATTCGATTTTTATTTATCAAAACTGCCGTTGTGCTGAGAAATCCTAATATTGAAATTCAAAAAAAGCTATAAAAATTTTATCACAATTTCAATAATAGTATTTACAAACACCTCTTTCGTTTCTTTCATAAATTTTAGGTTTTCTGTTTTTAAGATAATTGCCTGGAGAGTAAACCGATCTGAAAGCAATATTCTAATTATGAGATAAGAAAATTAACATCGAATCCAGACTGTGAAAGAAATATAAACATTACTGACCACTTTTTGTTTTACGAAGTTGAGTTCTTTCCAGAAATTATTTTTGATACTCATGTCTTGAGATGTATTCAATCTCTACCCTAGTGTTCCACCTCATTTATTAATATTGATTAACCAAGCTCTGCAGAATAATGAAGTGAATTCCATTATATATAGTTGAGTCATTGTTTTTGAATATATACAATTGTACAAGGAACCAATTCTAAATTTTTGTTTTGATTATTTTCGGATAAACTTTTAGCTCCAATTTTCAATCCAATTAAGAATAGAACTTGATTCTCTTTCGAAAATGTCAGTATTTAGATATTTTTTCTTGTATGTTGTATTCACTTGATTTTAATTCAAGTTTTCATTATAATTTATATTTCTTATCCATCTATTTCATTTGAATTCCCTGTTCTGAAACATTCAATTTAAGGAAATTTTTCTAAAAATTTAATACAGTTTAGACATTTATCCTTTTGTATTAGTTCCATGCGTTTTTATTTTATACCAAAAAATTATTAACTTCATTTCTAAAGTCCATTGACAAGATTTTTGTACTAATTACGCTAACGATCATCAAATATTTGATTGCTTTGAGAGCTCAGAGAACGAGTAGAAATGTAGGAATCATTTGAGGTGTTTCGTGTATTGTTTACCTTTGAAGATAATGGTCAATGGACCTGCAAGTGTTATGGACAAAACTCTCTCAATTTTTTTTGAAACTCAAACACTTTGTATATAGAAAACGAAACGTTTCAAGACCTATGTTTCTAAAGGGAATTTGTCATTAGATAAAACGTTATAACGACTGTTAAAATTGTGCCCCAAAAAGGTGATCTATTCTCTACAGGGTGTTTCATAATAGTATGTGACAACTTAAGGGGGTAAATCTACGTGCAATTTCAAGAAAAATGTTCATATAAACATAGGCCAGCAAAAGCTTCGTTGCGGAGCAACAGGGTGTTGAAATTTCTGGTAAAAATTACTCTTTTCTCAAAACTCCTGTTGTTTTTGGGATAATCAGCCCAAATGTGGAATGCAAGCTATTCTTCACAGCCTCCATTATTACATTTCCTAAATTTCAACTGCAATCTACAAGGTGTTTTCTGTTCCGGCGCCATGTGTTTTTGCCCTTTCTAACTTTTTTGCAGTACGCCACTTTTCAGTGTACAATCAATTTTTGTCATCTTCGTTCAATTTTAAAACTTTTTTTACACTTGTAATTTTTTCGTATCTCCAACCGTTTCCAAGTAAAAAATTATTGAATTTGAATTATTTGAATTGTATGTTATTCGGTTAATAAGAAAAAATAATAGAAATACTCGATAGGTATGCCGAAAATTTGCTTTTATTTTAATTGCTCGTCTTCTGATTCTCAACTTATGCTTATTCAATATCAAACTTGAAAAAAAAGAAAAATCAAAAACTAAAATGTAAATTGCTGGAAGTATCCTCCAACTGCAAGAACAGGCCTGTGTCCTTCTTTGCATATCATCACCCACTCTTTGAAATATTCCTGGGGTATTTCTTATCGTGTCACAAGAGGTTTTCATTAGATTTCACAATTATTCTACAGTGTTCACTGGAGTAGTATAAACTAAACCTTTGAGATATCCCTAAAATTCTTCATTATTTAAGTCTTGAGACCTAGGCGGCATTGGTTCTGGCCCACCCCGACCTATCCATGTTGTTGAATGTATTGTTCAAGAATCTACTAGCTTCTTCAGTGAAATGTGCTGGTGCGCCGTCATGCATGAACCACATTATGTTTCTCACCAAAAGTGACACATCCTCGAGTAATAAGGGTGACTCCTCCTCAAAATATTGCCGACATGCGGGAGCGTTTGGTCTGTTAGGCAAAAAAATGACCCAATCAAATAGTTTCCAATTATTTCGACTCAGATATTTAGTGAGAATCGTTCTTGATGATGAGATTCTTCAATCAAACGGGGATTTTCCTCAGCCCAATAATGATTATTGTGAAAATTTGTGATAGCAGTTCTGGAAAAGTTAGATTCGTCTGTGAATATTATCTCAATATCATCAAAATAAGCATTTTCTCCCATTTTATCTAAGAACCAACGGCAGAAATTCAGTCTTGAAGGAAAATCTCGAGGAAGTAGAGTTTGGACGCAATGAATATGAAACGGGTACAATAGAAAACGTAGAGAATCCTCCAAAATGGAACATCTGAAATATTCAACTGATTTCCAATTTTTCTTGTACATGAGGATTCAAATCAATACAAGTCAAAACTGCTTCCTCAATATCTGGAGTTCTAGTTGCACCTTTTAAATGAATATTTGAAGTGGAAGTACCAGTTTTCCTCAACGTTCTGTGCATATTTGAAAATGTTCACTTGTCTGGTGTTACTCGATTTGGAAAGCGCACCTGATATAATCCCCTATCTTCTGTCAGTCAGACCTAACATGTAAAGGATATCAGCGAATTCGGAGTTAGTAAAATTAACAACTTATTATTGATGCAATAACTTCAAAAGTCTCAAAACTAATCGTTAATTCGATAAACTATTCGAGCAGATACAGGTTCAACTTTAGCAACAGTCAAAATAAATAAATAAATGAAAAATCAAAGCCTTCTAGTCATTCTCTGAGTGCTTTCAATTCAGCGAGTGCATACAATCGTTTAATAATTTTTTGCTTGAGAACGGTTGAAGATACGAAAAAATTACTTTTGTCAAAAAAGTTTATAAATTGAACGAGGATGACAAAAATTGATTGTAAGCTGCAAAGAAGTTTGAAAGGGCGGAAGAAGATATGGGTCCGGAAAGAAAACACCTCGTAGCTTCTAGTTAAGATTTAGGACGTGAATTGATGAAGGATGTAAAAAATTGCTTGCATTCAAAATTTGGGCTGAATATCTCAAAAACTGCAGGAATTTTGAAGAACAAACCAATTTTTTCTGGAAATTTCAACACCCTGTAGCTCCCTTACAAAGCTTTTGCGGACCTATGTTTATATACATTTTTTTCCCAAAATTGCACGTTGATTAACACCTTCTAGTTGTGACATACTTTTATGTAACACCCTGTGTATTAGATTTATTCATCAATTTTCGTTCCTGAATATAAATTGGCGTACATGATAATACCCCTATCGTCGTTCATGCAGAGCGTCAGAAATAAAGATTAGTTTTTAATCCAAGCTATTGAACATTCACCAATACGATGAAATATGAGGATCATCCCATATATTCCTCAAGTAATAACGTGATGGTTACGAAATGCTTTCCATGATTCTCCTCAAACGTTCCCTCCGTATTTGTTGAGATAATCTACCCGACGATGTCCTATACACGATAAACGAACAAACTGATCGAAAAACTAGCCCCCTCAAGTCGAATTGACAAAGTTTCTGTAATTGATATCACTTGGCATTTGGTGAATAAAAATCCGGGTAGGGATCACTTCCGGACGAAGTTTCGCCGCCGGAGTCCCAGCGATGATCAGATAGATAGGGCTAGTTTACGCCCGACGGGGGACGGGAGATGCAGAAGTCTCGACGCCGCTAAACAAACAACTTAATGGGGATATAATATTTCCAACAGCCTCTCGTGCTTCTCTGAGAAGACTTCGAGTGTTGTAACTTATGACGACAACAAAGTGGTTAACTTTGGAATAATGGTTTGTGAATGGAGAACGTTAAGTATACCTGGGGGCAAACTCATTATATTATTCTGTCATGTGTACGTTTATTACATAATGCGAGCAGTATGCAATGGAATAGAATTTATATGTGAACGGTAGGCTAGGAAGCCGTTTCTTATAGGAAGATTTGCACAATGGACCTGAAGTGTCCCCGGTTCTGAGCATCAACTCTTCTAACCCACAATAGAAGATGCACAAGCTCAGAATGAAAATATGAGTTAACTTACTGACTCGGTGCACATGTTTCTTTGAGAATAACCAGACGTGTGTATAAGTAAACAAACCGCTTTAAACAATACGTTATTCACTTGGACACCTTTAATGTCTTCGAATCAAAAATCTTATAGATGCATATAAGTTCTGAATACAGGCATCAAATCTTCAAGTCATGTTAACTCGACAGTGAATGCTCAAGTGAAGTGAATAAGATTTCCTATGTTGCTATGGCACAACAGTGTCCCTCAAGGAACCAATCCATTTTGATGGAAGTTTTGATAGTCTCTCCAATCAGCATTATGCTGAAAGTATTGCTTCTTCAATTGATCCATTAGGAATCACGCACTTCTCGCGAATATCCAAAAATCGCACTTCTTTTTTTTTGCGTACAAGTGAGCTCGCAGAGAAATCAGTAGGGATGCTCCGTCAATTCGAAATCAAAGAACACATTATACCAATGCACTAAAGCAGTGCGAGTGCTCATATTCCTAACTCAGTAATCAAGGAAGAGTTGATCAAAAATGGAGTACACCCGGTATCAGAAATAACTAGTACTAAGGCCGGCCTTACCAGTCAAATATTCGCGCACATTCTTAGTTTTCGCAAACAAGTGTTCATCAAGCCTGAAGATGATGCCAAATTCTGTGATATTCAACATCATCGAATAACGCTCGAAAATGTAGATCAAATTATTTTTGTTTCTACCGATATGCTTTTCTTCGTCATATTGTGAGTAATCTGTCCCGACATTATGAAATGAACAATAAGGAAACGAATCCAACTACCCAAATACAATTACGGTTAGAGAAAATCTTCTTATATTTCCACCTAAGCAACCTGTTGCGAAAACGTGGTCACTCATCTTCAAGCACATCGTCCGCAGAAAATAAACCTTGAAAATCTAAAACCAGCAGGTAGAACTACACAACTATATTGACATTTCTATTATGGCACAAATTTTATGATACACATAGGAAAAACAATATCAACGAAGCCTTGGTATATATATATATATATATATATATATATATATATATATATATATATATATATATATATATATATATATATATATATATATATATATATATATATATATATCTTTGTGGCGAGTAAGGTTTATTCTATCTTTCAAATAAGCCTATGAAAATTGGCGACCCGTTAATGGGATGATTGTTGCAAATTTGTTTTGATATGTTCTCATGTATGTAACGGAACCTACGTTATGGTAAAGTATGCTGAAAATAAGGCCAATCATCCAAAATCTGAACATGTCTTTGGTGAGCCAAGTTTGTGGCACACGTGCAGTTCGTGCAGTTCGTACATAAACGAAACTAGACACATTAAAGCGAATCACTTTTACGAGCTGAAATTGTTTCAACCAAAATAGTTAATTCGTTTGAATTCCAGCATTAGTTATGAGGCTTTTATCGCACCAAATCACTAAACGACCAAATTTTTTTTTTCTGTTTTATTTTCTGTAATATCAGAATTCAATGCGCTTTCCATCTTCCGGATTCAGATAATGTATATTTTTTGGTGTATAGGAAAAGTATTATTTTTATCATTATCTAAGTCTCATTTTTCTTTGAAACTCCAATCGAGTCAACCTTTTTTCTGAATGAATATAAATTAATCTTTTCAGCGTTTGTGATGACATTAATTTATCGTCTTCGCCATTTTCTTTCATATAGCTTTTTGATCTGAGCTTTTCAAAACATCCAGAATGCACGAAATTTTCTTTTTTCAAACCTTTTTTTAATCAGCTTTCCCCTGTGAGGTAACCTAAAATACCTACCTAGATGTTAATGATGAATAAAAGTACATTTCAGAATGCTTGATTCGCATTGAACATATATCTTATCCCAACCGTATTTAATGTTTCGCCAAATTGCGAATTAGTTGTAGCATGTAACTCATTCAAAGCATTGACGCTAGGGCACGTCTTTCACGTCAATTGGAGCATGAATCCTTGTCCTTTTATATATATATATATATATATATATATATATATATATATATATATATATATATATATATATATATATATATATATATATATATATATATATATATATATATATATATATATATATATATATATATAATTTTTGTTGTAATTGTTTCTAAAATTTAAGTTTCACTTCTTCATTTCTGTTGCACAGAAATTGATTAGTCATTCTCACATAACTGATTTTAACTTCAATCTATTCAGAAAACAAACTGAAGAAGAAAACGATGTGTATGAGATGATATGAATCTACGAAAACTACAACTTTTCAACAAGCCAATCGATACGAGAAAAAATACACAAACAACTACAGAATGGCAAACTTCCAGAAGCAATCGAAAAAAAAGCACATGCAAAAATTGATGAAAAGAACAACCCTATAAATTCTCAAATGACCTAGAACTTTACGATTACAGCGAAAAGGAAGGGGCGGAACTGAATATTCAAAGAATCGAATAATCAAGTAACCAGGGCAGAACGTCCACTCATACCAATCACATAAATTACGGATATATTTGGTTTCCTTTCAGTGAATTCTTTCTTGGTATACCCAATAGATTAGGAACTTTATGAATTTGAATTCATTGATCGAAAAATATAAAAAGAACATGGGGATATTCGAAACTCTTTGAACATCGAATCGGAAATTTCCATATTGAATCTTAGGATACTTTACACGGTCAATATTATTCATCAAAATTGGAACAATGATTTTAAGAATGTAAATTTTGAAGAGTTTTTATTCAAATAACAATATGCAACCTTCCGTGGAATGTTAAATTTTCTTCTCTGAAGGAGCTGATTTTCTGATCCACCCTTCATAATCACCGTTAACCAGGGCCACACAGCAGTAAAATTGCTTGGCTGGATGTCATGAATAGGAGCAACCTAACCCTTGTTATGGTTTTGTGGTGGCAATGGTGAAAGTCGTCTGTCTCGGTTCGTTGAAGAGCGCAATAACATTTATATGTTTTGTATCGCTCCAATGAATTGTGATGAGTAGGTGATAGTCTGGCCTGATGTTGTGAATGGGTATGCAATACTGACGAGGTCAAATGAGATAGAAACTGCAGACTATTGCTCCTATTCATGATATCTGACCAAGCTATATCGCTACTGTGTACCCCTTGTTAACGGTGATTAGAAAGGGTGAATCGGAAATTTAACATTCTACGGAAGGTTGGATATTGTTCCTTGAGTAAAAATTCTTCAATGTGTCTATACATATAGCTTCATTTCGCAAGTTGTATTTTTTTTTGAGATCGTGGAAATTTGGAATTGAATAAAATCCGTTCGATGTTAACCCTATGACAAATCAAGATGAAGAGCCCAAAAATTAAAAAACGTGGATAAGATAAATATTGCAATGTGCGAATATAAGACAATGGGAAGAGAAACTCATAGTCAGAATCTAGATCAATCTACCCCGCCAGATATACAGTCATACACTAATCGAAATGACATTTTGTTTCTGTAAAACATAGAAGCGTGAATAAGACAAATATAACGCTACAACTATTTGTAATTAACTATTCGTATTCTGAATACGCTGCCAAAAATTCTGGAAAGTATTATATTGGACACCCTGTCTCACTTTATTAATATTTTGATAAGCGAAAGCAGCATGGTTTTATGCAAAACCGATTTACCATCACAAATTTGTTTTCGTACGTTCAAGATATTTATAGTGCTTTTGGTCAAGGCGATCAGGTGGATGGTGCTTACATTGACATTTTCAAAGCTTTCTATTGAACCAATCACATTATCTCAGATAAAGTTCTCCAATCAGCAGGCTTTCTTGGCAATCTTTTGAAGTGGATGAAGGGCTACTATAGTGGTAGAAAACAAATAGTTCGAATTAAAAATTACGAGTCATACGCTATAAACGTAACCTCTGGCAATCCACAAGGAAGTCATCTTGGGCTTTTTCTCTTCAATCTTCATATTGATAAGGTTATTTCCGCAGTGAGATATTGGCAGGTATTATTGTTTGCTGACGATTTGAAAATCTATAAAACTGTAACTAGTGTTTCTGATTGCTTGGAGCTTCAGCATGATATGAATGAAGTTCACATATGGTGTTCGGATAATTTAGTGAGTGTTAATCTTTTAAAATGTAAATGTATTTCTTCTGATAAAAAGATGGATCCAATAGTTTTTCCTTAAAGGATAGATGAAATTTGTATCGAACGTGTTGACCATTTGAAGGACCTCAGTATCATATTAGTTCATCGTCTTGATTTCTAAATTATTAGCAGATCTTTGAAAATGCTCGGTTTCATAAGGAGGATTTTAGCTTTGAAACTTCTATATCTTCTATTTTGTAGGCCAATATTAGAATATGGTTCCATCATTTGGTCTCCACTTTATGCAGTCGACTCCATAAACTTTGAGAGGGTTCAGAATAAATTTTTGTTATATCTTTCGTACAGAAAATTCATCCTTAGAATAAATTTTTCTGCTACCTACATTCGTTCAAAATGTAAAATAATCTGGCTGAGAGACGTATCAGATCAAATTTGATTCTTTTGTATAAGCTCCTTAACCATTTGATTGATTGTAGTAGCTTATTGGAATAAATTTATTTTCATGTCCCTTTGATGAGGCTTAAAGGTGACAGTAAGTAATGCTACCATAATAGATTGCTTCATTATGGCAATAAGTACCTAAGAAATGACTTGCTCCTTAGTTTCTCTTTGGGGAAATTCAATAGTCATCTAGCTACGATAAACATTGAATAAAACTATTATCATTAATTTATACTGCTTGTTTCTGAAAAGGATATGCTGCGTTAAATGAATAAATAAATAGATAAATCTCTGCTATGTTCTTTGAATATTTCAAAGTATCAATTCCTGCTACAGTCGATAAATTCCAATAAAATATTCTCAATGAATGTTGAAGATGTAGCCAGTTAGTACATGTAAAGAACATTGTCAAATTTTTATACGGTAGGACAGTGTGAGAAGGAAAACTTGCATTAAATGTGATGCATGTTACCCTCTCGAAATTAGACCTCTTACTTTTCAGAGTCATTTTGTCGATAATATCTCATGATGCCATTACTTAATCAAGCGCCTTTCACACCCTTCCTTTCATGAAATCTGCCGTTCCGGTCTGCGTGAGAGATCACTCAGACAAATCACGGCATCCCTGATTGATGGAATCAATTAAATTTCATCTTTACTTGACGAACGAGGCAGAAGTCGTCTCACATAAGGAGTGGGATTTTACAATGAGTCGAGAAGAGAGCGATCGTCGGAATTGTAACATCTGGACTTGATTTTAGAAAGATGTTTTATTACGCTTGTAAAATTTTGCTACGAAATTTGTGAGTGCTGTACTTACATGAAAAACTGTTTGCGAAGAATGTTGCTGTTCATATGATGATCGAAATAACACGCCACGTAGAAAGTTATTTCGAGATAGTTTTGACGGTAGCTATAGAATTTATAATTTTATTCGTTAGCTATTGTTTTCGTTTTTCACTCTCCACGAGAATTGTAGAGTGAGTTCGACTGCGTTTTTGTTTTTCTGATTACCTGTTGATGAAACATAAATACGAATTTCCCCTAATAATAAGTAGTTTTTAGATTTAATGAAAAATGTTCTGATAGGCCAAAGTTTTCTTCTTATTTTCATATTTTAACATTTAATTTCTCGTAAAGAAGCACCAAGCTGTAGCTCCTACTATTATTCACCGATTTCAATGAAACAAATATGAAGTACATCTCAAATCATATTCAAAAAGCTTCGAGTATTTTCGTGATTGTGTCAATTTCAGAAATATCATTGGTTTTCACATGAATTCTTTGAATTGTACTCCCATTTATGAATAATTTTGATAACTAAGTCAATTTTTAGTAACTCCTGCAAAATTGGAGAAGAAAAATCAACAATAATGGACAATTTCGAAAGAAAACTCATACTTTCAATTTATCAGTAAATTTATATGAATGAACGACTGTTTAAGTTGGAGATGCTTTTTTCAGCCAGAGAAAACTGGCATTGCATTACAGTTCAGGTAGAAATGACTGAAATTGTTATAAAAAGTAAAAGAAGTAGAAGTAAAGATAAATTGTGAAGTAAGCTCTAAGACGTGAGAATATTGACAATTATGACATTGAACCTTACTCTATTCATGATAAATTTCATTGTCAGTCAAAGTAAATTATAAAGTGATTCGTTACTTGTTTTTGTTTCGTATTGGGTGTATCCCACTGAAGAACTAAGTAGAATGGAAGGCAAAAACGAAGTGAATATAGTCATGATACAAGCTCATTTTGTATAATACAGAAAAAATGCACGAATATTTCAACTCAATCGAGCATGATTTCAAGATAGCGAAGTTCAGGTTTCTGTTTTTATGAAGAAAAAATTGAAATTAGAAACTCGACAAGGATTCATACCTTTTCTATAAAATATTTTGAATATTCTCCTTGAATATTCAAAATAAATTCAATACCTTGAATATTTAACTGGCATTTCTTCAATATGGTAATTGTTGCAATCAAAATAAATTAGAATCATGAAACATATTTTCGTTACTTTCAATGAACATTCAATACTGTGGATATATTTCATCATGTCCTCAATATATTTTACGCAGGCTTAACACTTGCAATTATGTTTATTCGGTATTTTTGTTATACGGTCCCTACTTCTAGACGTAAATATTTTAGTGTATATGAACTAAATAGTGGTAATGAACTTTATTACTACAACCGTCTCAAATCGATCACCATCTGATAAGTAGTAAAAAAATTGAGGCATGATTATTTTCAGCACTTTTCTACATTTAAGCATGAAGGTATCTAGTAGAATTTTCTGATCGACCGTTCCCATCCAATATTTTGACATATCTCAATTTCTGGTGGAGAGATAAACTCGATCATGTAGAATAAAATATGTCAAATAGTCAAATATGGGGAGTTACCTTATAAGATCATTTGTCCCTAACAATTGCACCCCAAATTAACTTTTAGTCTATTTAATTGAAAGCTAACTTGTGAGCATCAGCGTCTTCCTGTAGAATGTATTTTTTTATCAGTTCTTTCAAGGGAACTTTGTCGAGAAAACTTCTAACGTTCGCACGTGAATTGCATTCGAATTGATCTGATTCAAGTTGTCTTCAATAAAAACTGGTCCCTTTAAACGATTCGAATAAATCGTTAATTAGAATTTGGCATCAATATCTAAAATTATTCTCATTGAAATGACGCTTGTTCAGAAAACTCCAATCAACAGACCAAACTATAGTTCTGGAAAAACTATAATCTAAAAGAATGATTCCTCTGAGATTCTCAAGCAAGATTTCTGAGGATACATCTGGATTGAAGATTGGCAAAGCTATGCGCGTTCCGTTGCTGGTGTCTAGCTGATTGTAAATATGCTCTATCGGTAGTGTCTAGAATGGTGAATACTGAAACCTCACTGTCATATCAATATACATGTGCATACTTGAAGATGGAGTGAAGTGTGATATTCGGGGTTATTCTGTTAGATTTTCAGAAATTTTGTGTTGCAGAAGAAATTCCTCTGAAGTATTTTAAGGATTCACGAAACAAACTCATCAGGATTTTGGTTCACTCTATATAACATGATTACATTGTCTCGATTTTTATATTAGTGTCAGATCGTAAGCTTTTTCAATTATTAGGAGAAAGATCAACAACTTATGAAAAATCTAAATCTCTTACAGTTATGAATTGTATTAGGTTGAGTTTGTAAGATTCCATGAAAGAAGATATTATATTGAAGATAGAAGGTATTCCGTTGAGCCAGTTCGAATTTAACAATATGGGAATACTGTTATGTTTGGAAAACTCGACGTCTAGTATTTGCAGCCCGCGGCAACGGTTGGCTGTACAGGCTGACAGTCACTTTTACGTGTTCTGTTCGGGATATTAACGTGTACATTTTTAGCTGTCGATTCTTTAGAGTCAATAGTGACAAGTGCACATAATAGAAAAAAATAAATGTAGCCGTGATTGCATTCTATTTATTAGGAGGTGACATATTGTAATTGTTTATCTTTACCAGGAAGAAAACTAATCAATTTCATAAATAATAGATCCAAGAAGGGGTTCTACTAAACACTCATAGAGACAGATCTTAATGATGATGAAAATTTTGGATGTTTATTGAGGCTGATTAAAAAGCACATCGATTTAATATTGAATCTCATCAATGAAGATTTCATGAAGCAATTGACGATTACTTTGAGATTCCTAATTTCTCCAATACAAAAAAAACCTTTCACCCATTTGTGGCCATCAGTCTATACTTCAATAAGTATTATCTTATGAATTATTATTATGCCTGTGGAGTATGCACTCTTATAAGCAGTGTGTAGGGGTAGGCGTTCGGCGTCTTGACATGTTTTCGGGTAGTAAAGACGTGACCGTCGACGGCGTGCCGCGACGTAGACGAGTTGCTTTAACGAAATCGGTTACACAGCAATGAATTGAACCATACTGATGGTGCGGCAGACCGCGACCGTTAGACGTTGCAATGGAATCCCTCCTAATATTGACATTTTCTTCAAGAGCTTGAATTCTTTGGAAAACGAATGTCTAATATTTATGTTATTCTAGAACGGATTGAACAGTTGTATATCCGGTATTTACAGAAACTTTTTGACTAGATGCTCCTGAGTTAACTTTTACACTCAATGCCATTTCTTCATTGAAGTTTCATTTAAGACATTTCGGTTTTCTTTATAAACCATGTCTTGAAGTAAGAAAGTTTTTTCCTAGTCAGGAAACCGTGCTCGATAAATTCGAAAGGCTAGGGCACTATTTACGTTAATTAGTTGGGGATGAATCTGAGGCGATTTTTATATTAGTGTCAGATCGTAAGCTTTTTCAATTATTAGGAGAAAGATCAACAACTTATGAAAAATCTAAATCTCTTACAGTTATGAATTGTATTAGGTTGAGTTTGTAAGATTCCATGAAAGAAGATATTATATTGAAGATAGAAGGTATTCCGTTGAGCCAGTTCGAATTTAACAATATGGGAATACTGTTATGTTTGGAAAACTCGACGTCTAGTATTTGCAGCCCGCGGCAACGGTTGGCTGTACAGGCTGACAGTCACTTTTACGTGTTCTGTTCGGGATATTAACGTGTACATTTTTAGCTGTCGATTCTTTAGAGTCAATAGTGACAAGTGCACATAATAGAAAAAAATAAATGTAGCCGTGATTGCATTCTATTTATTAGGAGGTGACATATTGTAATTGTTTATCTTTACCAGGAAGAAAACTAATCAATTTCATAAATAATAGATCCAAGAAGGGGTTCTACTAAACACTCATAGAGACAGATCTTAATGATGATAAAAATTTTGGATGTTTATTGAGGCTGATTAAAAAGCACATCGATTTAATATTGAATCTCATCAATGAAGATTTCATGAAGCAATTGACGATTACTTTGAGATTCCTAATTTCTCCAATACAAAAAAAACCTTTCACCCATTTGTGGCCATCAGTCTATACTTCAATAAGTATTATCTTATGAATTATTATTATGCCTGTGGAGTATGCACTCTTATAAGCAGTGTGTAGGGGTAGGCGTTCGGCGTCTTGACATGTTTTCGGGTAGTAAAGACGTGACCGTCGACGGCGTGCCGCGACGTAGACGAGTTGCTTTAACGAAATCGGTTACACAGCAATGAATTGAACCATACTGATGGTGCGGCAGACCGCGACCGTTAGACGTTGCAATGGAATCCCTCCTAATATTGACATTTTCTTCAAGAGCTTGAATTCTTTGGAAAACGAATGTCTAATATTTATGTTATTCTAGAACGGATTGAACAGTTGTATATCCGGTATTTACAGAAACTTTTTGACTAGATGCTCCTGAGTTAACTTTTACACTCAATGCCATTTCTTCATTGAAGTTTCATTTAAGACATTTCGGTTTTCTTTATAAACCATGTCTTGAAGTAAGAAAGTTTTTTCCTAGTCAGGAAACCGTGCTCGATAAATTCGAAAGGCTAGGGCACTATTTACGTTAATTAGTTGGGGATGAATCTGAGGCGTTGTTAAATACTTAAAGCTGTGTACACCTGTTCATCAAAACTTTGTTTCAAAACTGGGTAAATATCATGAGGAGATTATAATACACTAAATCTAATTCTACGTGGCTCTTTCTTTTATACTGAATCTGTTCCTGTTATCCATTTTTGACGAACCATCATCCTGATTGGAACGCGCTATTAGTGGGCAGGTCTAATTTTTTTATTAATTTTACATTTCAAATTTCCTTTTATTGTCCGAATCAAAGTCATGTTAGGCAATGATAGATTATTCCCAATGTCCATATTTCAAAGATTCCTCATGTTCTTTCTATACCATTTCAATTGATCCTTCAGTTTGTGCAGTGTCGGAAAAACCTACTCTTTTGTGAATTTCCAGCTCAGTTCATAAAAAATTTCATTGTAGTTTTAAAAAGTAGAAAATCATTAAATATTCCATAGAAAGGTAGTTGTCGCCAAACTCTTGATATTATCATTGTCGGCAGGTTTTTCAATGTCAATTTAAATAGAGGGTCGTGTACCCAACTGGGATATAAAAGCAGAGTGAGTTTCATATTCTTAAAAATATCGAATCATAATGTTCTTGGCAATAAGGTCGGTGAATATATACGATGGCGGTTTGACAAGTCAGGGACTATTTGAATTTCCCGCGCAGTAACTTCAAATGCAGCAGTCAACTGTAATCTATCACTGGGCAACTTTCTAATTTTGAGCAAGCTCCGTCATGCAGTTGGTGTTTGATAGCTGTTTTAATCAGAAAACCTCGTGAATTTTTACAAAAATGGAAAAAAGTGAATTTCGTGTGCTGATTAAGCATTACTTTTACGTAAAGTCATTATAGAAATGAATGCGTATTTTGAGAGCCTTGAGAAAACCTGTTATTTGGAGGAATTAAAAAAATCAGAAAACGCAGTACTAAATGCATAGGGCTAAAAGCTGATTGTGAGGAAAAATTAAATGTTTATTTGCCGAAAAAGATTTATTCTATTCAAAACTTCATTCACTGAGTTATCAAACTGCCCTCGTAAATGTTGTGAATAATCTTGTATTGTATTTAGTTTTCTATTAATTTTGAATTTATTACAATTCTATCACATGGCAATAAATTTTACTCTCACTTTTTTTCACAAGCTTTACATTTTATTTCATATACGCCACTCTTAGCCAATCTGTTATTTTTGTCTTTTGGGTTTCCGAGTAGGCTCATCAAGGTTGAATTTCAGTTTCAGGCAAATTTTATGTCGAGATTCTAGAATGCTTTTTCTAACCCATTGGAGTATCGGAGATCGAAAGGTGGAGAAACGAATATTATTTTTTGTTCTTTAAATTGAAGAAAAGTAGTATTCGCCAATTATATCATATATTTGTCCATTGACTAACATATCGACTGAACTGTTTTACAACCATTCAAAGTAGCTACAATTCTTGTGAAAGCTTATTCTGTCTGAGACCTAACCTCATTCAGAGGAAAAAACTGATCTCTGAATCAGGAGTGTGACACAGGTATGTGGATGATATATTTATTATTTTTGATACCATGAAAACCAATTTGGAAAATATCCTTGACAAGTCAAATGAGAAAAGTTAAACTATTCGATTAAATTCGCATATAAAAAAGACGAACATTACCGGTTGGCTTCCTTGGACACACTCGTCATCAGAAATAACATATGTTTAAAATTCCATGTTGACAAATATGAATACTGCAACAAGTAGGTACATTTCTTCCTCATTTCATTGTTAACAACAAAGGAGGGTTAGTCTACATAGGTTTCGGTAAGTAAAAGCTATCAAAGGCAATGCTGATTTTTTGAATGATTATAAGTTAGTTTTGTCGATGAGTTGAATCAATAGACACCCATCTAAGAAAATGTAGTCGAATGCCACTCTTCTTCAACTTGAAAAACAAAAAATCAATTTCGTTTCATGACATTTTCTGATCCACGATACTATAAAGGATTCGAAAATTTAGTTGAAAATATCAACATAAGAGTCGCTCACAAATCTACCCGTGTTTACTCGGAAACCCTCATTTGAAATAAGTTGTAAAACTTGTGAAAAAAAATATGTTTGTCGAACTGAAAGATCGTTCAACACCAGATTAGAAAAACATGTAGCACGAATAAAATACGAACATACAGAAAAATCTAACCTCGCCCAGTATGCTTTTGACCAAGATCATAGAATAGATTATGCGAATACAAAGTTGATACAAATATTTAAAAACAAATACTGACCACTTTTGAAACTATTCATAAAATGCACTACAAATTTCCACTTACAAAGGACAAAGGTCCAATTTCGTTCAGTTTACTCAACAGTCCGTTAGATTAGACACTAATAGTGAGTTCGACTAATCAGGACGATGGTTCGACTAAAGCGTCTATAGCAGCGCTATATATACATTATGAGTGGCCATTGCGACGCTGTGGTCTATTGTAGCAGAGTTAGTTTTCAAGTAAAAATGATAGAGCTGTGTTGTTGAATTGGACTGACTGGCGTCTGCTGATGATGCCAACTTAGTTGGCAAAACGCGCGTCCAGTTTTGAAATGTTTTGGCGAAGAGGTTTACAATATTTTCAGAGCGGGTAGGTACAGTATTAATTTTCGTTGCTTTAAGATGACATCGTTGTCTTCTGTTCTCTGTAAATTTTTTATTACAATAAGGAATAATGTGAGTTATATAAACTGAAATAATGGAGGCAAAAAAAATTTTCTACTGCTGTTAGAAAAATATCACAAAGTCAAACAGTTATTCTGATAATTTCATTGATGGAATGAAAGTGTGAATTTTTGTTTTAAAAAGATACAGCAATTTGAAATATCTCCTTTTCGCGAAAATTACTTAAAATTAAATGAGTAATCGAACCGAAATTGAAAATATGGGTTTCCATTCAGTGGTCCAAGTGACCGTCAACTTTTGTAATTTTCAGAAGTGATAGAATTACGAAAACATTCCAGGCACATAGAATATCATAGAATATACAAGTCGGTTCTTATTATATTGAAATCGATCAATAGTTGTAAGAACTATAGCATAGAGCAAAACGGTCATAGATAACTTCATCTTCAGAGGAGTTAAATTCAAAATTTCATTATCTTACAATATGGTTCGAGTTCAAAAGGAATAATGATAATTATAATGTCGCATTTTATTATTCATAGTTCATATATTATTTTTGGAAATAAGAATTGAGAAGTTTTCATCGAATAGTACATTCGCCATAAACACTTTTCAATCCATACCGAAACCAAATGTATGTTTCGTAGTTTTCGTAGAGAATTGACTTCAAACATGACAAAACACATTGCACTCCGATTCTCAACTGTGTTCTGGCAAGATAACTTTGCTCTTTTATATATATATATATATATATATATATATATATATATATATATATATATATATATATATATATATATATATATATATATATATATATATATATATATATATATATATATATATATATATATATATATATATATATATATATATATATATATATATATATATTTTCATTTATAGAATATAGAATAAAACGCATTTAACTTCAATTTTGCCATAACTACGTCGGAAAGATTGAGCGATATTGCTTCAGTGCTTAGATATCGAGGTTACAAAATTGGTCGACGATTTAATGGGGGAGAATGTTGTAGGTTTAACATCGCTTAGGTTTATCAGGTTTAGTGGCCTTAGCGTATTTCAAAGTGTTCTTTGAGGTTATAGCTAAGCCCTGACGTAGCATGGTTAAACCGACCTTGGATTTGGATACAGAACACATGGTCAGACTCCAAGGTCAAATTTTATGTGAGGCTGTATATTCAGAGTTGTATTAATATGGCGTTATGTGGTTATAAAGTTATGTGGTCATAAGGTTATGGGGTATTTGGTCCATGAGATTATGTGGTCATGAATTCAAAGGTTTTAGAGCCTGCACTTGAGAATTATAGTTATATGTATTTTATGCTGAAAATCCTCATTTACTAGGGTTGCCATAGGGTTGTTATGTTATGAGATAATGGGGTTATTAGGTTCTAAAGTTATAGGTTTTAGGAGTTAACTGTTCAAGTAATAGAGTTATATACATATAATATTGCTGATAATACTTATTTCCTAGCTTTAATTGCAGGTTATGGCCGAACCCTCACGTTCTAAAGTTATTTCGATCTCAGATACAAATTCAGCCACCACAAAACCATAGAGTAAACGAAGTTTGACCTCCAGGCCGAAAAAATATTTTGTTGTGTGGCTGTGTTATTGTTATATTCGGTCTTTTTCGGTTGAAGAAAGCAACACAGAAAATGCAAAAATGCCTTAGACATTTTGAAATAAATAAAAATGATTCTCAGTATTTGCTAGAACGCTGTTCAATGGAGGTGGCAAAATATGGCATCACACAAATGAGCAAATTATAAAAAATTTCGTGATTTAGGGCCATAATATTAATCGGACCTGTAGAACATTCAATGACAGTAACACAAACGTAATTCTGCGAATAGTACGAAATTCCGAATACTTGTTGAGCTGATCGAGAATTTCTAGCAACAAAGAATCCTCGGGAAATGGACCATCAGGACCTATTCAACTTTAATGTATTTGCTTTGATGATGGATGATAAAATAATATTTGTCAAATATGACAAAAACTTGACATCTGAGATATATTTGAATATTTTCATAACATGTGTTCGTCAATAATTTCGATCTTTTTATACCGCAAAATCGATAGTTCCAAATTGAAGGTGTTTCTGCGCACTCGATAAGAGAAAGTGTAACCTTAGATTTTCTGAAACAGATGCTTTCGTAGAAACGGACATTGAAATTGGACACCAAGGTTCTTCGACTTGAGCCCATAGATTGTTTGTAAGGCCAACAGATAAAAAGGGGGTTTATAAGACTCCTGTGAATACTAGAGAGGAGTGGGAAAATCACGTTATTGAAGCATCCCCTAACAGCCTCAATCCTAACATAAAATTAGAATAATCGGCACAACTGCTGTTGAACGCAGAATTTTACAGTGTACGAAAGCAAACGGCCAGCAGTTTCAACATTTGCCTTGTAACGAGTGGTTATAATAGTATTTATTTTTATTTATCATAACCGTATAGTATATTCAGGAAAATACAATCGAGTTACCTTCACTTGCAATGAAAAAGATAAATATTGTTATTTTTATTTCTCTGTTATTCTAATGATTATTCTTTTGTATTTTTTTTTTGTACAGAAGGAAACCACGGTCTTTGTTACAAGATGTAACAATAATTTTTGTATTTCTAATTATCGGGTAACAAATACCATCGAAATCAAACTAAGGTGAAACAATGTTTGGGGTTTATCTATTTTCCAAGAGAAATTCACTTGAACAATGAAAAACATACGTTAAAATTAGAAATGAACGAAGTTTTTCCCCAATTTTCATTTCGAAATTTAAATTGATCTTGGCACTCCCTGTATACTCTCAAGATCTTTTTCGCGAAAGCATTATGACGCCGAAATTGTGTCCGAATCTTATTATTCTGTAATTTTTAAGTTACACTTCAAGATAAATCTTTTTTCCTAAAAGCAAAATATTTTCAAAACCGTACAATCTCATATCAATAAAGAGGTAGATTCTGAAATCAGTATTCATATGGTAACCAAATTATCGAAAAATGTACAAGGTACTATTCCAAATAACAAAGTTTATATCAACTTTCAATCTGATCAAAAATGGCAGAAAACTGACAATAACTGTAAATTGTAGGTTGTCAAAACCAAACTCAACTGTGAAAATTTCAGGAAATTATCACAACACATTTTCCATAAACATCCTATAGGTCATCTAACTACTACGATATAAAAGGATTTTCCATTTCTATAGGAGGCTTCCCCCTCACAATATTTGTCATATAATAGATCATTGAAAAGCTCTGGATCAAAGTATGAAATTACTATTTGAGTGTACCCTGTAATAAGGTTAATCAAGTAGTAGTTTATAAATGTGGCCGCACGTAAACTTGGAGCATGGTTTATCCGGAGAGTATTCCTATTCAAATCATGTGTTCTCCACTCCTCTCAGGGAGATATTGGGGGTAGTAATGGAGAATGCGCCATCTCAATTACTACAAGGGGTGAATTTCTGAGAAACATTAATCATATTGAACGTATTCTAGTAGAAATAATTCATTTTGAAACTAAATAGCACATGTTTCTGAAAACTTATGTTGCATTTATCAGTAATGAATTGAAATATAATTAGAGACGTATTAAGTGTATTCAAGAAGTAAGTGCACTCTAAAGTACAATTTTAGTCACTACTTTGTCCTTCAATAGATGCAAATTCTCAAACATGTAACTATATCAGTTTGTTTTCCCGAACAGATCGCAATCAAATGTGCTCTGTAGAAGCTTTTCTATAGTTCAATACTACATTGCTTGTTGCACGGTATTCGCGACACCGATTGCTGCACGTAATAGTGGTTTAGGCTTAAATACTAAAATAAATTTGATGTGACTTGGGTTTTCAACTTGTGGGAAGGAAAACGCAATTAACACTAGAGACATGGCATTGAGGAAACTGTAATTTCCAACTGAATTATGCCCTAGGTATTATGGCTCTTGTCGACTAAGTATTTGGTGAGAGAAACTAAAACTCATGCAATTTATTTAAAGAGTTACAACCATTTAAATATTTCT
Source organism: Cryptolaemus montrouzieri (assembly GCA_013387265.2). Classification (NCBI taxonomy): domain Eukaryota; kingdom Metazoa; phylum Arthropoda; class Insecta; order Coleoptera; family Coccinellidae; genus Cryptolaemus; species Cryptolaemus montrouzieri. Next base: position 17,096,989 of record JABFTP020000165.1, read on the forward strand.
CTTTGACTTGATTTGAATTTATAAAATTTAGAGCATGATTGTTAGTTTTATGCCACGCTCATATATAAGAACGCTTAGCGTGTAGGGAATATTGTTAATGTCACACGCAAGCAAACAAAAAAGTGGTTTATAGGGAAATTTTTCACTTAAAATGTCAACTTGTTTCCGCTTCCTTATGTAGTTTCGTTCGCAAACAAACAAACAAACAAGAATACAGCACGATCTGGCGCTCTCAATGAAAATTAAGTATATTGATCATGCAGCGAACTCTATACTAATAGCTGAGCGTTGATATATTGAAACATTTCGGGAAATTTACGACATGTTTTGAATTCACCAGAACACAATAAGCTTCACTACAATATTCAACACAAACGTTTCACAAAATGAAATCCGTCACGCAGCTATTGTCATGGTTCTTCATATCATACTTTTCGTTGTTAAGTTGTTCCATGAAACTGGTGTCTGATACGATCTCAATACGATGAAAGTGGTGGATTCGGGCGCACATTCGCACATGATGAGCAAAATATTCTCACGAAACAAATAATATATTATATATATATATATATATATATATATATATATATATATATATATATATATATATATATATATATATATATATATATATATATATATATATATAAAATTTCTAAATACATGATGCTTGGCGACGAGATTTAAAAATGTGGAAAATGAAAAAAATATTTATTCTACCGATTATTATTTCCACAACAGGTGTTATTCCTAGAAATCTTTACAAAAGAATTGAGATTTTGGGTATGAAAAAAATTTGTTTGAACAGTTACAAAGATAACAGTCATCAAATCTTGTAATACTTTTCGTAGGTTTCTTTCCGAAAAAATAATGAGGTAGAACCATAGGTTTTCTCTGTAGTTTATACTGCTCAGAATCTCATTTCATATTTTATTTATTTGTTTATATAAATGTAATGAAATTAACTGACAATTTTGTCATATTTATATTCAGAGCAGTATTCTATTCGATCGTTCACCACTTCACACAAAGGAAACTATTAATGAGTGACATTCAGTGTTACTTGACTAAGGTCCGTACACTGGATTTTTCCGGGGAGAAAGCCTCTGACACTACTCGTTGGTACATTGATATCATTGTCCGATGATGCTATAGTATGTATATATTCTGGTAGATTGATATATTATCATAACATTTAACGTTATCCTAATATATAATTATTCCAGGATATGTTTTGATTATAATCATTGCCTGGCAATGGTATTAATTACCGGGTGGTGGATTTATATTTTTCATGAAATCAGTTTGATTGCATGAACAGATATAAGGGCAACTCGTCAGGTGAAACCCCTATATATATATATATATATATATATATATATATATATATATATATATATATATATATATATATATATATATATATATATATATATATATATATATATATATATATATATATATATATATATATATATATATATATATAGGGGTTTCAATATATAAAATTCTAACTGCATGTATTACCCAAAAAATTTATGCACATTTGGAGAATTATAATATTCTTTCCGAACATCAAAAGGATGTAGAAAAAAACACCTTGGTACTAAAGAGCAACTTGTAATTGATTCTGTTGCTTTGAATCAAGCTCAAACTAAGAAGAGAAATATTCATACAGCCTTCATTGATTACCAAAAGGCTTTTGACAGTTCTCCCCATTAATGGCTTCAAGAAATTTTGGAAATTTATAAAATTGATAACACACTTCCTCATTTTCTTGAATTCGTAATGAAAATTGGAGAACCAATCTTCATTTAAATATTTCAAAACAATCGTTAAAATCCGAAGTAATTCCAATCAAAGAGGCATTTTCAAGGTGATTCTTTAAGTGCTCTTTGGTTTTGTCTTTGCCTCAATCCATTATCTCATGAATTAAATGCTACTAGTTTCGGCTTCAAAATAAAGAGTTTATTAACTGAATTCAAATTAAGTCACTTAATTTATTTAGATGATATTAAATTATATGCCGGAACCAGATCTCATTTAAATAGTCTACTTGAGATTACTTTCAACTATTCCAATGATATTCATATGAAATTTGGGCTTCCAAAATGTAAAAATCTTTCTATTGAAAAGGAAAGATCACCTCTGATTATTTAAAGATTTCCAATATCGAAATCGAGCCAATGCATCAAGGAGATACATATAAATATCTTGGATTTTGTCAAGAAGACAATTAACCATAGCAGCACTAAAGAAAATATTAGAAGTTCATATTACAAAAGACTAAGAATTATCATCAAGAGTTATTTAACTAGTAAAAACCTTTTCAGAGCTATCAACTCCTATGCTGTTCCTATTCTTACATCTTCTTTTGGAATTATTAAATGGTCTAAAACTGATCTAAATGAATTACAATGTCAAACGAGGAAAATGCTCTGTAAATATCATAAGCACCACCCAAAGTCAGCTATTCAGAGAGTTACACTACCTAGACATCTTGGAGGTCGTGGATTAATTGATTTGAATAATCTTCATAGTAAACAGATTTTTCATCTACGTTCCCATTTTCATGATAAACAGAGAACGTCTAAATTACATGATATTGTTGTTGCTTCAGAATATAATCTTACACCATTGAACTTGACAATGCAAAAGGTAGATTTCGATATATTTGATGATAATTCTAAAATAGAAAGTTGGATGCAGAAGGAATTACACGGAAAGCACCCTAAAGAATTGAAAAATGATTATATTGATGAAATTGCATCGAATAAATGGTTAGTATCTGGAGAATTGTTTGCTGAAACAGAAGGCTTGGCAATTGCGATCCAGGACCAGGTTGTTTTCACAAGGAATTATAGAAAACATATCATCAAACAAAATATAGATGATTCTTGCCGTAGATGTTTCTGTTCTTCAGAAACAGTTTTCATATATTATCATCTTGCTCAGTACTTGCTTCAACAGATTATTTAGAAAGACATAATGCCGTCGCTAATATTATTCACTTCAATCTAGGAATTAAACATGACCTAATTCCCAAAAGAAAAAATTTCAAAAATATGAACCTGAGATTATTTGTGAAAATGACAAATATAAACTTTATTTTGATAAAACAATTCTGTGCAACAGAGCTGTAAAACACAATAGACCAGATATCGTTCTTATTGATAAACAGAATCAAATAACATATATAATTGATATTGCTATACCCGACACACATAATATACAAAATAAATACAATGAATAAATTTCTAAATATATGATGCTTGGCGACGAGATTAAAAAATGTGGAAAATGAAGAAAATATTTATTCTACCGATTATTATTTCTACAACAGGCGTTAATCCTAGAAATCTTCACAAAAATATTGAGATTTTGGGTCTGAAGAAAATTTGTTTGAACAGTTACAAAAGATAACAGTCATCAAATCTTGTAATATTCTTCGTAGGTTTCTTTCCGAAAATAATAATGAGGTAGAGTCATAGGTTTTCTCTTTAGTTTATACTGCTCAGAATCTCATTTCATATTTTATTTATTTGTTTATATAAATGTAATATAATTAACTGACACTTTTGTCATATTTATATTCAGAGCAGTATTCTATTCGATCGTTCACCACTTCACACAAAGGAAACTATTAATGAGTAACATTCAGTGTTACTTGACTAAGGTCCGTACACTGGATTTTTCCGGGGAGAAAGCCTCTGACACTACTCGTTGGTACATTGATATCATTGTCTGATGATGCTATAGTATGTATATATTCTGGTAGATTGATATATTCTCATAACATTTAACGTTATCCTAATATATAATTACTCCAGGATATGTTTTGATTATAATCATTGCCTGGCAATGGTATTAATTACTGGGTGGTGGATTTATATTTTTTCATGAAATCAGTTTGATTGCATGAACAGATATATGGGCAACTCGTCGGGGTAAAACCCCTATATATATATATATATATATATATATATATATATATATATATATATATATATATATATATATATATATATATATATATATATATATATATATATATATATATCTTAATAGCATATGATTGTAGAGGAGTGATTGCCAACTCATCGATCGTGAGATACCGGTAGTTCGCGAAGGTAATTCTATTGACTCACATTATAATTATTATAGATCAGAATTCTCCATACATTTCGAAAAAGAATGCATTCATGTTGCCGAGTTCATCATACTGAATCTGATAGAATTTGCCTGAGCGGCGGTATTCGAGAACGGGTTGCGTTATAAATGATGAATGCGTATGGGTCTATAACGTCGCTCTTAGTCAAAAGTGATTGGCTTAATTAACATTCAGACGTAGGGTTAGTAGAGAGTAAACAGCAATAAAACATATGGCAAACACTACTGAGAAAGTGAGGACTTACCATTTCCATTTGAAATGTGAAGAACAGTATTTCTTTCCAGAAGTTGAAGATGAAGATGTATGTTTTTTATGTAATACTTCTAAATGTGTTGCTACAGAAGGAAATATTGTTAGGCATTACAAAACAGTACAAAGTGTTCCATTTTCTTTTATGTTGAATATAGCAAATAGTGAAAAATTACCCTTCACCTCGGTCCTCGTTTTTCGAAGAAACATAATTGGTGAAAAAAGATCGCCGCAACCTTCTCTTATTTCAGACTTTTTCGTGATTTCTCGATTTTCCGGGATTACGGCATATGCCAATATCGCTGTTTCATATAAATTAAGTGAAAATCATTTTGACATTCAACGGCCAATTTTGAGTAGAGTGTACGGACGAATTCAGGAATTCTTTTGTTGAAGCGTTTTCGAATTATAATGCAAATTTATCCACAACAATGAAGTCTACTTTCAATAAGATGAAACGAAAGTAATTCATGAGTAAGGAATTATGAAAATAATTGGTAATGAAGAACAAATAACAATCATTTTAAATACTCAAAAGTATTTCCTTTATTTGTAATTTATGAATTGAAACCTTCTGAAACACTTTTGCATGCATTTTAAATTTGAATATAAGTCACTGAAGCTAAAAAAAAATTGTTTTCAATATTTCATCTCAACACTATTGGGGGGTTAAGCGTATGCCTATACAATAAATCCTGGACATAACCCAGAAAAAATAATCTAACGGAGTTTTATCCAGTATATGAGGTGACCATCTCACTTGCCTTGTCGTTCCCATCAAGTTATCAACGAACACTGGTTTAAAAGTTCTGAGACATTCCTTGACTGGTATGGGGCATATCGTCTTGGTGAAAATATACTAAACTTCATGGGCAAATCGAATTTTATCAAAACACTGCTGACTATGTTCTAATTTATCTTATCATAATGAAGTTATTTCCAAAGATTTCGTGGGAAACTGTTTTGGCGTACGTCTAACATAACGAACACCAAAACACCGAGGTTCATTTACGCATAACAAACAATGAAATCGAATCGCCCCTAGTATTGAACATTGACTAACGTGTCGACGTTGAACCAGAAATTTTCATTATTGCGATCGAATAATTCTGAACTGGTCACTTTTAACTACTTCAGTCTATATGGAAGAATTTGGGATTTTCTCTTGATTTTGCTTGATACCATTGGAAAAATTCTAGCTCATAATCTTCTGACTTCAGAAACAAACATTTCTCATCATAAGGTTGGAACTAATTCTGTTGAGGATTAGCGAAACCTAAGATTATAGTATCGCCCACTCTGCTTCAAACTGCCCATATGAAATTGAGGGATTCGTAATATCTTTCTACCTGTAACTCTCTTCTCCGAGTTCCTTGATGGAATCAGTGTTTATGAGATTTTGTTTCAATCTACGAAATATACACTTGTGATGTTGCGTCCTGTCAGGAAAATGAACACAATAATTTTCTGGAGGTGTATTAGAGTCATAACAATTCGGAATGCGGCATTCTAACAAGAGTTTTCAAAATTCACCAACATTTTTCTGCAAAAAGTTCTCTTTCACCTAACTTTGACAGCAACCGAAAGATTGGAATGGAGAATCGAGAAATCTGAAATAACTCGAACACAAAAGAAGATAGATTTGTTTTCTCCTGTGAATTTTCTTCGAAAATCGAGGTCAAAGATGGGCGGGGTGTTCTTTTCTATTTGCAGTATTTGACATATGGGACAGCAAGGAAAATATTTGTTTTATATATATATATATATATATATATATATATATATATATATATATATATATATATATATATATATATATATATATATATATATATATATATATATATATATATATATAAAGGGTGTTCCATAAGGAGGAAATTTTTTTTGAAAATCGGAATGCATAACCTCAAACTTTTTTACATCCACCTAGACTTATCTGAATACAAACGCCACCATTAACCCATGCCGACAGAGTTTCAAAGTTTCAAGAATTTGCAGTCCTTAACTAAATATGGTCTTTTGGAACTGAATCAATTAAAATTACTTTTTTTGAATTTATAATTAAAAACTAAGTTATTTCAGATGTTTATTTATTTTAAGAAGATGAAGTCAAAAACATAAGGTCAAAAATTTGTAAACAATTAATCCTGATATTTTCTTTTGAGAGTGTCTTTTTTACAGTCTGGATATATATTTCTGTGTTCTTGCTCGCAGCGTAGCAAATATTGCTTTTGCTGTTCCTTTGACGTAATTGAACCATGAGAATCTTGCATTAGTTCGACAGTTCTTTCAGCTGTATCATTAACTGCTCTCAAAGCTAGAACCTTTCTTTTTGACTCTAAATAGGCAACATCTTCTTTCCAGGTAGAAATTGGTTTCTGTAGGAAGTTCTTATCGATTCTTAATCGTGAAAATAAATTAGTGCTCTTGATAGATACAAAATCATTTAATGATTTTTCTGAATCAGCAAATGAGCAGAATTATTTATTCGTTCAGAAAAAATATTAACTAAAACAACTTAATCAACTAAAGCATTTTCACTTATCATACAAATAATGAGATATATCTTCTTTTGACGGAATGTACTTCTTCCCAGAATCAGACAAACTCTCTCTTTGCAAGTTTGTTATCATGTTTGCCTTGGTTGGTTCATCAACCTCATCGTCAAAGAGTGATAGTGTTGGCTAAACTTGCTATAAGCTGCTCTAGAAATAAATTTGTCGACAGTTCCGTATTCCTCAAGCCTTTTTAAAAAGCACAAATCTTGGTTTGGTGCCTTCACCTCCAAACTGCATTGAATCCATGGTTTTACGTATAAAATCGCAATGAATAAACAAATGTCTTGTTTATCCTTAGCGCTTAATTTGAATTGCGATTGCAATAAAAATATTTTCAGCTTATAAATAGCTCTTGCCATTCACCTTGCTTGGTGCATCGCACCAGGAGGTCTGATTTTAATTTTCTTCGCAATATATCCTCCTAAAAATACAATAGATAGTTCAATCAGCTCTCGATAATCGTCACGCACAATAAATTGTTGTAGTTCTTGATTATAAAATACTAACAATTCTTGTACTATTGATTTACTGACATGTTGTTTGATGAAGTCGGTGTTAATTTCAATAGCAGAAGGATCAATGTTTTTCCATTTGTCTCTTAACTTTTTGAACATCGGAATAACGGGACTCCTCGGTACTTAATGGATTTTTGTTTCGAATACAGATTTAAAAACCAGTTTGTAAACGTGATGGCGGCAGCAAGCAAAGACTAGTAATTCCCTGTCTTGTTTTTGTTCCAGAAGAACACACGCTCCATTCAGTTGTCTTGAATTATAGGCAGTTGTATCACAGCACATTACTTGGACATTGTCATCGAGGTTCCAGTCGTAAGGCGCGTTTGACACTGCTTGAGCTTGCTCTTAACCGAAAAAGCTCTCCAACTTTGACACCGCCAGAAGTTGTTCTTTTTCTCCAAGTGAAATAAAAATTGGCAGGCGTTCTTCTTTTGAACTTCTCACGTCTGGCCCAGATAGTAGCTTCCCATCCCAGTGAACTGTCGCCATTCTGAAAATCTGATTTTATAGATTCCTCTCTATCCTTTCTACTCTGTATGCGAATACGTTGAATAGATGATTTGTTTGTGGAAAAATCATCACAGCTTAAACCTAGCGCTTCTATCGCTGCCTGAGGTATATAGACAGAATCCCTTACACTTAACTGACAATTGTCTGAAGCTGCAACTAACTTGGGCGTGATAAAGTCTTTTCATCCTCTTCTTTGAGTAGTTGCAGAGCTTAACGTTGATGTTGAAGGCAAGGGTTCCTCAAGGCTTTAATTGGAGCTGAAAGGCTGATAGCAATGTTCTTGAAAATGAAAAAAACTTTGTGTAGTAGAAACAAGCAATCTATCATCTATACCACCCACAGATGCCAGTGACGATGAATCTTATTCAGTTTTATCAGAGGTATATTAATCCTTTCTTTCTCTGAATCAATCTTTCGCTAATTCAATGGAATTGCGACTAATTTTATCCTCGCTTAGAACGTATATAACAAAACGTTTTTGACCACAACCCCAAAACCATCAGCCTACAATAAACCAATTTTAAACATTCGCACAGCCAAAATTTGAAGAGCTAAATAGGATACCACCACATCCGAAGAACATGTGATACAGCTAGTGGTAGAATATCAATTTTTGTCTCTTCTGACAAGTACTCTGTTCCACTTAACCTCAATAGTGAGGCAATAGCCAAAGTTGTCTGGTGTTCACAAAAAACTATTATTTGCAACGTTTGCTTTTCACCCAACCAGAATATAAGTTACAATGATATCATACATTTAATAAATCAATTACCTCCAACTCCTTTCATCAAAGTAAGCGATTGCAATGCACATAACCAGATGTGTGGCTCTACCAATACATTCGGTCGAGATGAAACTATATAAAACGTCATCAATAACCTAGATTTATTAATCCTAAAATTCGGCCATGCACTCCATTCAATATTTCAACAGATACACTTCTCAGAATTGACTTTAGCATCTGTGATCCCAGATTCGATTTCTGACAACAAATCGAACATTTCTAACAATGTGAAACGTTGGAAAATATCTACAGCTGACTGAAATAGTTTTAGACTCTGCGATCAAGACCTAATTTCCTCTTTATCTTACCACGAAGATATAGACGTAGTTAAAACCAATTCACAAGTCGCATAATATCATCGGCTGAACATTACGTCAGTTAAAGCTCTAGAGAATTCTCCGAGAAAATAGTACTATGGTGGAACGAATCCTGCACACTAGCTGTCCGATAATGTAAGGAGCTCTGAATAAAAACTGAAGAAAACACGCAGGATAGAGGATTTTATTCTCCTAGAGAAACTTAAAGCCAAATTTGAACGAATAATCAAAGAGAGTAAACGAATCTCATGGACCTCCTATGTTAACACATAGGAGATACATCGGAAACACCGCCAACAGAAGTTTGGAAAAAAGTAAGGCGAATGAACGGAAAAAACTCATCTTATAAAATACCTTCTTCAATATCAGGAAATGAAATGATTACCGACAATAGACCCATTGCAGACATCCTCGGCAAATACTTCAAAAACGAAACTAAAAACCCCTTTAATGACCCACCTTTTAACCCTCAAACACCCAAGTCTCATTCAACGATACCATTGAAATAAATCAACCCTTTACTCATGCCGAACTAGAACACGCTATTTTTTCAACAAAATTTTCCATTGATACCGGTCCTGACGATATCCCCTCAGCTTTTCTTTAAAGCCTCTCTTCTGAGACCTTCGGCAAACTGCTCGAACTCTTCAACCGTATCTGGTCTCACTATGAATTCCCTTCCATTTGACGAAAATCTATTTTTCTTCCTGGCCCAACAAAACTTCAACTAATCCTGATTCGTTCAGGTCCATATCTTTACCTGCACACTATGCAAACTCAAAGAAATGATCAATAGGCGTCTCATGTTGTTTTCTCGAAAAATATTACTTCTTAAACAAATTCCATTCAGGTTTTCCACCAAACTGTTGTACCCTAAACAACATTGTCAACCTTCACAGCGAGATCAGCAAGGAATTTTAAACAGAATGGAAAGCATTGCAGTCATCTTCTTCGATATCATAAGTGCTTTTTATTCATTCTCAACAAACTGAGGCAGATCAACCTGTCTGGTATCATATTTTATTTCATACAAAACTTCCTCACCGAAAGATCCTTCAAAGTTACCGTCGATGGCGTCTCTCAAAATCATATTTCATCGAAAGCGGAGTACCACAAGGTATAACAATATTCCTTCTTGCCATTAATGATATGTGTTTTTCCATACAAAGCCCAGTCAGGTATGTACTGTACGTCAACGACATCAACCTTTACTGCCGGAGTAGAACCAAGAAAGTACTAGCAGAATACTACAGAGTGCCATTGATCAACTAGACAAATGGTTAATATCGTTTGGATTCAACTTCTCAACGACGAAGTCGAAAATAATCAAATTCAGCAACAAATCGCAAATAAGTCCAACTCCTAATCTCTTCCTGAAAGGAAGAGCACTTGAAGAAGTAGACAGCTCCAAACTCCTTGGACTGAATTTGGACAGAAAACTCAATTGGAAACAAAATATTGATGATCTCAAACAAAGTTGCACTCAATGGCTAAATCTCCTTGAAGCTCTCGCGAATTGTCAATGGGGTGCTGAGAAACAAACCCTTTCAAGATTTACAAAGCCCCTACCTGTTCAAAGATTGATTGCAGCAACATACTCTACAACACAGCATTACCACCTAATAGAAAGCGTCTGAATTAAGTCCATAATACAGCCCACCGTCTATGCTTTGGAGCTTTTCGCTCCAGTCCTGTCCAAAGCTTATACCGAGAATCCCAAGAACTCCCGCTGAAATCTCAAAATCAGCAAATTTTACTTGCGTACACCGCCAGAGTCTCTGCAAACCCTCGAAACCCAACTTTCAAACACCTAATTTCCGCAGAGTTGCCCTCATTAACAGTATCTAGTCAATTTCGTATATACCTACCCTCGTACACGATTTATTACAAAATACTATTATTTCTGACACAAGGCCCGTTTGTTTCTCAACCTCCGCACCTTGGCGTGCTCTAGACTCATTTTTCGATACCTCTTCATGCAGATGCAAAAAAGAAACAACAAGCCCACTCGAACTCCACCAAACTTTTGCAGAACTATTGAGCAGAAAACCATATGGAAAAATTACATACACAAAAGCCTCAAATACAGAAAACGGGGTAGGTTGCTCAATAATAATTGACAGATCCACAAATGAGCAAAAGACAACATTATCCTCGTCGTGCAACGTTCATACCAGAAAGCTTTATGCGATCTATAAAGCACTTTCAAATCCATTTCAACCAAATCTCTCAGTGACGCTATGTTTTAACTCTCTTTCATCTCTCCATTCTCAAAGAGTCACATAGTTCAACAAATTCACACCTCAAGTCAAATTCACTCAAGAAATATCTCAATCACGCTCATCTGGGTGTCCCCACAAGTGGGCATTCGCAGAAATAAGCTGCCAATAAAGCGGCCAAAGAGCCGTGCAAAAGAAAATAACACTGCTACTTCATGAAGATCTGAGGGCCACCCTACACAAAAAAAAATAAACGAAATGTGGAAACAGCAATAGAACTAATCAACCTCCTTTCTTCGAATTCTTCATCCACCACTGAGCCCTTCCCACTAACAAGATTCAGCAGAGGAATATCTGTCGCCATCCGGAGGCTCATAATAGGACATACACACCTGACTCATGGATATCTTATGAACACTGAAAACCGCCATCTGTCACGCTGCCCAGACTGCCGCCTCACGATTGCACATATATTATATGTATTATATATACTGACTGTCTGTCCACAATACGAAAACGCCCGCAACCAGGCCAATCTCAAGAGTACACTCCGAGATCACGAATTTAGTCAATTTCTTACGTATATCCAACTGCATTAATGTTATATAATGTTTTATTTATTTTCAAACATTGCGAATTTTTTTAATCGGGTCAGAAGCCACTACGAAGTCGAGACACGTTAACTAAATAAAAAAATAAATGAAATGTCAACGAATAATAAAGAAGATTTTAATTATTACTTTTTCAGTCATACCTATAATACAGTTGAATACCGAAATATAAACTGGGCATTAAAACAATGAAATATTGGATACTATTTCTTCGAACTTTCTTTCAAGAAATTGTCTGTCTATCTGAATACATATATTTATATATGGAGAATTTGCGTTCGACATCAACTGATGTTGTACAACAATATTTCAAGTTGACAAAAATGTCCGGTGATATATAAAGATTTTCCGAGAATTCTCCGTTGAAATCATTCGAAGCTTCCAGAAAGTCTTAGATCCAACGTTTTTTTTCTATAGTGGTATTCAACTTTACGGTTACTCACGTTCCAATGTTGCCTTCAACATCTTTGGATAACGATACGAATTTTTTCTATCAAATTAACACTGTCGGCGAATACCATTTATGTTTTTTCTAGTTGGGTTATTGTTTTCGTTACGAAGCTAAAATTCACTTTCAGAAAAGAAATTGGTTGTTGGATAAGTTAATTTTCAAAATTTTCTTGCGCATAAGAAATAGTTTGGCATCTACTGTCAAAAACTACAAGGTACAAAGTTTCTATTTCAGCAAAATGATCGGCATAAGAAACACTGCAGGTTTCTAAGCCTTCCACATAACTGAAACTGGTTTTGATTGAAGCCATTCTTTATACTGTTGATATCTGGAAGGGGCTTTAGGAAAGAATTTTTCACTTTGGACACAAATCATCATGCATATGTTATAACGAAATAATTTCCTGATTTCGTCAGCTACTCTGAAAATGCCATGGAATAAACAAGATATCTGTATCACATTTGGATGAAACATGTTTCACGTACACTTTTTTCTGTTTTAGTCATATAAGGAGGAGCGTCTGTCAACAAAGCTCAGAACTTCTCGTTAGGCATAGCTGTTTCTACAGAAATCATGTTATGATTAATGAATTATCTTTTCTAATAATTAATCTAATCTATGGTTCAATGTTCTACTCAAACATTATATACAGAGTTGACGAATAAGATGTTCCGTCAATGCAAATATATTAAAATGATGTTTTCCAATTTCACATTCGATCTTTTTTATAGCATTCAATTATATGGAATTAACATTGCTTCCCCTCATTATTCTGTCGCTTGGAATATTCAATTTGCAATACTTGTGGAGAAATAATACGAAATTATCATTTGATTGCTTCCATATCGTGTACAGGAGGATACCACAGCTCAACAAAAATCTTCGTTGAAAATACATCGTTCCGAAAATGATGAATATACTTTTTTTTCAAAACACTGTTGCAATGATTGTTGAAGTGTTTCGTCTGGCAACTTTGACTTCTCATTTTTTGCTAGTTTCAACATGTTGATCTATTTGATTCAATTTTAATTTGGCGCTCATTTAATGATAGAGAATACTGTTGCAAACTGAGCAATATATTTTGTACATATCGACATGAGAATCTTCGTATGGCTTGATCGAGTAATGAACACCACTTATTTTCATATTATATAATGTCTCGGGAGTTCAGAGGTGCACAAACTATCTCGCCTCGAAGTAAACATATAACTAATGCTTCATACTTGAAAAATTTCAATACAATGCAGTTGAGAAGAGCAGTTTTAATGAAAATATGTTTATTGCTCTATCATAAGTGAGGTATTGAACACAATTCAGAAGTTGAAAACTTCCAATTTGTTTGGTATAGTTCATGATCATTAATGACTGATGAGTTGCAGTATGACTATACGATCGGTTTGAATCATCCAGTCAAATTCTGCAGTGTGAGGTGTCACAAAGCTATGTCCTGTGCCCCTTACTATTCTTATAATATGTTAATGATTTTCAACTTTGGACTCTGCTTTGCTATGTACGGAATCACAACTGATTAGACTGACTGACTGATTTGCAAGTAATCGCCTATTCCTGAACGTTAGCAAGACAGGATTTAATAATTTCTGCCTGAAAAACACCTGTGAAAATAAATTTGAAAGTATTTTTCTGAAATTCAATAATGAATCAATTCAGCAGGTGAAATACTGAGGGTTCGGGTCTGCTCAGTGGTAAAAATTCAAATCGGCACTCTTATGTTGAAAGTGTTTGCAAGCAATTGGGTTCGGCTTAATATGCCCTGTACCGGCTTTGAAGTGTCACTAATATTATCCAATATAACATACTGAATTTTCTTCTGGGGAAAAATAGTCTTCAAGATGCAGAAGAGGGTAATGAGAATTACATGTGAATTCATGTCACGACTCGTTTCTTGAACATGAAATATTAACATAATCCTGCATTTTAAGGAATGCGAATATTACTACATAAAAAATATCATCGCTAAAGATGGAAAAGCTTTTTCCACCTTATAGTGTAGCATGTAAAATGTCACTATTCCATGGAGTGTGGGTCGCCACTTATTACTCCGTGTACTAACAGCAGTACTTATGGGTTTTACATCTTCGAAATTATAGTTTTGGAATTTGGAATTTTCCGAAACTAAGGCTTGTATTCGCTCAATATATACAAGGTAAGTGTAATTATCATCTGATTTAGTTTCGATGAGTTTTAGTTACGGCAATCTTCGCAGATATTAGTTCCCGGCATTTCAGACACAGAGAATCCTAGGACGTCTTATCCATATTTTTCGTATTTAACTAGTCTGTTTCAGGCTCATACCAAACCCATATTTATTTAATCATACTTTCGTATATTTTCAGCATTGCGGCTAATTTTTTTATCATCTTAATACCTAACCTTTTATTGCAGCAAAGTATCTTGATATTTGTGATTCTCATATTTTGCATTTGATACTCTTATTTCTGAATTCAATTTTTTTCATTGGATCATTATTTTTGCTTCAAAATGCGTATAAAATCATTTTGTTTCAAGATTTTTGAGCTTGTAGAGCTAATTTTTGTAGCCTGATTTTGACTTAGAGTGAGCTAGTTTCGTTTCGACATGGTTTTTGGTTTCGATATTTTGGCTTTGTGACTTTTTGAGTGGATCCCAGGCAGATCAAATATTTTGTGATTTATGATGATTTTTGCTGGGATTTGAGATCCGTTATTCTTGAGTTATGAAGTGTTGATGCCAAGCTTGAAACCGACACATTCACTTTTTTTTGATGTATTCGTACTTCTGGGAATCAGTTTACATTCTGCCTTACTTACAAAGAAATGTTAGTTCTATTATCTCTCCTACGTGTTGTTTTCGTTTGGAAATTCTTAGCAAAATTTTTTGGAGTAGATGTGTGTAGCGTGTAAAATGTCACTTTCGAAACAACACGCTTCGCCTTGACCATTTCGCATTTGAGTAATGCCATTCGGACTGTATTTTAATAAACATAAATACTTTTTGGGAGAAGCTGTATTAAAACCAAAATAAATACTTCTTGGGAGAAGCTTTATTTTAACGAACAGAAACACTTTTTGGGAGAAGCTGTATTTTAACGAACATGAATACTTATGGGAGAAACTCTATTTTAACGAACATAAATACTTTTTGGGAGAAGGTATATTCAAACGAAGCATAATACTTGCGAATATATATACAAATACATTTGGAAGAACCTGCATTATTTTTCAAGGATCCGACTTTGGCGATTCTCAATTCTCTATCGGAACTGAATATATACTTTGTGAGACGTTCTTTATTTTCTTGGACGTAACATATTGTAACGTTTCTTAGTTCTTAAAATTATTTTTGGGTTCAAATCAAACACTTTAGCGTTACAAAAACACACAACTAATTTATATACACGTAGACTGAACAAATATAACACTAACTAAATGATTAATTTATATAACACAATCGATACTGCTTAACTTATCTCTAAAACTTCGTCCACTTATTCTTGAAGTCTCCCAAAAGTGCCCCGTACTCGTCAGTCCGCCGAGCGGTGACAGCGTCGGCTTTAGGGACGATTGGATATTGTAAAAATATATTCACAAACAACGTCCTATCATAAAAAATGGTTTTCTGTAAGGCTGCTGCATTCTAAGACCCCATAACACCGTAAGAAGCATCTCCAATCTCAAAAAAAGTTATTTTAGTATTTAATATGTTCTTTTTTGAATGATTTTCAATTATTATATTTTTCTGTAAAATAACTTTCAGACTTGTAACCTTCAGAATTATTTCGAACATATAACATCATAAATTAATCAATTTGAATTAGTTTTAGATAGTCGACTCTTCAGTTTTTTCTTCAATGTGTAATAAATTATTATTCAGATTTTATATGAAAGAAATAGGTTCAATATATTAATTCAATTTCAGTGTTTTCTTGTGAACTTGATATCTATTCTTGAGAGCCAATAATATTTTTTTATCGGGCAAATTGACCAGTTATATCATATTCATAATATATCATATTTTTCATCAACAGACAATCTACAGATCCAATACGAGCCAAAAATAGTATAAAACTCAATTATCTTGAATCCGTAGAAATATTCAAAGTTTAATATAATACAGACAATAATCAAATACTACTTAACGACCTGACTAATTTATGTTATTCCTCAATATTTGAAATGTTTAAGTAAATTTCAATTATATATTAGTACCCAACGTTAATCTGTTTGTATGTTACCTTTTCTTCTAACCCATTTATCTGTACTTACATATTAGAAATTGCTAACTATGTGTTTTAGTTTTGAAGCCATACAACAGTCCTCATTATGTTAATTACAGATCACATAGTAACGGCCAAATCTATTTCAGTTTTAATCCAGCATATACACTTTGGGGATTTCGCTTTACGTCATGCACAAAATCAATTCATCTAACCAAAATAAATACTCTCATAACTATTTGGCAAGAAATCTTAATCAGCTGCGAATTCCGTTGCACTCTCTGACCGTCTACGACAATAGCCCTAAATATATTTCCTCCACGAAGGAAAGACCATAAATGGAGAGTACTACCTCATCATTTCAGATGAACTGCATGAAGGAGATTGAGCAATACCGAGATGAAAATTCTGTTTCACCACGATAATGCTTCTGCCTATGCTTGCGCTATTAGACCAAGATGGTGGTTTCACCATATAAATAAACAATGAGAAGCTCTACTAGTACTGTTCAGACCGATCTGATTGAAAATATATATTTTCATTTGCCTGTGACCTAACCAAATCATTAATAGCATGATGCTGATGATGATAAAAACTAAATAATTATTGGGATGAAAAAAGCAATGTTGGGTAACATGGAAATACTCAGAAGGTTTATATACATATGCTACCTAGTTCAGTAAGTGTTCTAACCATAGATTGCTCTATGCCCCTCCGACCAAGCGTGTTATCGTGTTCACCACGCTTTCAAACCACAAATCGCCTAGTAGACCCATCCGACCGAGCTAAGCACAGAACGTATTCTGTGCCTACCTGACCCGAGGGTTTAAATATCCATGCATTCCTGAAATTCGGTCTTTCCCTTTTCCAACCTCATTGAGGTCACATTGTCTCCGTAGATCTTCTGCAGCACGCATTGTCACAAGTGGACTTTACGGACCTACGCGTCAACCATATTCCCAAACTGCCGTTTTCTACCAGCGAACCAGGTGTTAGCCGATAAACAGTGATAACGCGAAGCCAAGTGAAGAATTCCGGTACTACCGCACACGTAGTGGAGCCCACGCACGTGGTAGGACCGACGATAACAATAAAAGCGAAGCAGGTGGATAATATACGACTAATTCAGCAACCGCAAAATTCATCCACCACAGCAGCAGACGTAAAGGAAATGTCCGATTCTAGGACCAAAGTCAACAACAAAAGGCACCTATGGACGACTGTGTGAGTATAGTATTTCAACACAATCGTGTGTCCTATGTGTCTTAGGTTAGTAAGTTGTTTCACTTCCAACACTTTTTTTTTCTTTTTCAAGCACATTTAATCTTTTAAGTTATATGTAACTGACAAATGAAGAAAGAAAGTAGATGCGTTTCACTACCCCCCTTTCCTTCAGGTTTCGTTAAAGTATCTATCGTAGATTTAAACAGAGCGTTGCAACACGCTCTCACCTTGTTAGTAGCTAGACCATACGACTCACTTACGTAAAGCAAGATTTTCTGAGGTTTCCCTTGTCATCATCGCGTTGATGCCAAATGGTACGTAAGATTGTAGGACGGCCACATATGCACTGCACACAGGGTCGTATCAGATTTAAGTAGGATAACCAGATAAAACTTTTTTTTTCTTCTTCCTTTTTATTTTCAATGGTGTGAACTACACGTATGCACATGTCTCAAATGAAGATACAATATGGTTTTATTACACCGTATGGCAATATGGAGGCGCCTAACCGCGATCTTCAGTAAGCTCTCTAACCATAGATCGCTCTAGGCCCGTCTGACCAAGCTCAGCACATAACGTACTCTGTGCCTACCTGAGCCAATGGTTGGAATATCCGTGCATTTCTGAAATTTGCGCTGTCCACGCTGACTCTAGAGACCCACGCGTCAGCCATATTTCCAAACCGCCGTTGTCTACCAGTGAACCACGTGTTTTATTTAATCCTACATTTACGTTCGCAACAAGTGTTTGTGTGAACCATCGACATTTTTCGTCGTGTGCGTGACCCCATCCCGGTAACATATAATAAAACGGTTTGTCTCATGGAAACGGAACTCCTCAGAAAAAAAGCGTGTGACATACGGCTTCGGGTCCCACAACGCTCAATTTTAAAACATCATATTCATCATGTATGTGATGGATCAACTAGCTAATATCAATAATCACAAGACATGCATTCATGTAGGAGAGACAACCTATTGGAGTGTCGAGAAGCCACACACATAAGTACAAATCAGACTACGTATTAGCAATGGTTTTGTGCGAATGGCCTAAGATTGAAGAAGGATAAGACGCAAACAATAAGCTTCAATTGGTTTGTATTTATCATATAAAATTGAAAAGCATTATAGAACACTTTATATAATATATATATTAATATATATATATATATATATATATATATATATATATATATATATATATATATATATATATATATATATATATATATATATATATATATATATATATATATATTGTTTTTCAATTTTAATGACATTTGTCATATTTTTGAACGACTGTCAAAATTGCAAATTTTCCTTTATATAAAACTGAACCTGGCCACCGGGGCTCTCTCGGTCAAACAGAGATGAAATTTGAGGAAATATCGCAGGTTATGTATTCTTTTATTATCTCCTTAGTCCCTTTCATGACCTTGCTTGCTATGTAAAATCTTTTCTCAGAATTGTTTAGACATATAAGAAATTTGATTGTTGAAATATTTTTCTGTGGTTTTCTTTTTCCATTGTTACAGCTTCCTGTCCCAAACCTCCTTTCACCCTTGTGTCTGGAAATCATGGAATGAAAGAGAGAATGAAGCGGCTAAGCAGAAAAATCTATGGTACTCTCTATGTACACACAACACTAAAACATCATAAACAGACAAGCTTGATAGTGCAACAGCGACAGGAAAACGAGTTTTTTCCTCAGGTTTTTTCACTCATTTATTGAATCATATACAAGATAATATGGTTCCCCTGTTACATTTCCTGAGCTCACACTTTTGTTTTTTCCGACACTCACCAAAATTATGGATTTAAGCACTTATTGTAAATACAATTATTCAAATTTTGTAAATCGTCTCTTTTCAAAATATATATATATATATATATATATATATATATATATATATATATATATATATATATATATATATATATATATATATATATACACTCGGAGGCAAAATTAGCGGAACACTCGAAAATTTAATCAAATTCGAAGTTCGATATTTTTCCTAACTCTCAACCGATTTAGATGATTTGTTCGGCAAGTTATAGATCAACTCTTCTGCTTTGTAGAAATTATAAGAGGAAACAAAAAAAGTTTGAAAAAAAAATTTTAACGGGGGCAACACTAACAGTGTTTTTTTTGTCAAAAATTCGTAACACCCTGTGGAATTTCGTGGTCTGAGTTGAAACGTACAATATCATGGTCTGTCAAGACACATCTTCCTACAGTAATGCCCTTCCTGTTTCATGCGTTTATCTCTATTTTTGCAAAATATATTTCTGGAGAAATTCCATTGAATCAAGAAATTGTCATTGAAATTCGTCTATCAATTTGGAATTTTCTTATTATCACTCAGGAGTGTCGAAATTGTCGTTTGCGTATTTAATGTTCGAATTGCATTAGCTTCTGATGACAACTTGGTTAATTTGGTGAACATTAGGAATTCATAGGAGATAACAGTAGGTAGGTATTAAAATACACAACCGAATTCTGGGACCATTGATAAAACTTTTCATTTACACATGTGCACACCTTTTTTTATCAAATATGAAATACAACACACGTTTTTTTGTATATGACGAGATTTGCACTTGTTTAAAGAATGAGAGTTTTCCATTCTTTGATTTGATACAAATTCGATCGGTTGCGGTGTTTTGTGATTCTTTTACTGTTTACAATTCGAAACGGTATTTTTCATTCAGAATGAGAGATTTACCGCCAACCTCAGTAGCAAGGGCAGTTACATTGATCGAGGAAGGGCGCACCTACCGCTCAGTCGGTACCATGTTGGGTATCTCGACGTCGGTTATCCATCGAACCTACCGACGTTACAGGGAAACTGGATTGTACGTGAGGAGGCGAGGACAAGGAAGAAATCGGGCAAACCGCGCTATACATGACCGTTTCATCGGCAATCAAACCATAAGAAATCCTCTTACTGCTGTTCAGGCACGTAACCTTTTACAAGCAGTGGATAACATTAACGTCGATGTGAGGACAGTCAGAAGACGATTAAATGAAGTTGGTCTGAGATCATACGCGCAAGCAAGAGCACCAAGACTCGATAGAGCCCATTGGGTAGCAAGATTGGCGTTTGCTAGGGAGCATGTAGCATGGACAATCAATCAGTGGAGACGAGTTCTATTTAGTGATGAGAGCCGATTTTGTGTGAATTTCGTGGATGGTAGAGATAGAATATGGAGGCATCGAGGGGAACGGTACAATCAAGCGAACTTCGCAGGAACTGAGCAATTCGGTGGAGGGTCAGTTATGATATGGGGTGGCATATGCCTGGGAGTACGAACAGAACAGGAGATTATTGGCAATGGATCACTTAATGCCCATCGGTATATACCAGAAATCTTGGAGCCCCATGTTGTGTCTTTTGCTCCTTACATAGGGGAAAATTTCCTTTTTATGCACGATAACGCGCGCCCTCATACTGCGCGCATAGTGATAGAATATCTCAATGAAGTTGGGATCACACGAATGGACTGGCCGTCGCGGTTACCGGATTTAAACCCGATCGAACACGTTTGGGACATTCTTGGAAGAAGTGTTCGACAACGGAATCCAGGCAACGTTGGAGAGCTGACATTGGCTTTGGTGGAAGATTGGGACAACGTACCTCAACAGATGATAGACAACATCATTGGGAGTATGCGAAATCATATGCGCGCTGTAATGAGAGCTCGGAGGGGGTCATACTCGCTACTAAAATCAAATGTTTTTTTTTGTGGGTCATCATGAACATTTATGTCAACATGTTCATTTCATTTCACGAGTGTATCGCCACGATACACACCTGCTCTCAATTTTGGACAGGAATGATAATTATTATAGTGTGTCACACAAAAAAATTCAAAAATAACTGTGCAAAATCAACGATTTTTCCAGTGTACTTCGAGTTCTCCCGGAGCGTGAAATTGGCCAGTGAATTTCAAAATTTTCATTTCGTTAGATTTCCGCTTTCTAATTTTGATTTTATTTTTGGCTAACCTCCGATGTTATGCACCTACGCAAGATTAAAATAAATTCTTGAATTTTGTGACTTTTCGCTTCAAATTGATATCTCTTGTAAAAATAGGGATAAATGCATAAAACAAGAAGGGCGTTACTGTAGGAAGATGTGTCTTGACAGACCATGATATTGTACGTTTCAACTCGTACCACGAAATTCCACAGGGTGTTACGAATTTTTGACAAAAAAAACACTTTTAGTTTTACCCCCGTATAAAATTTTTTCCAGATTTTTTTTGTTTTCCCTTATAATTTCTACAAAGCAGAAGAGTTGAATTATAACTTGCCGAAAGAATCATCCAAATCGGTTGAGAATTAGGAAAAATTTATATATATATATATATATATATATATATATATATATATATATATATATATATATATATATATATATATATATAAGAAGGACTGGCACCAATACTCAGTGCATCAGGCTGTAAAACAAAATTTGCATAACTAAATCTATATATAAATGAATAGATTTTCTTAATGATGAATTATTGTGATACGATTGTATTTGGTTTGCATGGTTTTTGCAACATTTTATATTATGTTGTTTGATAGTCTTTTATATTTTTATGACATACCATCCCTTTTTCTTATTTCGAATAGAGATTAATTGATTTATACTATGTACTGCTACCTTACCCACTATACTCTCTCGACCTCGTTCCTACTGATTCATATTTGTTTTCAGATATGAAAATATAACTTGGAGAACTTAGATTCACAACTAACATTGAAATAATTTTCGTAACAGCAGTGTTTTTCGAGATCCTTGGAAAACACTACTACAAAGAGAACATCAAAACCTCTCAACATCGCCTGAGCTAATCGATAACTCTTAAAAGTGATTATATTGAATAATCACTGAAATCCAGATGAAAGTAGTGAGTTCTTCTGAGATTTATCAATTGATATTGGTTCAATTCTACTGTAATTTGATTTCCATAAAGCGGGAAAATGGGTTGGGTAATAATGTCACGCACAAAAGTCGGATATCGGATCAGATATTTCCTTCCCCTTTAACGAAGCAAATAAACAATTGTTCTTCTCCACGAAATCTCCCCGAGCAACGTTCCAAATGATATTAATTTTCGGAAGTTTCCAAGGAGCGATCATCCGATATACTTCAAGTAAATCAACAGTCATTAATTCGACGGACTAGCGTGCTAACTGAAACTCCAAAAATAAGATTAAATTTAAGCTCGGGACTGAGGAGAGTTCATGAAATTCAATCCAGAAATCAAACACAAGAAATGAATGAATTATTTACCCGATTATTTATTTAATGACATCGAGATGAAATCAGTATGAGCGTAATTGGAACCGAAATAACAGCATGATTGATGGGGCAATTTCATGGGGAAATTTGCGGAGTGAATAAGTTCTGAGGCGAAAAGTTTCTTTGATTTATTGAACGGCTGATTACCGGCGGACCCGAGCGCCTTGCGGGTGTTTCGTTTAAACATATATTTTCAATATTCTGTTCGCGTTTGAATTTACAGGAAATTTACTATAAAACGTCAATTCCACTAACTGCTGTGTTTTTCATCCGATCGGAATAAATAGAAAATCACTTAGTTAAATGGTTTTCGAAGGGCTATTGAATAGGTGCACCCCATTTTTTTTCGAGATGAGGGAACAACCAAGTAAAAACAATTATTTCAAATTCAAAAATACATGTTCCTTTTTGCATGAAGATGATTTCCTTTATAGAAAAATAAATAGGAATTTACTATTTTCTCTTTCCATATACCAAATAATCTTTGAAAACTAATATTTTAATGAAATTCATTTATGTCCGAGTGTGCGGCGGAACACAAATATTTCTATCAGAGGATAGATAGCAATAAATTATTATAAATGACATTCTTATTTCGATATTGATACCTGTTTATTTATAGATTTTAGTTTTGTTCGAAGTATAAAATAATAATATGAAGATGATAACGAAAAGGCAGACACGTTACAATCTTTTTCCAATGTAATTAAAACCCGAATTAAGCCACATGTCTTTGAGTTAGGTGTTTTCCTGACAGAATGCCGCAACCAATATTACAAAACAAAAATTCAATGGGAATGAAAAATTAAATTTGCTTTTAATTATATAAGAAAATAAGAAACCGTCAGTTAAAGAAAAAGTACTAAATACGGAATTATCAGTACGGGCTTTGAACGAGATTTTGAGCAAACATAAGTTCAAATATTTCATTGAACAGAAATTTTACATTTCAGAAAGTATTGATTCAAATAACAGACTTCAATTCTCTAATAATCATAATCAACGGTACATATATGGATGAATGCTCATTTACCATTAATAGTATTTTCTACTGCAAAAACCATCGATGTTGGAGTCAAACAAACCCGAAGTATGCAGTAGTAAACATTTTTAAGGGAAATTTTATCGTGAATGTTCGGTCAAAATTTGGCGACATTCTCAAAAATGTTTCGCTGTTGGACTTGATGAGAGTATATTTTCAACAAGATGATGCATTAGCACATAATGTAAATTTAAATCTTAATCGGTTAAATGCTATACTTCGACGAGCATGGATTGGAACAAACGGACTCGGGCAATAACCTGCAAGTTCAACAGACCGTCACCCCCTTGAATTGAGAAAAGTGAGAGCAAATGTTAAGATCGAATTGAACACCAAATACACAATGTCCTCTAATGCTTCTCTAATTGTTCCTCTCATTCATTACAGCTAAGGTATTATCGAATAGACAAAATCAAAAATCAAGTCGACAAACTAGCAAACTTCTAAGCATGAATGGTCCACTGCACTAAAGCCGATATAGACCATCTATAAGTACCTCGAAATGAAGGAGGAGGATGATTATTGAATGCACAAAACATTTATATATGAAACTTAAGACGAAAGGTGAATTTATTGATATGGTACACAGATGGAAAGTGAAGTAAGGCAGAAAGACTAATGAAGGCCAAGCCACTAACTCAAGTGAATCTGAAATAAAGAGAGTGGAAATATTCAAAGAAAGTTTGAAAATGAGGAAGAAGGAAGAACAAATGGGAAAAGGGGCTCGAGAAATGAATGCACGGAAAGTCAGAAAATGAAATTCCGAAGAACTCATAAATATCATTGAAACGTGGAAATGGCTGAGCCATGCAGATATTAAGTCAGATAAAAAAACCAAGATGTGAGTTAATCCAGAACAATCCATATCAATAAACTACATGAGGGCTATGATTATAAATGTCAGCATCGATCCAAGAAGTAGACTTTGCGCCGTTCATGGTAGAACTATTGATCAAATAGTATGAGGCTGCATCACCTTGGCCAGAAAAGATTTATTGCGCCACCGCAACTCCAAAAAATTTTCTACATAGGAACATTTGTTAAGAATATGGCATACAAGTCAGCGAGACATGGTTCGAACATGCCCCAGATCTAATTAAGGATATTCTCGAATTTACCGTCATGTGGGATACCCAAGGCCAAAAAATTGGGCCATTTCCGATAATAAACAACATAATAGTCAAAACCAAAAAAATTGAGACATGTTTACTTATAAATGTGGCCACAGTATGTTATCATCATGATATTCAAAAGTAAATGGAGAAAAAGCTCAAATGTAAGGGCTTTCAGATAGAAGTACAGCGATCATGGTACATGGTAACAACTATCATCGGTGTTACAGGGCTAGTGTCCAACACTACCTATTGAGTCATTAAGAGCACCAAGTTAGATATCATTCAACGTTTTATTGAGTACATCACACACAGCTAAGAAAGTGTTATGAAAAACCTTCTGAGTAGGAAAAACTCAAGATGCACGGCGTGTAACTGAGGAACTCACCTGCAGACGAAGGAGAAGATCGCTTTGTGATATCAGACAAAATAATATTAGATAAAACTTCAGATCACCCTTTGTATTCTCAAGATCTCAGACTTCAGAGGCAAGTATCAATTAGCTTATCACAGCATATACCCAAAAGTCAGTAGTGCTGACAACCACAAATACATTTCTGGTACTTAGGTTTGAGAAAACTAGTGGCAAAATCGGATAATTCATTCTTAACTTTAAGAATGAAATAGCCTTCAAACGAGGTCGAAAATCCCTAACTTATTATTCAACACCAAAAAACCAAAACTAAGACTGAATAGAAGTGGCATATATAAGTTAACATGTCCTAAATGTGAAGGTGTATACAAAGGTCAGAGTGGCCTCTCTTTTGAAACAAGCTGCTCAGAACAGCAACGATTCTCAAGGAAAACAAAGTGATTTTCACAATGGCCTAAAAATTTTTGAAATATAATCATTCTAATTATTCTAATCATCTCTCATACTCTGTTGACTAGGACACCCACCATAATTCCCATCTGTACATTCCGTATGCAATTCAGTAGATAACTACTCAGCTTATAAGTGCTTCCCTAATTACACATCATCTCCCATTTCGTAAATAAGTGATCACTGTACTGTATATGTATTCAGTTTTTAACTCAGAGAATAAGCCTGAAGATGGACGCAAGTCCGAAACTGCAATAACAAATTCAAATTGAGCTGTTCTGATGTATAAACATAGAAATGATTTTTCAAATACCTCATCATGATGAACTACCAAACAGTAGCTGCAGATGCAATTCGAGAGAAATGCAGATTCAATTTCACGTGTAGCATTTCTTGATAAAGTTTTCAGTAATTTTCTGGCACGAGAATAATATAATTTTTCAGTGTAGATATCATACCTTTGAGAAATATGCGTTTTTCGACGGAGTTATCCGGCTACTTCGAAGACTAACAGTCTAGATTCCAAGATATCGTGTTCATTATTCAGTCTAATGTGAATTTCCAAGTGGTAATGTATGCACTTCTCTCCCTGATTTATCGTAGGTAGATAATGGATGTTCTGTACAATGCTTGCCGGAAGAACTAGAGAATACATAAAACATGATGAATAGAACAATGTGAACGTCCCACATATAAGAGATCCTGCTATATCCTTGAGAACGCGAAAGCTTGCTCATTATTTCTGCAGAAGAAAACTGATAATTTTCCGTTGAAAATAAAATAAATTCGTGGAGTGTTTTGACGTTGACGTCTTTGTGTTTAGGATGTATAAAAACTTATTATTCTTACTACGCTTCAGAGAATATTAAATATTTAAGAATAATCTAAGTATCAGATTTTCTTGGATTCAACTGAGATATTTCATTAAAATTTGTATACAGGGTGAGACGGGATACGTAACACTCTCTTCGTTAAACCGTACTTTTCAAAATTTATATATCCTGTTCATTGCAGTTTCAATTGTTGTATCCCAGGGGTTGTATCCCACTATCGCCTCAAACATTTTACGGTGCGCCAAAATAATTTTTTCATATTATTTGAAAATTTTTTGCCCCACTTTTTTTGAGTCTGTAACACGTGCAGCGATTGACTGAAGTAAGCTCTATTAAACTAACTTTTTTCAAAATGGTCTTTCGTATGCTTCGGCTCATTTGGATATGTATTGATGTTCACATCTGACATTTTCAATGGTAAGTTATTGTGTGAAGTTTGAAAGTGCTTTAAATAATGGCTTTCATTCCATAATAATGGCATACGAATTCTAGAATGGATGACATGAATTTTATGTATGACCTTGCAAAAGAAGTCTGACTCCTGTACGAGGTGTTCCATTTTCGATGTTTTAGTATGTCAGCTATTTGAAATACTGCAAATAGCACAAAAAATAACCTCTCTATTCCGTCTTGTCGTCATGTCGAGGAAAATTAATTGGTGAAAACACATTGCAGTTATTTTCTTTTTTTTTCGATTTATTCCAGATTTCAGGATTTTCTAGGATTTCACCATATGCTAATATCTCAATTGCTACCAAAGTAAGGTGAAACCTATTTTGGCATTCTAAGAAGACCATTTTGAGTTGAAAACTAGGACGTTTTAGAATTTTTTCTGGTTTAATAATTTTCGTATTGAGATGTTATATTCTTCAATTGTTTTCTTTTTCAAATAAGAATAATATATCTCCCAAATTTCTCTCAATCTATTAATCTTAACCCTCCGTTACTCGCGTAGTCTACGATCGTAGATCACGACGTTCATTGGTAAACAATTTTTATTGCACGCGCCTACTCTTCAGTAGCTGTAGAAAACTGAGAATTTAGTGAATCAGCATATTTTTGACAGTGTTAGTGATTGGTTTTTGAAGATATTTGCTTCTGACTATGAATGGTCTAAGATTATAGACCACGCGACCATTCACGTTTTACTTTATGTTTCTAGTCAGTTCCGTTCAAATTCGATTTCTTGGTATCTTGAAAGAAAGAAGTATGTCTGAACCCAAAAGACGATGTGTGCAGTTCAGCAAAGATTCTGAAGTCTGAATACAGTGGTTCAATGCACTTCCTAGATCCTCTAGATCATCTGATGAAAACGATGATGAAGAAGGCGATAAAGCAGAAGAAGATTTTGTTGAGAAGAGCAGCCATGTCACAGATTCAGAGCAGGATGTAATTGAGGATAAAGAACCGATGAAGTAAATGATTTCAGTTCGAGCTGTTCGTTCTCTTATTACGTAGGAAAAGACGTAATAACAAATTGGAGAAAATCTTCACCGAACCTCCAGATTCGAGTTCGTACACATAATATTGAGAGACAACTCCGTGAAACGAAAAATAATAATAACAACCGAAATCCAGTGCCTAAAATTATACGTAAACGATATAAGCTTTCGAATTATAACGATGTCAACAAACATATACTGGGTGATCGCCAGTAGCGCCGTGCTCCGTAGCTCGTCTATTCTTTAAGATTTTATTCAGAAAGTGATAATCTACTTCAGCAATTTATTTTGAAGTGAACAGGAAGTCCCAATATTCTATAGAAAAATCTTGGGAGGTTTTTTCAGATTGGAAGAGTAAGTAGTAAGTTTTTTTGGTGAGTAGTTTCGTCACAATATTTCTTTTTCCGTGAAAATTTATGAAAATAGGCCCTCACATCATCGCATGCTCCTTCGACCGAAAAGGATGAATACTTTTTTCCTTTCCTTTCCTATCCAAGGATAACTTTATTGATGTATTGAAATAGATTATCCTCATTTTATATAGGAGTGACTCAAAAAATTATTGAACATTGTAATATTAAAATATCATATCTCGATTTTTCAAATGAAACATCCTGTATTTCATTATTCATGTCAAAGCATAAAATATTGTGCCATATTTTTGCAGAAGTAACCTTATTTTTATCTTCGACCATTTTCGAAATAAAAAATAAATTAAAATAATGAAATTAGAGGTTGCGAAAGGAGAGTTTATTGGTATATATCATTATACTTGATCAGAGAAATTGAGATATTTTAAGGTAGTCGTGTATGAAATACGTAATAGTTTGGTATTTGGTGAGATGATCTGCAATGTGTTGAACTTTTTCAATAAGTGTTCGAAATATTGCCAGTTTCTTTGTAGACACAACTCAATCTATCTGAGCAAAGACCGTTGAACTCTCAATAGCATTTGCGGATTAACTGACTGAAAGGTGTCGACAATTGTGTTGTAGAAGGAATCAGTTAAACGATGCCCTCAATATAACCCTACAAGAAAAAATCTTGACTTGTAAGGTCCGGAGACCTAGCTGCCATCTAACAGAACCACCACGTCCTATCCATTTGTTAGGAAATACATGACTCAAATGCTCCCTAACCTGATATGAGTAATGTGCCGGTGCTCTATCCTGTTGAAGCCTCAAATCTTGTCTTATCTGCTCTGGTACTTCGGCAAGTAACACTGGTAGATGATTTTGCAGAAAATTTAAATACATTTCACTTTTGAGGTGCCCGTCGAAAAAAGGGGCCCAATTAGATATACATTTACTATAGCGGCCCATACATTCAAGGACCAACGATGCTGGTGATCTATTTGTCTCATGACGTGAAGATTTTCCATGGCATAATAATGAAAGTTGTGCCTGTTAACAAGCCCATTGTTGTGAATAGTTGCTTCGTAGGAGAAAAGACCCCTGCTAAACATATTTGGATTTTTCGTTCCTTTGTTGCTTGCCCAATTGCAAAAATTGATTGGATTTTCATAGTCCTGACTATTCAGTTCCTGGTGCAGCTGTACGTGATATGCATGAAATTTATTCACTCTCAAGATTCTCTGGACCAAAGTTTGACTTATATCTGTTAACTGAGAAATATCTCTTTGTCTTTTATATGGGTCCTCTGTCCCTTTCAACAAAAATGATAACTGGTTGTCTTCAGCTGTAGCAGTTTTTGGTTTTTCATTTTTTTTGTAGGCGATATTACCCGTTTCGAAAAATCTAATTAGAGGTTTTTCAAAGCATATGGCATCAGGATGCCTCTTATCAGGAAACCTTTGTGCATAAACTTTACTTGCCAATGAAGAATTTCTATCGCACTCACCCAGAATTGAAATCATATCAACTATTTCTTCTTTGGAGAACTTCATGGCAGTCAATTGAGGAAATTGGGTTCAAACCTCACTATAACAATGTTTAATAACGAAACACTGATAAGTTCACCATGTAAAATGCAGAATATGATATGTCCGGACACCTGACAGAAGGCACAAATACCTCGATCTACATTTTAATCATCTTATCATCTTGACTTTATCATTCGTAAAAGAATTATCCTGTTTAGGTTTAATTTTTTACTACTTGAATCATTACAGAAAAAACATCTGTGCGAATAATGATACATGTTGATTAGTTTGATACGGTTTGTAGAATTTCCATAAAAATTCTCTACAAATAATCGAATATTTCGAAAATGAAGATGAGGTGACTTTCGCAGAAATAAAGCACAATACAAAATACAGGGTGTTCCTTTTGAAAGAATCAAGATACTATATTTTTAAAATTACAATATTCAATAATTTCTTTGACTTACTCCTGTATAAAATGGGGATAATCTATTTCAATTCATCGATGAAGCTATCCTTGGGCAATTATAAAACGAAAGGAAAAAAATATTCTTCCCCTCTGCCCGAAGGAGCACGCGATGATGTGGGAGCCTATTTTCATGAATTTTTACGGAAGAAAAATATTGTGACGAAACTACTCACCAAAAAAAACTTATTACTTAAGGATATCATAGCAGAGTTTAGACCGCTCCTGAATCTTGAACAAAAAAGTATTCTTCCAATCTGAAAGAACCTCTCAAGATTTCTTCATGAAAAATTGGGACACCCAGTTTACTGCAAAATAAATTTCTGAAATAGATTCTTATTTCATTAATATAATACTCTTCCAACAAAAATGAAATCTTCAAGAGTGTACGAGCTACGGAGCACCGCACCACTGGTGAATCACCCAGTATATAGAAAATGTTCAAATCAAATTTGGCAGGATGTGATACGCGACAAAATCTGATGGAGGGTAAATGTGTGCGTTTATAGAAATTTTGTTCCTCATTGGCACTTCCAGGAGATCAAGAAAAAATTTGAGTTCCTCACCGTAGACGATAAACCATTAGCTTTCAGAGGCAGATGTGGCTTTAAACAATATATAGTAAATAAGCCTGCCAAATATGGTATCAAAATGTTCGATCCTGTTGATGCAAAAACATCGTACACGATTATTTTAGATCCATATATGGTAAATAACCCAGGTGAAGACATTGTCCGTCGATTGATTAATCCAATTTCCGGTACGAATCGTAATTTTACCGGATACAATTGGGTGAGTAGTTTACCACTTGTTTAGAAATCATAAATTAAAATATATTGATACATAACGAAGGAATAAACCGAAAATTTCGGAAGAATGCATAAGATGCTGGGACAGGAGATGACAAGAAACCAGTTTCCACTAAAGACTATAACAAAACAAAATTGATGTTGATTTAGTTGATCAACTCTGCTACAATTACAATGTTGCTAGAAATACCCGTCGGTGGCTTATGGTTGTGTTCTATGACTTACTTAACCTTGCAGCCATAAAAGCATTATGCGTTTTTAAAGCTAATCGCCCAGTACAACGAGTATCCCGCAGTGATTTCTCGGAAAAATGTGATTGGGAACTCATGAAACTTCAAATCTTACTTAGGGCAACAATAGAACAATTACTTGTAGAAATGAGGCGCCGCGCTCGACATCAATTAGGCATTTGTGAGGTTGTACCCCCTCCCCCTCAGAGTGCACAAAATTATGTTGGATGATGCTGCATATGTCCTAGAAGTGATAATAAATCCACATGAAAATATTGTGCGAAATGCTACATGTATGCTTGTGAAAATCATATGAAGGAAATATGTGTTAATTGTGTAGGTGAACAAAATTGACACTTTTCAAGGGGACATAAAAGGAGTAAAAATTGGTAGTTTTTCAGCTTGTAAACATATTTTCATTAGATTGTTATCTGTTTCAGTTTTTTACTGCATGTTTTTTCACGTTCATGTATTTTTGAGTAAATGGAAAATATATTGAGTTATGACAATTAAAGGATTTATTCTGGGACTTTTTGGATTTTTTCAATTCCACGGGGATAAAATCCATATTTTTCATCAGAACTGAAATAACTTCAATCACTAATGATGAAAGGAACTATTTCATTTAAAATACGTAATAAAATGGATGATATTGATCTTTTATGTCAAAATTGAAATGGTCTACAATCGTAGACTACGCGAGTAAATACGTTCGAAAAGAGGTCGCCAGTAACCAAGGTTTAATAATAAGAACAACCGAAAGTTTTTCATTACTCATGAGTAACGAAATATCAATGATATTTAGTAACAAAAATCGAAAAAAAATATCTCAATTACTCAAAAGTATTTTCATTATTCAAGATTCTAGAATTTCAATATCCGGAGGCACTTGCATGCAACTTTGAATATTAATCACTGAAGCTAAGCAATTCTTGAAATTTTCAATTCTTCTATATCATTAGACTTTGTCTATATAATGAATCCTAAAATCAGCCAAGGAGGACATAATCTTAGCCAGTAGAATCTGGAGAACAAGGTAACAATTTCACTGATCCCCTCACTTCCATCCGGTTATAACCAAAAAAGAGATTTCAAATTTCGGAGACATTTCCAATTTATTATGAGTGCGCACCGTCAAGATGGAAATATAGAAGTACCTTTTTTGAGCCTAAAAAATTTCATCTAAAGAGTCCCCAACTGTGTTCTCTTTCATTATAATCATAACAAAAATATTTTTATATATATTATTTTTAATGCTGAAACCATCAGAATTCTAGAATTTGAAATAATAGGAATGTATATAAGAATTTTTGGCTAAATATCGAGTAATCGGTTGAGCAGATAACTGATAGCTCCTACGAATACGAACTCAGCTAATATACATCTAACCAGTTTTTTCTTCATGAGCCATGCTACGCTTTCATACGCTCTTTCATGTCTCGTCACAGGTACACTGATATCTTTGCAGTTGTGAATATCTTTGGTAAGGTGGAATCGAATGTCTTATTCTCATATTCTCTACAGATATGACCCAAAAGTGATGCTGTTACTCTAATTCTTCTCTCCAATTTACTCTTATTCCGCAGGACTGTTTCTTCCCCACTATGTCACAAAACGGAATGATATTTGTGGAAAGGTATATAATATTTAGAGCACCTATCGAAAAAGCTGGTCGTTCTCTGGTCTGCCGTAAATAAGTAGAACAAATGATACGAGACGTTTTTTGCATGCTCGAGAGAGCGAATAACTGGGCAGCACCAGAGAAAGATAAGACTCACAAATACAGGTGAAAATACTTCAAAGAAACTCATACTGCCTTAGCCAATTTATTTCAATAGGCTTTAACTGAAGCTTCCGCTGTACCGAAGTCTGTTACACTTCGTATCACATACATGGAAAAGCGGTGATACTCTACATTCAAAACTTTACAGACCCATAACATGCCTCCCAACCTAGTACAAAATCCTGACAGGAGTTCAAGCTTTGGATATCAACAAACATTTTCAAGCTAACAACATACTAGACCCACGAACAATACCGATGCCCTATGGGACCCAAAGGTTGCAAGAAACTATTGTGTATAGACTACATCCTGATAAAGCATTACACACGCAAAATTGAACGGTTGCAGTGATAGATTACCATAAAGCTTACGATTCTGTTCTCCACTCGTGGTTACTGAAGGTTCTGCATCTATACAGGATCTCAGAGTAAGTTGTCTTTTTTTATGCGCGCTTCCCAGGAATAGGCGAACATGTTACACCACATGAGTGAGCGCCCAGGAAGAATTGAGGTGTCTGTTTACTCGCTTCTTGATGGGGGCCAAATTGTTGGATGTTGGGAACATGTCGGACGGAAGCCAGTTTCACAGCTCACCGCCCTGTGAACTGCTGTCTGCCCTTTAGGCACCTCATGAGTACGGGGCGTACAGCCTTACACCTCAGAATAATTTCGCACAGATGGTCATGCAAGAAATCAAAATCAAGCAATTTCAAGGAGACACCCTAAGCCCGATATGGTAGTCGGCCTTAACCCGCAGAGCTTCTTGCTTAGAAACACTAGTTACTGGTATATCTTTGACAGAAAAAGGAACATTAGAGCGCGTCATCAACCGTACATGAACGATCTTAATTTGTGTCCAAGTAGTCCATATGAGATGAAGCATCAACTGGACACCGTGGCAGCGTTCAGTGATGCCATACGCATAGAGATGGGACTCGAAAAGAGTGTGGACCTTATCGTGGTGTGGAAAATATTAGGCGAGCAAGATACCTATAACTCTGTACAGTAAAATTGCCATGCCGAATTTGGAACCCGAAAAGACCTATAAATATCTAAGAATTCAATTAGCGCTGGAAATTGGAACCACCAAAGGGAGGGAGGTTTTCAAGACCAAGGTTCTTGTGAGAATTTCCAATTTACTATGAGGGTGCAACGTCTTGTGTTACCACCAGAATTATATCTATTCTAACATGACGAAGTTCTATTGAACCACGAACATTTTTCATTTAAAATGTTCCCAGCTAAATATTTGTGGGCCAACAATGTGAATTGAATAATAAATTAATTTTGACTTGTATTATTGTGAGCATGTAACAGATAACTATTGTGAATTTTGTGTGGACTCTCATTAGTATACTAGATGAAAACACTCAATGATATTGAAATTTAATTA
Source organism: Cryptolaemus montrouzieri (assembly GCA_013387265.2). NCBI lineage: Eukaryota > Metazoa > Arthropoda > Insecta > Coleoptera > Coccinellidae > Cryptolaemus > Cryptolaemus montrouzieri. Next base: position 17,131,945 of record JABFTP020000165.1, read on the forward strand.
CAGGAAAAATTCATATTTTTGAGGAAATTGGTCAGGCATATTCCACATATTCGGAAAGATAAAAAACAGCATTCAACGAAAATGAAAATTATTACCTGCATTTTACACAAAAGAGTGTCAGTATAATGTTGAAATAGATTTTATCTAATTTTGGGAGCAACCAAGATTTTGGCATAAACAGAAACCTCGAAAAATTCACAAAACCCGGAATAACTCGAAAAAAAAAGAAGAAAGCTATGATGTGTTCTCACCATAACTTTTCCTGGAGAGTCGAGGATGGAGATGACGGTCATTTTTCTCTATTGGCTGTATTTCATATAGCTTTCCTATTAGGACATCAAAAATGGAACCCCTGTTTATGAAGCGCTATGAAATATTTTATGTGATCCACATTCAAAGGGTATAGGCGCTCCCTTAATTGGGAATTTCATCAAGAATTATTTTTTACAGGTGATATATTAATAAGCTAACATCTAACCCATATTTTGTACGCATCAAAATTTTTAACGACGAGGCTATTTTTGAAAATAATGCGTTATGAAATTCCGTAACACCCATTTGAGGACTGATAAGAGTGTTTATGGAACCTCATTTTCAAGAAGTTCTCATTTAATGGGTGGGATATATTGGGGATCATTTGGTAGGTCCTTTTCTCTTATTTTTCTTTCTTTTATTGCATTTCTCAAAAGCACTTTTTGGAATACAAATTGCAATTAATACTGGAAGACTAATATGGTTCAAGCTTGATGGCGTTCTAGCAAATTTTTTTAATTTTGCAAGAGAGTATTTGAATGAACTGAATCAAAGTAAGTGGATGAGATAGGGAGAACCTCAGATATGGTTTCTTTTGACCCCTGACCTAAAAAATCTACATTTGTGCTTATGGGGGCATCTATTTTACTGGTAAATACAAAAGAAAAACTTGGACGGTTAATAATAAAATGATTTGAAAACGTGAAATACACCCTTCATTATGTGTCTATTTGTTCCAATAGTACTTGATTACAACTTTCCTAATCGACCATTGAAGTTTCCTTCATAGGTATGATGCGGGTGTACATTGTGGAATAGAAGTCGTAATTTCTTTCACCTCAGTTTCTGGAAAAATGCTGGGACATGTTAATTTTTATATTCAATCATAAAATTTTCGGTTGGGTTAAGAAAACTTTTTTTCTCCACATTTTTTTAAAGATCAGACAAATCGATCATTCGTTCGAAGTGGAACCATAATTTTTTTCTGTTTTGTCAAGAAGAGCTTATATTTGTGAGTTCTGATATGCGGATCTGTGATCAATAATTCTCGGAATACCGAGATAATATGACGTTTTTCACGATAAATTCATAAATTTGGCTTTGCTGAATAAACTTCTGTTTCTTCGCCCCACCTTTTCCTAACCAGTTGGGAAATATTGTTTGAATGGCATTATATTTGAAGGTATGGCGCATTGACAGAGAACATTTTTATATTATTCCATATATATTCATTGGAAGAAAATTTCAGTGTTCATATTCTGATATGATGTATTTTTGTACGAACCATCCCACGAAATAGAGAAACAACAAATTCTGAAATAAATTAAGTGAATTTGTTTCCGAAATCTTTACATTTAGCTGCTAGACTAATCATATCAACTTCGCGCCAGATTCTAATCCTCAAATCGACAGGATAATCAAGTTCAGATTTGCAGACATTACTCTTTCAAGTATCTGCGGAAGAATTAATCGCAAGGGTTCAAATCTGGAGAGCGTGAAGGCTCTCACCTTCCATCAAACCTTTCGCCGAAACTTCTTTAAAAAAGGTGCACGCTGTCAAAGCAAAGTGTAGAAAATTCCCGTCTTGGTGAAACCACATTGACTCATAATGTATGTCAGGATCTTTATCATTGAGGTTGAGTACAGCCAACACTTAAATCATCCCTCATAAAATTCTAAAACATATTTTGCGTTAAATAACTTTTTTGAGAATGGGGCCCTGATACTCTATTTTTCATTATTTAGGCAAACACATAGCTTTTGTGCAGGCTGTAAATAGCGTCCGAGCAACTTATTTCGATTGAAAACATCAAACACTCGTGACTGAAATATCCGCTCTAAGTGAAGGCTACTTTTTCAGAATAAACAACTTCGAAGTTTCGCTAATCATTTGGTGAAATAGTTTTTTAATTAAACATTAATTGAACGAGAAGTAGAAACAAAACTAGGCTCGTGACTTTCACAAAATATAATTAATGAATATTTGTTTGGCATATATTTCGGGTTCTATTACATTTTCAAAACCTGAGGAATAATTAGATATTACAAATTCATTTATAAAAATTGGGACAAACAGAAATCAAGCTAATTGTTAGTTATTGGTAAGTTATAATTGTGAACTAACGAAATTGCTGAGAATCTCACCAAATCTTAGTTACCTGAATGTAAAATTACGATTTTTGTGAAATCTAAGGAATGGTTCTCTTTCATACAATGTTCTGAATAACTAAATGTTAATTTATTATGTATTACTGATTTTGATGCTTAGGTACTTTAATATTAATGGAGCGGCTACTTGACCTATACAAAAGATGACAATCTTTTCAATATAAATTATATACTTTCCCCATAAAACAGAAGCAAGAATTAAATTTAAGGAATTCATCATATAATAATCTATAAATAATTAACGACAAGCTTGCTCTTAAGTTTTGAGAATGAAGTAAAACCTGCAATCAGGATCATCTGTATTAAGTTCATGCAAAAGGACCATTACGTATGGGTATTACTTTTCAAATTTAAATATTTTGATTATTGATTTCTGACTAACAGCGAGGACCAAACCTAATTGTTCCATTGACTGAAGTGGATCATCTTATAAACGTAGGAGACTGTCCAGCCTGATACGCAATGAATGACGTTCAAATGAAAATAGATTTCACTCTATGTTTGTTTCCTATCAAGATTTATGAGTGCTATGTTTAAATGTGCGAATTGAAAGTAGATGATAATTGAAAGATAATTCTTTATCAGATTTTGAAAATCTGATCGATGATGCCAAATCTTGAAAATATGAGCAACAATTTCTTTTGCTGGATCAAAAAATTTCTAGCTAAACATAAAATTAATCTATCTGAGTATTCATCCCAAAATCTGAAAAAATTTATCAGTTATATTTCATACTTTACACTCGCACTGTATGAAGTGACTTTTATTAAGTTTAGAAATTTATTGAAAAAAATAGAAAGAACAAAACAAATTGAAGTCAAAACTTATATATTTCTTTAAGACCATGAATCAATTGTAGTATTGAAGAGTCTTTCCAAAAAAACTCTGAGACAGTGAGATCAAGAGATCGTATGGCCATCGAGTATTCGTTCTTTCCGATCCATTCTCTGAAAAATATTTGTCAAGCGCGTTTGTGAATGCATTTGGGGCTGAATTTAGTTGAGTCTGTTGATAATGGAGAAGAAGAAAATCTAACATTTCCTTAGTTCAAAGCTGGTCAAATTGTGAAAAAATTAAGTCGAATGAAAAGAGGAAAAATTCACAAACATTTGTACTATACTGTGATATATCACAATGTATTGTTGATATAGCCAGAAAAATTGTGAAGTACATAGAGAAAAATTAATGGAGAGTGTATCTAAATAATAATGTTGCCTTTTCAAATCATTTTCTTTGCTGTGCAAATTGCCGCCTTAGCGCATGCTTCTTCCATATAGTAAGGAATGAACTCAATAAAGTTATTCTAGACAGTTGAAAGTGAATGAGTATTTTCTAAAAAACGGAAACACCACTCAAAACAGCAATATTGAGTCATGTTATGTTTTAATTTTCCTCAAAAGTATGTTAATAACATAAAATTCTGTCTCGTGATATACGGGTGTTTGCTATGAAACGCTTATCGTAATAACTCCTCTTTTTACTATTGGAAAATTTGAGTATATATATTTATGGTTAATGGTTTTATGAGGCATTTAAATTGGTAATCACTTTTTTTAATGAGCTAGGTGGAAAATTCCTCAGTTTGAATTAAAATAGATATATTTTTATTTTTCTTTGCAAAGAGGAAAAAACTAAATGGATTTTCTTCCTCGTGTAAAAGAAATCCAAATATTTAATTTAGAGAAATATCACTAAAGAAAATATTATCTTAAAGCACTGTACACAAAATAAAAAACAACGTGTGGCACTCGACGACTGCCGCGGTAAAGCTACTGCATAGCATTCTTATCAACTTATACAATTAATATTTTTTATTAATGTAGGGTTTTTTTTCTTTGATATCAGTTCGAGTTTTTTGTTTGATATTGATTCAAGTTACACATTTTGAGCGTGTTGACCGATAAGAATACTTACTTTATCCTTCCGTTGAATAAATCATTATCTTACAAAACATAAAGGTTGTTCAGGAATTTTGGTCATTGAAACTTAAAAAGAAACATAAGAAACTTGATATCCTCTATGTATCTTGGAAATATGGAAAATCAATAGTGGTCCCATATTTGGTTTGGATTCTCGTGAATCATTATTCAATATATATATATATATATATATATATATATATATATATATATATATATATATATATATATATATATATATATATATATATATATATATATATATCGCGCGACCAGTAATTTTCAGGAAGCAGCCTGTATATATATTCTTTGATAAGTCCAAATAAAATTTATGAATTTTGTCATCAGAAGACGTCACTAATAGTGAAGTAGGAGGTTCTCCAACAACAAATATTCATCATGGGGAATGGTCATGCATAAGGCTAAATATAAGAAGAATGAGAAAACCTGAAACTTACCTTGAAGAGTATTCCGATCCCCAAGTTCATGAATGGTTTTGTGAAGTCAATGACACTCTCACGAGCATAGTTTATTGTCATGGAAGCAACAGCCAAATCGGCTCGCTGGAAACAATACGTTTTGTCAGGAGAAATGTACAATTAAATTTCGCAATGTCAACAACAATGGAATCGAAATTGTTAATTTCCATATGAAACAACCGTCAAATGTGGATCGCGATAGCCGAGTGAAATAAAGTATATTACGCGATGATTTTCGAACGAAATGAAGTCAAATTCGTTACACTAAAGCTTCAAAAATAACTGTAATTTTATGAATTCGATGAGCAGTGTGATTCTACTAACATAAACCTATATTACATTTCATTTTGGATTGTTACGTTTATACCGTTTTCCAATTCGTGATCGTAAATTTCCAAACAATATGAGCCAATTTAGAGCATAGCACGTTTCTCTGAGAGTCAAAGTGCAATATAAACAATGCCGCTGAACTTGCAAGGCTTCTGGAACTTACTCTCTTTCACCTCTGAACTGTGTACACTATTCTACTCTAACTTCCAGCAAGTGTTGATTGCAACTCGCTAAGAGTTTTAATCGAAACATCCCAATTCTGGTTAATTTAGCAGACGGCTATTAATTTAGACTCTAATCTAGGAACGTGTTGATTTCTGCGTTCATTACTATTATCACAATATAATTAAAAGGAAAGGTTTCCCTATACGCTCCTTCACGAGAAAAATAAGTAATCAACGATATTGAATTTAACATTATGACAATATTCGAGTACAATTCAGAAGAAAAGATGAGAAAATATTGATTATGCGCAGGGAGGTGGGGTAATAATTAAAACCAATCTGAGCATCTTCGGAATATTTTCACGTTCATGTTGATGAATAATATCTCTTGAAAATACAATAAATATCACAATTATACAACTTTTCGAGTAAGAAAATGAATATGGGCAAATACTTAACGATCTAGAAATCTTTGCAATGTTCCCGGCATTTGAGTTGATTGGTGATTAGAGTAAGGAAGCTTTATAGATTTGCTGTACAGAGTAATAATCAATAGAAAATATAAAAGAGAATAAAAGCCTTCAAAACAATCAAGTCTTCTACTAACTACTAATAATTTATAATTGTTAATGTAGATCTATATATGTAATTGATCAAGTTTGGGTTGATGATAGAAATTAATGTTTTCAGAAATTTAGTTGAAGAAAAATGAGATTTTTTGACTATAAGGATGCTTTCAAATAACAACAAACAAATTTTTAAATAATTGAACAATTGAAGAAAAAACAGTAAGAATAAATTTCAGAAAATATAATTAATAATAATATGTTTGACATATAATGTGGGTTTCATCCCATTTTCAAGAACTAAGGATGAATCAAAACATTAAAATGTCATTTAAATCCAAAACCTAGAGGATAGAAGTGAATGAAATGAAAATCAAGCTGGTCGTTAGTTTATAGATTATATTTGAGAACTGCTGAAATGTCTACGAATTCTAATAAATCTAAAATCTTCCTTTTGTTACCTCAATGTAAAATTTGGGTTTTGTAATTTCAAAAAATGATATCATGATAATGATTTTGAGAACCAGTAGTTTATTAATAATGAATTATTTTATCTTTAATGCTTGTCTACTTTGAATCGAATGACCAGTTTGACCAATATAGGAAGCAGGAGAATCCTTATAGTATGATTTATATACACCCCTGTAATTTCTTGTTGTATCAAGTCGATCTTAGTTATTGGCCACGAATGAACATTTTTCTTATTCATAAATATCGTGTTGACTTTGTGTGAATAGATTACTTAATTTATTTTATACTTATTTGTGGGGCATAATGAATAATATGATAATTTATTTTTTCCTGCTCCTGAAGGGTAGATTGAATTGAGGATAATAATAATTTGTGTAATTCTATACACCACATTTGACGCTTATGTATTCAAAATTCTAATTTCTTTCTCAAAGTTTTCTCGAGGAAGGGGAACTGTGAGTAATCTATGCACATACAAATGAAACGGGACTCTCTGATTTTTTGCAGATTAAATTTGCTATTTTGGATTGAGGAATCAGCGAACGTTAGTTTTGGGTGAATATCTAATTCAAGATAATAATCTGTTCTCATTATTTCATTATTTAGGAAATCAAGTGTTTTATGCATATTTTTAACTAACATAGTGGTGAATCGCACCGTATCTTAACATTAATTTAAGAATCTCAGAAAGTTATTCAATTGTCTTTTCGTGCCTGTGCACAACCAAATTTATATGGAATCACCCGATATTTTGGATATAACCTCAGGGATTTTGGAAATTTCGAATGAATATTAGAATTGATTTTATTTGAGATGTTTTAATTGAAGAAAGAATTAAATTGAGGTTTATTGATTTATTTTAAGAAAGGAACAAATAAAAGAAAATGAGAGACTTTCCGCATGCAATAGAAAAATTGAATCTTTTTTCTCACGGAGCTGGTTTTTTGTCTCGATTTCAGTAGCTTGTATTACCTCCCTTGTCCTGATTCAGTCCTGAATCCGTTCAGGCATGCTTTGGATTAGATTTTCGACCTCCTCTGGGGTGATATTCTGCCACTCTTCTGTGGCGGCTTGGATGGAATGTTGTGGGGTTCTTGTATAATCTTGGCATGATCTTATTCTCCTTTTAAGATTATCCCATAAATTTTCCATAGGATTTAGGTTTGGAGAGCATTCTGGCCAGTCCAGAATAGCGATTCCCTCTGTTTCAAGATAATGTCGAGCGAGGTTGCTGGTATGCGGAGGAGCATTATCTTGCATAAAACTCTCGCCGTGGGCACCTCACCAGAGTCTTACTATGGGCTCCAACACTAGGTCCACGTGATTTGTAGCCATCACACTCGCAGGAAACGAAATCAAATATGTTTTGCCTCCCTGCATAATGCTATTCCAAAACATCGCACTGCCCCCTTTCGGAATTTGTCTTGCTACTCGGAGTCTAGCTTGTTTTCCACGACCCCTCAAAGTTAGAATCCGGCGGTCATCTGTTCGAACACCAATTCGGGTCTTATCCGAAAAAAGAACATTTCGCCAATTGTCAATATTCCAATTTTGATGCTCGATACACCAATTAAGTCTGTTAATTTTTTGTTTTATGGTTATCTATAAAACTTTTAAGGGCCTCCTGCTGTATAGACTCCTCGAAACAAGTCTTTGACATATCGTTTCGACTGATACACTGATGCCTGTTGCTTTCAGAAATTCCCTTCGGAGTTGGGGGTGCCACGCGCTAGTGCCTCTTCTTGCAATTTGGCACAAAAAACGGTCTTGTTCTCTTGTTCTGTAGAAGTGATCATCCTACGAAGCATGTAGTAGACGTTGTAATTTGTCTTGTTATTCTGCTATCACGGCTACATCGTCGGCATAGCATACAATATCTCTTCGTCTCCCATTTTATATCCTCTGAGTGGTCTTATCTTCCTTATTATCGTATTCATGACAATAATGAAGAGAATAGGGCTCAAGAAATCTCCTTATCGAATGCCACATTCCACCAGGATCAAACCTACTAGTTCTTCATTTAGTTTTGGGATCGTTTTGTTATTCTCACATATGTTTTCGATAGTGTTTATTAGATTATGTAGTATTCCTAAGTTGTAAAGTAATGTTATGATGTCTCTTAATAGAATGTGGTCAAATGCTTTCAATAAATCAATAAAGCATATAAAAGCTGGTTTGTTTTACTCAATGGACTTCTCAGTTATCTGCCTTCACACAAAAACTGCGTCTGTACATGACCAGATCGAAGGTCTTGCTGTTCATCAGATAGTGAGATGATGCTGTTCATTTTCATTGTTATTATTCTAGTTGTTAACTTGTGCACAGTGTTTAGAAGATTAATCCCTCGATAACTTGCTGGTATTTTCCTGTCGCCTTTATTGAAGCGCAATGTAGTGATACTAATGCGCCAATAGTCTGGTGTTTTGTGGAGAAATAGATTTTTCTGAACGAGTTTTAGTAATTGTCGTTTTAATGTTTGGCCGCAATATTTGAGTAATTCGTTTGTTATATCATCAGGTCCAGCAGTTCTCCTAGACTTCAGTTTTTTGAGTGCAAACTCAAATGTTTCTTCTTCTATATATGCGTCTTCGTTGTCTGTTACTGGAGGGACGTTGGTTTCATGAACTATTTCGTTTTACGGCTTTCCGTATAGTCTCGTTAGATATTTAACCCATTCATTCTTTGGTATTTTCTTAGTCTCTATAAGTTCGCTAACTTCTTTACTTTGTGCCCTTATGAACCTCCATATTTGTTTTTGTCTTCCGTACAAGTCACTTTCTAGTCTGTTTGAAAAAGATTCCCAATATTTGTTTTTTATTTGTTTTACCAGACAGGCTGTTTCGTTTCTCACTCTTCGTTATTGATCATAAGCTTCTGTGTCTGAAATGTTCTATACTGTAAGTAGGCTGTTTTTTTCTTTACTTTCTTTTTTCACTTTGTACTACACTGTAAGTGTTATATTTTCGGTTGATGTTTATCATACCAAGACTCTCGAATGCTACCTCTGTAATATTTGTCTGCAGCTCCTCCCAGCTTCTGTTCACGTCATTTTCTTCTCGTATTGGATTGTTTTGAATTTCGATCTCGATTTTATTCTTATTCGACAGTCTGATTGAAGTGTCCCACATTGACTCGATATTGATCTTTTCAACTTGTTTGGTTTTAGTATGATTTTCCACCGGCTTTATATTCATCCTGATTTTCCCAAAAAGTAGACTGTGTTCATTTCCCACATTTGCGGAGTTCAATAACTTCTATAACTTGTTATAGTCTTATATGTCTACTGGTGACTATACTGTCTATCGTTGATCTATTTCCCCTTGTGTTTTGAAAAGTAAATTTGTGTTGATATTTGTGATAGAAGAACGTATTATTTATTCTCAATTCATTGAGTGTGCATAAATTAATCATAAATTCGTCATTACCGTTCAGAGTGTTTTCATTAAATTTTTGTTTAATAGCAGGTATAACATCGTCGCCAACTCTAGCATTGAAATCGCCAAGAATAATTTTCGGTTGACCTCTCGGAAATGCTTCGAGAGTCTGTTGTAGTTGGATGTGAAATTGGTCCCTTTCTTCTCTTGTCTTATTGTCTTCAGGTACATATATTGATGGCAAAGTAATTATTTTCGGATTTTTAATTGACTTATTGAATTCTTTTTCTGCTGTGAACTTAATGT